>CM054057.1:212784443-213251491 GCA_028641055.1 Alopecurus myosuroides | reverse complement strand
ACAAATGAACTCCTATGTGTTCTGGTTGCACGTGTTTTCGAATGTAATATACTTTCTTTTAGGACACACCTTTTTGACAAGCTAAAACACTATGTATGATAGATGGCATGAATTTTTCTTAAGGAGGCCACGTTGAAGTTTTCTACTTATGGTTGCTTCGCAAGCTCCCTGTGGGCCTGGATATATTGTGGAGTTGTGTGTTTTGTTCTTAATTAGACCGATCACTCTCTGCCATAGTTCATCCTAGTTAAAATGAGCAATGGGTATTCAGTTGAGGACCCTCGGTATGTTGGACACCTCTAGGTATAAAAAAAACATTTTCTTAACGATAGGCAGCAAAGAACTGTGACAACTGTCATACTAGTTGAGGAACATTATAACTAACGCCATAGGAAATATCGGCCCCCTCTTTCATGCTAAAGCACCGTCAGGACACGCTATTTCAGAAGATCAGAAGAAGAGGGGGAACACAGGAGGAGTCGTATAAGTCCCTAGGAGGAAGCTAGCTAGAAGGGCACCCGGAGGGGGGCCACCTGGGGCCCACACCACCAGGCGGCGTCCCCCCTCTGGCCTCGCCTGGGGGTGGTCTGGCTCCTCTGGCCCACTTCTGGGTGCCCCCTTTCGCGTACTTGTCCCCTAGGGAACCCTAAGCCCTAATACATTGTCGAAGAATTATTCCGCCGCCGCCTCGGGGCGGAAAACACCAGATAGAGAAAAGCTCTCCGGCAGGAAGAAATCTGTCGGGGAAATTCCTCCCGAGAAAGGGGAAATAGTCACCGTCATCACTACGGGCTTCATCAAGATCATCATCATCATCATCATCATCATCATCATCATCATCACTAGCACCAGCACCGCCACCGTCCACCTTCATCCCGATGTAACAATTAGGGGTATTTATCGTTGTTCTTCATTAGATATCTCTCCCGGTGTGGATTGCTTGTTAGTAGTTGATTTTGGTGAGATTTATCGGTGTTTGCACTTTATGACCAGATTGTTATTATCCATTATATAACCTCTGATTATGATCTATATGATGTCTCATGAGTATTTCGTTTAGTTCTTGAGGACATGGGAGAAGTCATGATGTTAGTAGTGAAGTTATGATGAAGTAATATGTCGTGGTTCAGTATTTAAGTTGTGGTGTTATTCTTCTAGTGGTGTCATGCAAACGTCGACTATATGACACTTCACATTTATGGGCCTAGGAGGATGCATTGTGTGTTTGGCTACTAATTGTGGGGTTGCCGGAGTGACAAAAACCTAAACCCCCGTTAGGAAACCAATGCACGAGGGAGTGTAGGATCCCGAAACTTTAAGGTTGTGGTTAGATTTATATTAATTACTTTCTTGTATTTGCGGATGCTTATGAGGGGTATAATCACAAGTATGTATTAGTCCTAGTTGGGCGGTGCATTAGCATAGGTTCGTCCACACAATACTTAACGAACCAATAAATATTAATCAACTATATGAAGCGAAAGCACTTGACGAGATTCCCATGTGTCCTCGAAAACGTTTGGTAATTATAAGTAGAACAACCGGCTTTTCCTTTGCTCTCAAAAGGATTGGGCCACTCGCTGCAATTATTATTATTGTTATTTATTTACTTGCACTTTATTTATCTGCTATATCCATAACAACCAAAAACCTGTTTGCTAGTGTTTACAGTGAATTCTCTATCCAACCTGCTTGTCAACACATTCTCTCCTCTTTGGGTTCGATACTCTTATTTATCGAAAGTACTACGATACACCCCCTATACTTGTGGGTCATCAGTTAGTCCCAGGAAATCCAAAAAGATGATGTAAAGTGTATGGAAAACATGTAGCACTTGGCATGAAAATAAAATGGAACATCAGAAATTATATATACGTTTAAGGCGTATCAATGGCCTCCTCTGTCATCATTGGGTAAAACATGATCTCATTATCACTATTCATAGCATATTGGACAACAATGAAGCAATCAATCTAGGAAACGAATGGGGAATCAATCAAATGAAGCATTGGAAAACGCCAAAGAGGCGGATCTAGTTGAATGAGCTATGGCGGCGGAAAACAAGGACAGGGATTGGTGGCATGCTAGCCTACATGGTCCCTAGCGAATCCTTATGGTGAGATGGCGACGACAAGGGTGGTAGCGATGGTGTGAATCACCAACAAGAGGAAGCAGCAACACGTGATGGGGGCAAATGACTACCGGCCTCTGCCGTTATGTTTCTATGATGAGCAGGCCCCTCCCATTGGGGGCTTATCCAGACAGTTTTCGGCACCCCGATGAGGACCTCAAGTTTGGAGTGTTTCTCGGGGGTCTCACACATTATGGCTCGGGTCGGACGCTTGGGGGATGCCGTTGTGGTCGTTTTATCGGTCCGGGCCCCCATTGAGCCATTGAGGGGGTCCATTTGAAGAGCTCCGGTGGAAATGCTCCTAAGCAAAATGGCATTGCAACAGTATTCACAACATCGTCTTAAGTTTTCCCTGGTCTCAACACTGACGGCACAAATCATGACCCACTGGACAATCAGATAACGGCGAGGACAAAGCGTAGAGTTGTGCTTTGGGGGGGGGGGGGGGGGGGGGGGTATTGGCGGAAAGTATGGGGGAGTGCTTGCATCAAAGAACATGTAGAGATCACTTGAGAGTAACTATGACAGCGGTTGATGGAGCACAAGAGGTTTTAGCAGTGGTGGTTGTAATCCCAAATTCCTCCGTTCCAACATAAGTAACAAGGCATATGTTTCTACTCAAAATTAAATTTGAACATCTACAATACTGGAGGTAGTATTGTACTGGCGTGAGTGGAGAATTCTTACTCCCAAGCTCTAGTGCTCCATGTATTTTATTAAAAATCAAAAATTATAATTTAAGGTTTTAGAAAAATGTAAAAAAAAAAATCAGGATGTTCTCAACGATGTATTCTTCATTCTGCAAATTTTCAGTTTTAAATACTTAGTATTTTGAGCTATACAAAATTAAAAAATGAATCGATCTATAGTATATTGTTTCAAATCTCTAAATTTTGAGGTTTTATTATTTTGTGTAGTCTATAATACAAATAATTTTGCGTTGTGATTTTGCACGTGTGCACCCTACATCATGGACTACATCTATAATTATTTTTAACTTTTTAGAAACATTAAAATATTATTTTCAATTTTTGAAACACGACAGATCACTGAAGCTTACGAGCAAAAATTACTTCCTGATAGTGGCAGCGGCTATAATTCCTTTTGCGGCATTGACGGATTTGCATGGCATTACGTGCAGCCTTAGCGCCACCCTTCAAAGTTCAAAACTTAGGATCGTAGGGACTAGACCCTTTGATTTTTAGCAGCCCACACCTCTGCCGTTTTGGCAAGAGATCCAACAATCTAATGCCTCGAAGAGGATTCTCTATGTCCCTAAGGAAACCATACATCGAGCTCAAGAAAAACATACATCGTTGATCAAGCGCATGATTTTAATTTACATTCAGCTAGTCATGAAGTCACAGACACGATACAAAAAGAAGCAATGTGAGCCATGGATGTGTTTGTGTGTAATATATCTTTTCTAGCTAATGATAAATGTATACATGTTCGACATGGTGTGCATACGTGTGTATCAAGAATTGAATTTTCTTGGTTTTTTGTCCCCTCAAAAATTTTTCCAGTTTACTAGTGCTAAGACGATGCCAGCTAGTATTCGACCTTATCGAAGCAAAAAGTAAAATTTTAGATCTCCTTGCTTATGCATTCAGACCTTGTTGAAGGGAATTGTTTCACATTATTTATGTTTTTCTAGTGTACTTCGTTATTTCATCCCGTGGTAATCTCTTCTATTTTTATTCGGTCACAAATATTTTAATCATGTTAGCATTAACTCCTAGTGGGGATAATAGAAGTGAGACAATAACAAATTTGTATTTCCGTTATATGACATGGAGAGTAAAAGGGAAAGATGAGATCTCTACCATGGGATGACCCTACCTAGCATCAATAAGGCATGTGTACATTTCACTTAAGAGAGGGAGCATTGATGTTGAAGTACTCGATTGTATGACACTAGGAAGAGGATGTAAACAAAAATGTAATATTATTAACACTGAATTTTTGAACTCGGGTTCCATGTATTCATATATCTTCTCCTGTCCTCCTTCATGAACCACTCAATCAATTTCCAAACTAGACTCATAGTGATGATAAGAAAGGAGAAATGGGCTAATGGAGATGGAATGCGTAGGGACATTTTCTACCTCTTGCTCCGTTGCGAGCATACCAGAAAACACTTGGGTGATCCAATGATCTTGCACACCATCATGTTCCACACAACATATTGGCACATTTCACCCGGCTCTAAGTGATACTTGTAGTTGATAAGGTCTAGCCACAAAATTTAACATCTTTATTAGACGAATGGACCAAATTATGAACTGCAGCCATCAAGCCTATGGAGTACAATTAGGAACTTGGCGCTAAATAAAGGGACATTTCTCCCTACACTCTTGTATGAGTGTTCACCATTTATCAAGACACCAAACATATTATTTTTGGAGGAACATCTACCTAACACCATAAGAAACCTTGTTCCACAACAAAATCACTAGTTACTTCTACCACATAGATTGTTTTGTAAAAATATGAAGAAACATGGAGAATGCATGCACCACTATGGTCCTCTCGAAACTGCATGTCCAATAAGAAATGCAGAATCATACATTTTTTCTATTTTCTCAAATTAAAGCAGCAATACACAAGATGCCATGCTCAATACTGATATCCAAATTTGGTGGTTCCATAACAAACAACGAAATGTTTCTTAATTTTTTCAATGAGAAAAAAAAGTGCATGGTTCTCTTTTAGTCTATAACATTTAGCCTTTTGTTTTACAATATGTTCTCTAATGTCACACTATGTCGCATATGTTGGTATACGATCAGCCTGTTCCATCATGCACAATAATCCCCCTTGCCCATTTGAGAAACAAAATAGTGCATGAACCATCATCCCACTCACATACAAGTGTATAACAAAGATGAAAGTGCACTATTGTTCGCCTTCTAATTATAAAATGCACAACATAAGAAAATGAGCAATGAAAATTGTCATATCATGAGATAAACATATACCCTATATGTAAAGTAATTTGTATAGAAGAATCTAAGATATGTGTTGAATTAACCACACAAAATGGGTGATTCCTGGCTCAAAATGAGGGATTAAGAAGTAAGGAACGTGAATGTTATCAAGTTAAATTATACTTGAAATAATAAAAATGTTTGGTTAATGGCCTTTAGTTACCTCTAAAGCTGAAAACTATCATGTCACCTTACCATTTTCCGGGTTATGCTATCTTTAAGTCTTAATGCCAAGTTAACTACTCAACATTGATCATCACCATTAATGAGTAGTGTCGGCCCAATCTATTAACATTATTCCATCACCACTACCATTGGAGATGAACGTACCTAGAACCAATAATGTGAGTACATTTTGTTGACAAGAAAGAAAAGTGACAAGAAAGCAATCAGATTGTGTGGTACTAGGAGTAGAATGTAAACAACATATTCCACTAAAGTTGAACATTTGAACCCGATATTGCTACGAGTGTACTGTTTTCTACATGCTTATCATTTAGTTACTTCTCATCTGCACTTTTTTTTTAGAAACTAGTCGTTCACTAACCTAGCTAGAAGCATTTTGACGAGGAAAAATTAGCTAGTAGGGTTGGGATGCATAGGAACATTTTACCTCTTACTCTCTAGCGAGCATATAACGAGGCACTTGGGAAAGCCAATGGTATGGGAGCATCGACGACGATGGGAAATATTTGGCTAGTAGAAAAGATTCGCTACTTGATATCTCTAGCGGATGATCTAGGACTACAGAATAAGGGGTGCCACAATTTTCATAAAAAAAATAATGTGGTTGTAAACACACAATTTTTTTTTCAATATATTGGTTTAAAAATTATTAAAGTTAAGAAATGCAATAGTTCAATATTTCCTTAACAACATTATAATTCTAATAAATAAAGATGAAATATGCTATAAGCGGTTATTTAGCTTGCCTTGTAACTTTTGAGACACAATTTTTTGTTTTTTAGAGCGGGTGACATGGCACCCCCTAGAACTGCGGCATCTGCCCCTGCTCTGAGCATGCATCTCCCTCTGCCCTCTCTTTTAGTAATTTTATTGTTCCTATTTCCTAGAACCTCCTCCTATTGCAGTCCAACTATAGTGTTGAGTCTTGCATAATTTGAGAAAATTCTAATAATGTCTCTCATTTTGCGCTAATAAATAAATAAAAAGGCTTTTCTGAATGATGTACACGACCTTTTTTTATTAAATTGTTCGATAAATATTTACAAGATAAAACATTGATCAATTCAAGGTCATCCTCTCGGCGACAAGAGTCTCTACACCTACAAGCTTGATGTTGGGTGTTCATGATCCGGGACCATTTGTGCCAACCTTACACCTCCGCACATAATCTAAAAACTGGAGCATTGGTCCAATAGACTCTCGGAGTGCACCGCATGCGCACGCTCCGGATGTCGTTGCCGCCATTTTCCGTGAATCCATCTTCATGACAGATATCAACGCAATGAACTTGTCAGGCCAGCATCAACGTTTTCACGATGCCAACCAACACCACCATCCTATGCTTGTCCATCAACACGAGTCCGCCATCGAGAACCGTTGTGCCATGCTGCCGAGCCGCCATTGTCGACTCGGAAGATGTCATACCACTCCACCTTCTGGGACACCACTATATGGTGCCACAAGACAGTTCCATCTCCCATACGTTTCCCCCAAGGGGGAGAACGATGCTAGGCACCACCAACGTTCGACCCGGAACTGATCTAGGATTTCCCGCGGAGCGATTTGAGTCGGGATCATGAACTGCGTCGCCGACACTTCAACAAGGTTAGGCCACTATTGATAGCCTCAATTGTCGCTAGAGCCATCCGGTAGTACCACTCGCCCCCCATAATCCTGGCCGGCTTGCCCGCCTAGCTCCACTTCAAATTTCACTACCGCATGTAGCCAGGTCAAGGAACCTAGGTTCCCAAAACCGAAGGTTCTGGAGATCCAAACCCATGGCACAAGGTGCGTAGATCTTATCCATGAGGACACCCGGGCCTCTTCCAAGTATGCCTCACTAGACAATGCATAACGTTGTCCCATCACAGGGAGGAGCAGCACGCCACCGTGCCGTAGAACACCAGGGAGAAGCCGTCGACATGACGTCGTTGTTCTTGCCAAAGGAGCCAGAGCACCCGCCGCGAAACCCGCCCCAACCGCACCCTAGAGACACGGAGGAGGAAGGAATCGCTATCACCATGATCTCCCATCCGGGATTTGTCCACCAGCGCTCTGGGAGCGGCGTGGAGATTCGAGGCGGCCGCTATGGTTAGTTGCTCGAGGAGGGAGAGAGAGCCGTGCGCAGGGCCAATTTCTATTGCAACATATGTGTCCACCAGACACTAGCCTAGTACCCTATCGTCTAAAACAACACCACTATCCTATTACTTTACCATCTAAAACTCTATGTTCTGATATCATCAAATTTTAGAGCCAAGTTAATCAGTCTACCTAAAGCATCACTGATTACTAGTGCAAAAAATTATCGGCCCAGGCTATAAATACTTATTTGCCTTTGCTTAACACGCAGTTACAAAATGAAAACATATGCTTCCACCTTGGGATGTAACCTGCAAGGTAAAATATAAATTGAAAATGAGGCTAATGGCACCGTACTATGCGCCTCGAGAGGACACGGGTTCTTCGGGTAATGCAGGAGAAAGACCCATTTCTGCTATCGAGAAAACAGAAAAGACTTGGGTTTATCCACAAACATGAAGTAAAAGGGAATTCGTATTTCATTCATTCATTTAGATAATCTACCGGTATGAATTAATTTCATTATTTTTTATGTGGTATAATAATATTATTCTATCGTTTTCTTCGAGTGTTATAACTTTTTGAAGCGTGTGGGAGTCATTTAGTGGGAGGGTGCGTGACCACCCCCGTGGTAGCAGTACTTTCCATGGTTTTCTATTGTACTTCATTATTTCATCCCGTGCAAATACTTTCTATTTTTATTCCGGTCACAAACATTGTGATTATGTTAGAATTAACTCCTTGAGGGGACAATGGAAGTGAGACGATAGAATTTTTTATTTCCACTATATGACATGAAGAATAGAAGGGAAAGATCAGATCTCTACCATTGTATGACTCTACCTAGAATCAATAAGGCATGAGTACATTTCACTGAAGAGAGGGATTATTCAATGATGTTGAAGCACTCAATTGTATGGCACTGGGAGGAGGATGTAAACAATAAGTGTAATATTAGTAACATTGAATTTTTTGCACTGCTGATAGCTAGCGAGTGTTGTGTTAACATCCTTATTATTCGTGTTCCATGTATTTCTATATCTTCTCCTATCCTCCTTGATGAACCATTCAATCAATTTCCATCCTAGACGCATAGTGACGGTCAAACGGGTGAAATGGGGTATCAGGGCTGGGATGCATAGGGATATTTTCTACCTCATGCTCCCTTGTGAGCGTATCACAAAACACTTGGGAGAGCCAATGGTCTTGCACACCATCATGTTCCGCATATGTTGGCACATTTCAGACGGATCTAACTGCTACTTGTGGTAGATTAGGTCTATCCACAAAACTAAACTGCTTTATTAGGCGAATGGACCAAATTATGGAGTGCAACTATCAAGTCTATGGATTACAATGAGGAACTTGGCGCTAAAAAAGGGGACCTTTCTCCCTACATTCTTGTACGAGGGATCACCACTAATCAAGCCAAAAGCCATAGCATTATGGGAGGACCATATAACTAATAACATAAGAAACCTTGTTCTACAAAAAAATCACTAGTTACTTCTGCCACATAGATTTATTTGTAAAAAATATGAACAAACATTGATAATTCATACATCACTATGGTCCTCTCGAAACTGCATTTCCAACATGACATGCATATTCTACATTTTTAATATTTTCTGAAATTAAAGCAGCAATACAAAAGATGCCATGCTCAATATTGATATCCGAATTTGGTGGTACCATAAAAAAAGAATTGTTGCTTAATTTTGTGAATTAAAACCAAGCAATGCATGGTTCTTTTTTCGTCTATAACATTTAACCTATTATTTTGCAATATGTTCTTGAGTGTCACACTATGTCAAGTACGTTGGTACGCGATCATCGTATTCCATCATCGATAGTAATTCCCCTTGCCCACTTGAGAAACAAAATAGTGCATGAACCATCATCCCACTCACATAAAAGTGTATAACAAATCTGAAAATGTATTGTTACCGTCTCCTAATTACAAACTGCGTAGCATAGGGAAATGAACAATGAAAATTTCCATATCATGAGATAAACATATACCCTACATATAAAGTAATTCATATAAAAGAATCTAAGACATGTGTTGAATTAACCAGACTAAATGAGTGATTAAACCTTCCTGCTCAAAATGATCGACTAAGATGTAGGGAATGTGAATGTTACCAGCTAAATTATACTTCAAATAATAACAAAGTTTGGTTAATGTCCTTTAGTTACTTTGTCTTAGCCTGAAAACTAGCATATCATGTTACCATGTTCCGGGTTACGCTATCTTTGAGTCTTAATGACAAGTTAAGTAGTCAGGATTGGGCATCACAATTAATATGTAGTTTTGGCCCGATCTGTAAACATTCATCCATCATCACTACCATTGGAGATACCTAGAATCAATAATGTGAGTACACTTTGTTGACAAGAAAGAACGGTGACATCAAAGCACTTAGATTGTGTAGTACTATGAGGACGATGTAAACACCAAATTCGACTAAAGTTGACCATTTGAATCCGATATTTCTACGAGTGTAATATTTTCTACATCCTTATCATTTAGGTACCAAGTATTCTACATCTTGTCATATGCACTTTGTTCACAAAATAGTCCGTCGCTGACCTAACTACAAGGGGATGCATAGGGGCAATTTGTACCTCTTACTCTCTTGAGAGCATATACCGAGGCGCTTGGGAGAGCCAATTGTCTGCGAGAATCAGCCGACGATGGGAACTACTTGGCTAGTAGCAGGAAACATTTGTTACATGGTATCTCTCGGTCAGTGGAGGATTTAGGACTACACAATAGGGTGCCACAATTTCAGGAAAAATTCAAATGTTATTGTAAACATATAAAAATTTCAGTATATTTGTTTAAAAATTATCAAAGTTACAAAATCCAAATAGATTAACATTGCCTTAAGAACATCATAGTTCAAATAAATAAAGTTGAAATATTCTTTAAGCGGTTATTTAGCTCGCCTTGTAACTTATGAGACTTTTTCCAAGTTTTGGAGGGGTGACATAGCATCCCCTAGATCTACGACATCTGGCATCTGCCCCAGCATGCATCTCCATTTGTCTTCTATTCTAGTAATTTTGATGTTCCTATTTCCTATCTCCTCCTACTGCAGTCCAATAATTGTGTTGAGTCTTGCATAATTTGAAACAATACTAGTTATGTCTCTCATTTTGGGCTAATAATTTAATAAAAAGAATTTGTTGAACGATGCACGTAACCTTTTTTATTAAATTGTTCAAAAATGTCTTACGGGATAAAACATTGATCAATTCAAGGCCATCCTATCGGTGGCAAGAGTCGATACGGCATGAAAATTTGATGATGGGGTGGCCATGATCATCATTGTTTGTCCTAACCTCATACCTACGCACATCATCTAAAACCGGAGCACTGGTCCAACACACTCTCAGCACACACCACATGTGCACGCTCCATGTATGAGGATATGATGAATAGGCATGCTATTTTTCTCAACACTTATTTGCGGAAATTGAAATTTCCTCTCAAGATTAAAAAAATTATGTGGTTCTTAGATAAGAAGGTCTTGCTTACTAGAGATAATTTAGCTAGGAAAGGATGAAAAGGTGAAAAACACTGTTCCTTTTGTGGGAATGATGAGACTATTGAACACCTTTTTATCTCTTGCCCTTTTGCTAAACTAGTTTGGCGTGTGGTTTTTTGTACTTATAACATTCCTCCCCCCTCCAACTTGACTAACATGTTTGGGAATTGGTTAAATGGGATTGACAAGAAAACAAAAATAGAATTAGGATTGGAGTTTCGGCCATTTGTTGGGTCATTTGGATTTGTAGAAATGATGTTGTTTTTAACAGGAAAGATCACTTTCATGTTCTACAAGTTATCTTCTCGGCAACACATTGGATCCAGCTATGGCCTTTCTTACTTACTTTGGATCAGAGGAAGCTGATGGTGGATGGCTGCAGGCGTCTCCTTACGGTGGTACAGCATTTTTTTCTCCCGACATACGTGGCAGCATATTCATAGGCTTTCGTAGTTTTATTATTGTTTTTTCAGGGAGATCATCCTATTTGTAAAGGTATTGACGTTGTAAACTTTGAAACATACGTTGGAACTCAATAAGTAATAAAATCTGTGTGCATCACTCGATGCAGAGGCTGGGTATACCCCCTTTTCTAACAAAAATGTGCACGCTCCAGAAGTCACCGCCTTCATCTTCCATGAAACCGTCTTCAATACGGAGATCAATGCACTGACCTTGTTAGGCCCGCCATAAACATTTCCACGACGTCAAACAAAATCACCACCCTACGATCGTTCATCACCGGACGTCTGCCACGGAGACCCTGCTGCACCATGCGGACGAGCCCCACCGTTGTTAACGTGGAATATGTCATGCCGCTCCACCTTCTCAAACACCTCCATCTGAGAACGGGCGCTAGGCGCCACCGACGTTTGGCCAAGAACATATCTAGGATTTTCGTTGGAGCGATTTGGAAAGCATCCTGATCCGGGTCGCCGGCGCTTCCAACAAGGTTAATATCGATAACTCCCACCACCACTAGAGCCATTCGGTAGTCTCAGCGCCCCCCCATGATTCAGACTGGCTTCTCCACCTAGTGATCCACCGCACTAAGCCAGACCGAGGACCCTAGGTTCCTGCAAATCGAAGGATCTTGAGATCCAAACCCATGGTGCGAGGTCCTAGAGCTTAGCCATAAGGACAGCCCGGCCGCCGCCGAGCATATACCGTGTCATGATGCCCCATCACAGGTAGGAGCAGCACGCCACCATGCAACAGAACACCAGGGAGAAGTCGTTGAGGCTGGTCGTTGTTCTTGTCAAAGGAGCCGGGGCACCCGCTGCGAGACTCCTCCGTAGACGCACCTTAAATACACGGAGGAGGAAAGCCTCGCCACCGCTATCATCCCCCGTCCTGGCTTTGTCCAGGGTATCTCAGGAGGGAGGGAGAGCCATGTGTGGGGCCAATTTATGTTGCAACAGATCCACCACACACTAGCCTAGTACCCAAGCACCTGTATGGTTTGGGTGAAATAATACTACGCAATAGGAAATTAAGGGGTAGGACCGTAGGAGGTTGAGGGCCCGTTTGGGAGCATCTTTTTTTTTGAAGTATTCTAAGAATACTTCAGTTTTTAAAGATATTGAAGTATTGAAAACTTTGACTTGTTTGGATGTACCGAATATTGTGGTTTTGAAAACTGAAGTGTCAGATATATACTGAATATGGGTATATCAGATGGTAGTCAAAGTGCCGGATTACCAGGGTGGCCCAAGTGGTAGTGGGCTATGGTCCATTGGGCGGCCCAGTAAGCTGACGCGCAGAAGCCGGATTCTAGAAGAACCCGGATCACGGCCCACGTGATCTGGCTTGGAGTAGAAGGCGGATTCCTTACTTTCCAAGTTAATAGTTACCGTAGTCTTCTAGGTTTCTTACTCTGTATGCCCTAACCCGGCTATTATATAAAGCCGGACGGGAGATATGATAGATAGACTAGAAGTTACAGGCTAACTCGCCGGGAAGTTGATCCTCAGCGAATAGCTAAACATAACCTCACGTTGTAATTGTATACACAGGCTTTAGCCCTCATTAGTGAGATTGCAGGAGTAGGAACGCCGCATTATTGCGACGTACCGAACCTGGGTAAATCCTGTGCCTTTGTCTTCAACGCAACCCCGTTTCCCCACGTCTCTACCCGTAGTCTCATGGCACCCCCGGCTATGAAAACTACTACGATGTCTCGACGGTTGGCGCCCACCGTGGGGCTAACGACGTCAGGCGTTAGGTTCCGATCTGGGATACTCGGCGGAATCGGCAGTTCCATAACTGTCGGAAGCCTGGAGTTCGACGATGACGTCGGACGCTTCCTCGACAATGGATCTTACATACCGGCGCAAAATCATCCGGTAAGTGTCTGCGTGTTACCGATCGGATCTGCTAATATCTTTATCAGACTAACTGCAGAGGCCATGGGGTTTTGCGGTGGAAGCAAATTTTTCCCACCCGCCCTATACCCAGTCGAAGATGACTATGATACCGGATTTTGCTCAGATCGCCGACACGAAAGTAATACACACTTTATCGGTATGGTGCAATCCGAAGTCGCCAAAAACACGGACGATGGAAACCTCGTGCAGGAGGCAGAAAACAGCACACCAACCAGAGAGGTGGAAGATCTGACATCCGTCACATGGCGATAAACTCGGAAGCTGACTCGGTGCTAGCCGCCATTGAGGCGAGATTAGAGTCAGAAACCGGGTCGGATGATTTCGATACCGAAGATGAAGATGAGGACACCTTCGAAAGAAAGATAGAATCCCTTCAAGAGGGATTCCATGAAGTGCTAATGGCAAAACCGACTGAAAACACGGATGCCAGCAGTCAGGAAATCCCTAAAACTCCTCCGCCAGAGGAAGAGAGAGAAGATGGAGAAACTTCTCCGATATTTCCCAACGTCAAGGAATTGACAGAGGATGAACCTGCCAAAAAGCCTCCCTCTTCCAAGAAAAAGCACAAGGCGGCTAAACAGCTCCAGTACAAACTCCGGAAGAAAAAATCGGCTGATCCAGCTGACGAAAGCCCGGAAGTAGGAGATGCAAGCGGAATAAAGCCCGCGGAGAAGAAAACCAAGGAAATCCTTGATATGCCAATGACAGAGCAAGAAGAACAGGATCTGTTACAAACGCCAGTGGGACTAAACGAACCCCCTAAGATGCTAGAAGCAAGGAGACGAGCTTTCCAACGGCAACAGCAACATCTAGTCAGATCTCGGGAACACCTCCAAAAACCCAGGATGACATCAAGCTCATGAAGGAAGAAATCGAGGAGTACGAGAAAAAGAATAGATCTGCCATAAAACCTACAAGGTTACCCGGAATCGTAAGACCGGAAGTACTGCCGCCAAAGGAAAGGTTTCATAACCCGTCTTGGCAAAAGCAAGTAAACGACAAGGATGCCAGAGGTGAACCAATATACAAGACCGCAGCAGAAAACGCAGAAGCAGCGTTCGCCATCCTCAACAATGACATGTACTCCAACGGTGAAAAACTCCAAGGGGTGTATGCTTTCCTAGGAAAAGCATTGCAACAACAACAGCGGGGCCAAGAGCGATCAGGGAAGTTGCATGACGACTCCTCCCTATGCAAAACAGCCACTTGCGCCGCTGGGGCACCTGGACCGGAAGAACCTGGAGATTCAGACAATTCAAAGGATAAGAAAGCGGATCCGAGAAAAGACAAGAAAAATCGCGACAATAGGGACGAAGCGTCTAGAACCGGATCTCATCTCCCGAAAGGTGGACTCAAACCCCACGATCGGGAAGAAAAACACCGGAATGATGGCAAAGCAATGCCACCTCCGAGACACCCAGCCGAAAAAGCTGGAAGACATGATGTACCTCACAGGCGTGAGAGATCTCGGACACCTCGCAAGGATAAAGAAAGGCACAGGAGTAGAACTCCGCCTCATCCAAAAGGACGTGATCTCGGAAGAAATAGAAACGATCCTGGAAAAGCGCGTCCGCGCAACAATGGAAAAGAAAGGAGTAGATCCCCTTCTTGTCCATTCAGCCGGCAGGTATTCCGCACACATGGATAGGGCGGAAAAGGATGATCTGTACTTTGGACCTAAGTGTTTCACTGATAGGATCCGAAGGATAACCCTGCATTCTGGTTTTGCCAAGGTCGGTCCAACGTACCAAAAATACACCGGTAGTACAAACCCGGATACCTGGCTCTCAGACTACTATACAGCCGTCCAGATTAACAATGGGACAGACCTGGAAGCTGTAAAGTTTCTTCCCCTGATGTTACTGGATGGAGCCAGAGATTGGATCAATGGATTGCCATCAAGAATTTTTGACAGCTGGGATGATATGGCTCGAGTATTCACTCAGCATTTCCGGGGAACTTATAAACGCTCGAACAGCATCAACCAGCTAAACCGTTGCACCCAGTTCGAGGATGAACCATACGTGGATTTCATCTCCAGATGGACTGCAATGAAGAATAGTTGTTCTGGAGTAACTGACGTACAAGCAATGCATGCTTTCGTCAATGGCCTAAAACCCGGACTTGTACCGTTCATGGTTGGTTCCAAACAGCACAAAGATCTCAGATCTATGCTTACAACCGCCAATGAACACGCTGCAACCAAAGACGACATCAGAGCAAGAGGAGGCAATATCGATACACTGATACTGGCCAAGAAAAATCCTCGCCCTGAGAAAAAAGGGACTTCAGATGCAACACAAAAACCCAAAGAGGTTAACATAGCCTTTGGAAGTGAAAAAGGGAACAGGTGGAAAGGACGCAGTTCAGAACCAATCAATTACACTAAAGAAGAGTGGGAAAAGATTAAGTCGGAACCCTGCGTCCACCATTCGCAATTCGGGAAACCCACCCATACGAACGCACAATGCCGGCTGAACAAGCACATGAAAGGCAGTGCAGGATCTGGAAATAAGGGGAAGATTTCCAAAAGGAAATTTTCTAAACAAAAGCCAGAAGCTGAGAAAGAAGACAGTGAACCGGACACTGACGAAAAAATCCAGGAGCAACAGCAAAAAGGCGAACCCAAATTTCCGAGAGTTGACGGAGAATGTGCTCTAACTTTCCTAGCAACTCCATCAGCAAAAGTGGCAAAAAGAACGCTTCGAGAAATAAACGCGGTTGTTCCGTATAACATCCCAAGTATGCCCCCTACAATGTTTGATTTCATGTTTAATCAAGGTATTGCATCATGTCATCATGTTTAATTATTTGTTTGCACTTGTTTACTATTTGTTTGCATCTGTTTTATCTTGTTTTCATAATGAAACTCAAACAATTTCAAATGGTTATTTCATACTTGCTCTATTACAACTTTTGGAATAAAAATCACAAATGAAAACAACCAATTTGTTCCATTTTATTCCATGTTGATCACTCATTAAGTTGTTGGTTTTAATCAAACAATTAATTCAATCAATTAATTCTAAATCACTTTCAAATTCAAACCAACTCTTCAAATCAGTACCCATTTGAACCTATGAATTTCACCAAACAATTTTACTCATTTAATCAAATTAAATCATAGGGGGGCACCCTATTAAAATGGTTGTTTTCTTTAAATGTTTACTTAATCTTAAAATTCATTCAATTTTGGTTTATTTCCAAACAGCAATGTAAAAGTTGAATTTTCAAAAACACAAATTGCCAACTGATAGATATTGAGCTAACATTGCCCCATGAATTTTCTCTAAATTTTTAAAACCAAAAACCCTAACATTTGCTTCCCTTTTCCCTTTGCTACAAAAAAAAAACAGAAAGCAGAAAAAAAAAATAAACAGAAGAAAACGGCCGCGCGCACAGCACACTAGCCAGCCCAGCCCTTTTCTCTCCCCCGCGCGTGCAGCCCAGCCCGCTAAGCTCACTTACCGGTTCGTTTAGAACGCGCCGTCGTCATCCTCCCGTACGGCGGGCATCCGAGCTAGCCACGTCGCCGTACGGCGGCGCCCGACGGCCAGGAGGCTCCCCGACCCCCTATAAGATCCCTCGAGCAGCGCGCCGTCAACCCTAAACCTAGCCTCCCTCGCTCCCCGCGCCCGCGCCGCCAATTTCTCCTCGCAGTCACCTCTCTGCCACCGACTGAACCTCGCCGGAGACGTTCCCTCTGAACCTTCGATGGCGCCGCCCACCTCGCACCTCCACTCCCCTATCTAACCTCGGGAACCAACTCACCTCCACCTCCTCTTTCGTTTCGACACCCTAGCTAGCACGGAGGCCCGCTGTTTCGTCGCCGCCATCAACGACATCGTCGCCGGCCGCGCCACCCCGAGCACCTGCTTCCGCGGCCAAATCCCGGTGAGCACGCGTTCCACCACCTCCTGTTTCCCCTCCGTAGCGCGCACGAGTACGCACAAGTTTGCACCCGACCTGCACCCCAGCTGCTGCGAGCAAAGACGATGATCGCCGCCGATGAGCCTCTGTCAGATCGCGGAAGCACGCGGTCGTCAGAAAAAGTTCAGTATTCGCCTTTGTAACGTTATCCTCACCGCGCATCTGAACCTGACAACAAACGCGCAGCAGCGCAGCTGGTTCAGTCTAACGCGCAGCGAGCGAGAGGTGCAGGGTTCGAGCCCCTGCCCTCGCTGGATAAAAATCCCGTCTTTTTTTTCGACTGAGTACTGACAGGGAGGGCCCCCTGTCAGTCACTCATGTGGCCACGTCAGCACAGCAAGCCCCAGGCCCACCCTGCAGTGGCTGTGACTAGCTGCTGCACGGTGCAAAAAGGTCTAACCCGTTTCTGTTTTAAAATTCTATTTCTTTTAATTTGCAGAATTAAACACTAAAACTAAAACTTTAATAACTTTTAATCTATAACCCCAATAAATAAAAGTTATATATGTTTTCTGTTCCAAATTAAATGATCTTTCCAAATAATCCATTTGTGTACTGTTTTACAAATTCCAAATGCATTTAAAATTCAAATTTGAATAATTCAAATGTAAATTTCTAAATTCCATAACTAATTCATTATTAATCCAATAAATGCAAATAAAATATGTTTTCCAGACCATTTTGAATAACCTATTCAAATATAATTTTTGTTTCATGGTTTGAACAATTTAAATTGCCTAAATAATTTAATCCTTGTTTTCAAACCATCAAAGTGTGAACTTTTCAAATGTGAGTTTCAATTTATGTTTTGAACAAATAAAAATTCAATTAAATTCAAACTTGTTTTAAAATCATTTAAAACTTGTTTAATCTTGTTTAATTCATAATTAAATTATCCTAATTCCAATTTCAATATTTGAAACATGTAATCCAACTAAAATTTGATGTTCTTTTCAAATATCAATTTTGTTAATTGTTTTGCACACTTAAACTTGATGAAAACAACAATTACTTGTGTGACATGTTTAAGTAACCAAACATTTCCAAACTTGATAAATAATTTCCAAACTTGTTTTATTCCTTTTTCCTTGCATCTATTATTGTTATTTTGTTGTTAACATCATGCATGCATCATGCTAACAACTTTCACATAATAATTAATTGTAAATCATTTGTTTCCACTTATTTCAATGGACCTTTTCCATATGCAATCCAATTGCATATGGGTCCATATAAATTGTGTTATTATGTTAGCTAGTTTATTTTGATGCAACCTTTGACTTGTCATGCATCATCTTTGATTGTGCACAATGCCATGATAATGATTGTTTATACTTCTGCCTCGTGTGTTTGCTTCTTCTCGGATAGACGACGACGTTGATACCGACGATCTTTACGACACCCCTTCTGAGGATCTAGCTCAGTACCCGGCTACTGGATTTGCAGGCAAGTTATCACTCACATGAACCACTATGTTCCTTTCAACATTGGTTACCGATACTTTCCGTTGTTCTCTTCTGCTAGCCTTAGTAGTAGTTGTTCTGTTACGAACCTATCACATGAATCCCTTAAACCTGATATTGCCTCATCTCCCTTCCTACAACCCCTTGTTTGAGCCAGTGTCTTACTAGCATGCTTAGGTTGCTTTGCTCGAGTCTGTTACCCGTTACTTTCTGTTATTATTATTCTATCATATTCTGGGGGCTCGATGTTAATCAATCAACCTGTTATTAATAATATGTTGATAAGGCACCGGCAGGAGGCCCTGTGTGGTTTTGGAGCCTGCTAGTGTCGACCCTAATAGGAAACGGGTCTTGTCTACTGATCCATGATGAGCGCACTACCCGCATGTGGGAAGCGAGTATGGGCGCCCCCCTCAATTTGACTCGATTCGCATCTCGTCCAAATCGCCTCATTTAGTTCGTGTTTTCCATTTGCCGCATGCATGTTTTTGCGAGCCCAGCGCAGGGTGGAACTTTTGTAGTCGGCATATAGGGGGACACGGTCTTAGAGTGCTATGAGGGTCCCTTTTCTTCGGGGCTTGATTAGCCGTGCGCCCAAGGTTCTTTGGGCTTGATGCGAAGAAGGGTCGAGTTGTGTTGAGTGCCCCGCTTGGTGGGAGGCATTCCATCTGGCGGGTTATTCATACGTGTACGGCCAAATTGGTGCAACCCTGCAGGGATAAATATTCTCGAGAAGCCGTGTTTTCCGCTGTTATGGTTAACTTGGTGAAAGTACTGGCTAACAAGTACTCAGAACAATTTACACCTAACTATTGATGAATTGACTAGTAATAGACTTATTGACACAACAAACTTGATCCATTATTCATTAATTCAACTGTGTGAGTTATCCTCGGATTGCTTCTTTGGATAAGGGGCGAGATCCAGGATGGGTTTATTTGCTGGTTAACAACAGTTGGTTATTTTTACGCTATCTTATCCCCTTTCTGATAGCTGGAAGTTGTAGATTTCTGTAGTTGGTTTGCACAGCCAGTTGCAGCATCTTTCATATACCCTTCTTCCGTTGAACCAAGGTTTCTGTACTTGGTGTTGACGGGTTACACTTTGGTGAACTGTGAGTCTTGCTTGCCAGTACGTTGGTGTACTGACCCCTTTGGGGCTGTGGTTTACGCAGACTACGACTACGGCTACGATGACCACCAGGATGGCTACTTCGTGGAGTTCGACGAGACTGCAGACGAGTAGATAGCTGGACCCCGGGCAGGATCCAGGACCTACGTGGATGGGCTTCGTCTTCTTTATTTTCTCCGGCTTCTTAAGCCTGTTGGATTTGTCTGTACCCAGACACCTTTGTTTGCTTCCGCTGATGTAATGAATGCTATGTTGGGACATGTGTCCTCTGGATGATTGTATTTGCTATCTCTGCCTTAGTGAAGGACATTTGCAACCTTATTTCGATCTTTTGTGTCTTAGAGATATGTTGTGATTATCATTCGTTTAACGCTGTTGACGTACCATGTGTGATTGGTATGAAGTACGTCGACAGTAGTGCCTTTGATCTCTAGTGGATAGTTTACATCGACGATGGAATAGCATGGCTTGTGTTGTCGCGCATAAGCGCAGGCCTACCAGGAAGCTGGGACGTGGGAGCATTTATGCCCCATAATCCAAGCATCTGCTATCCAGTTCGGCCCGATGAGTATCCCCTAGAAGTCAGGGTGCGACAAATGGTATCAGAGCCTGTCTGCCTGTAGGATCCCTTTTTACTGGTCGCAGTTGAGTCTAGAAACTATTTTGTAGCTATATAGGAAAAATGAAACGTGAGAGTAGGAATTCTGCCATTTTTCTTCTTTCCCCACTCACCCACCCTTTTCTGGTAAGGAAGTGCAACGTTGTTTTCTGTTCTCACCTAAACTTTCAAGTTAGGATTTCACGTGTTTTGGGTTCTCGGTAGTACCTCAGGGCTTTTGGTCTCATTTTCCCGATGTTGCTTCGATATCCTGTTCTTCTAAAGAACCTTTTTCGTCCGTTGAAACCTTGTTGTTGTTTTCCACTTGAATTCTTCTACCAGCGTCTAATCAAAACCTCCCAAATCATCTGCAGATGGATCTCAGGTTCTACCCGCAGGTGGTTCGGATGACTCGCTGTGAGAGCACCGCCGGTTATCCGGAGATGCTGAGAGACATGGTCACCTATCTGGGGTTCCATTGGGCACCAGAGTACCAGGTCTACGAGCAGCAGCGAGAGTTTGACCAGACCTGCTACCAGGCTATCGTCTACATTCTGTCATATGATGGCAGGAGCGTTGTCCACCGCTACGAGGCAGTAGGTTCCACAGTGGATATGGCCGTGCAGCAGGCAGCTTACGTGAGTCTCACCGTCCTTCGTGCTGACTACTGGGGGTTTGATGATTCCATCTATCGTCACATCCCCCGTGGTTACATTACGTCGGCGGGAGTTCACTTCACTCTCCACGGCAACCTGGATACCTACGAGTCTGATAGCTCCAGGCTGCACACCACTGCTCAGTTCGTGAGGCACAGTGACGCAGTTGCTTCCACACTGTCTCAGGAGTTGGCTTCAGTCAGGGAGCAGCTCTACCTCGCGTTGACGCGTCTGGCGACGTACACCACAGATTTTGTTGGAGACGAGCGCTTTGCGCGTTTCACTCAGCCAGCTGGTCTTCCTCTGCCAGATGCTGGAGGTTACGAGCCGATCAGAGGTCCACTTCTCGACCTTGGTCCGGGTTACACTGGGATTCCCCGCTTTGGAGCACAGAGAGACGACGCTTTCTACTTCACCACCCCGAGAGTTGCTCCCAGAGCAATCCCGCTCTATGTGGATCGTCGTTCTACTTACTTCCGTGGGATTCCTCCTCACCGTATCTCTCGTCGTACTACTCGCCGCCGTCCTGCGTGATGAGCATGGGAGTACCGATGTATCCGTTCCTAGCTATGATTAGTTATCCTTTGTCTTTCGAACCATGTATTAGTCTGTTGGATATTCTGATGTATTTGAACATGTGATGATGTACCTGTTGGTTATCTATTCATGCGTCGGAATAATCTATCTTTCGGTTACCAAGTCTATCCTTTTCTATTGTTGTGCTAAAATGCATTTATGTTCAGGATGCCTCCAACCAGGAACTCCCCGCCTGAGCCACCTCCGCTCACGGAGCTGTTGACTCAGATGACTCAGGTCGTGGCTCAGATGGCCCAGATCTAGGCTAACCAGCACAACAACCAGAATGCTCCACGGGTCAACATCAAGGAGTTCCTCAGCTTGGGCCCGAAAGCTTTCGTGGCAACACGTGAGCCCCTGGATGCTGATGACTGGATCCGTGACATAGCCAGGACTCTGGAGATTGCTCATGTTGCTGAGGAAGATAAGGTCAAGTATGCCACCTACCTACTGAAGGGTCAGGCAGCTTCTTGGTGGGAGAACTACCAGACCATGAGAGCTGGATACCCTATCACCTGGGGCTGTTTCAAGGATGCCTTCCTGAAGCACCACATCCCAGATGGTCTCATGAAAAGGATGCGTGAGGAGTTCTGCTCTTTCAAGCAGGGCAAGCTGGACGTTATCAGCTATCAGACTGAGTTCAATCGCCTCGCTCGATACGCTGGTGACGAAGTGTCCACTGAGGCCAAGAAGATGGCAAGGTTCCGCCGAGGTTTTAACCCGGAACTGAAGTACGCTCTCACAAATGTCAAGTGTAAGTTCTTCGAGGAACTCGTGAACACCGCGCTCAATGAGGAGAATGGGCGCAAGGCGTTCGAAGATTCCCGCAAGCACTCGCGTGAGGGTGGTTCCTCCTCCAACATGACCACCCCTCCGCAGAAGCGCCGCATCTGGGTGCCAAATGGTGCTGTCACTCGGGCTCCAAATGTCCAAGCTTCTCCAGGCTTTGCTCCCCGCCCACCCAACCCATCTCAGATGCAGAGTCAGAGGGTTCCAATGGGGCAGCCAAGGCCAGGCACTCCTCGTGTCGTCACTTGCTTCAAGTGCAAGGAGACTGGACACTACGCTGATAAGTGCACTCAGAGGCAGCTACCTCCACCTCCTCGCCCCAACACCAGCCAGGCAATGGTTCGTGCTCCCCCGGCTAAAGCCTTCAACTCCAACAACAGGCCTGTCGGGAGGAACGCGAGGGTGAATCATATCAAGGCCGACAAAGCTGAGGAAGCTGCTGACGTCGTTCTCGGTATATTACCCGTAAACTCTTTTCCAGCTAAAGTGTTGTTTGATACTGGAGCATCGCATTCGTTTGTGTCAAAGATCTTTGCAACATCATACAACCTAGTTCTGGTTCCACTAAGCAATCAAATCTATGTTCACTCTCCGGGAACTAAAATGATTACTTCCAAGATAAGTATGGACAATCAGATACTAATTGGAGGTCGCATATTCCTTGCTTCACTCATGTTGCTGGGAAATTCTGACATTGATGTCATTCTGGGCATGGATTGGTTGAAGGCCAATAAAGCTAAAATTGACTGTGCTAACAAGTCAATAACTCTGTTCCATCCGGCTGGCCAGATAGTCTATTCTCCATATGAATCAAGTTTTGTCCAGCTGTTCAACCTCGATGCTAAACCTCTTCCTGCAATTGAGAATGTTCCGGTGGTTTGTGAATTCCCTGACGTCTTTCCAGAAGAGTTGCCAGGGATGCCTCCGGACAGAGCAGTTGAGTTCGTGATCGAGCTTGAGCCAGGTACTGCTCCAATCTCTAAGCATCCATACAAGATAGCTCCTCCTGAACTGAAATTGTTGAAGGAGCAAATCGATATGTACATGGAGAAATGTTACATTCAGCCTAGTTCCTCCGCTTGGGGTTGCCCAACTCTGTTTGTTGCCAAGAAGGACCAAACAAAAAGACTCGTGGTTGACTATCGTCCTCTCAACGAGAAAACCATCAAAAACAAGTATCCAATTCCTCGTATCGATGATCTTTTTGATCAACTTGCTGGAGCCTCAATATTCTCAAAGTTGGATTTGAGGATGGGTTACCATCAAATAAAGATCAGAAAGGAAGATATTCCTAAGACAGCTTTCACCACTCGGTACGGTCTATATGAATACACCGTCATGTCCTTTGGTCTCACCAATGCACCGGCGACTTTCTCAAGACTCATGAATTCTGTCTTCCATGAATACCTCGACAAGTTCGTTGTGGTATATCTTGATGACATTCTAGTCTACTCAAAATCCGAGGAAGAGCATGGAGAACACCTTCGTCTCACTCTCATGAAACTTCGCGAGCATCGTCTGTATGCCAAGTTCTCTAAATGTGAGTTCTGGATTCCAGAAGTTGCTTACCTTGGTCATATCATCTCTGCCAAGGGCATAGCCATTGACCCGGAAAAGGTTAAGGCAATTGTTGATTGGAAACCCCCTAAGACGGTGAAGCAAGTCAGAAGTTTTCTTGGCTTGGCTAGCTATTGCCGTCGTTTCGTCCAAAACTTCTCCAAGATTGCCAAACCTCTCACTGATCTCACAAAGAAGGACAAGAAGTTCGTTTGGACTCCACAATGTGATGAGAGTTTCAATCTCCTGAAAGCTAAACTCACTTCTACACCTGTTCTAGTTGGCCCAGATACCACCAAACCTTTCCAGATATTCTGCGATGCATCTCTCCAAGGTCTAAGTGCAGTTCTTATGCAAGAACGTCAAGTTGTGGCTTATGCTTCATGTCAGTTGAATGCACATGAGCAAAACTATCCCACACATGATCTTGAACTTGCAACAGTTGTGTTTCCCCTCAAGAAATGGAGACAATACTTGTTGGGTAACAAAACTGAAATCTTTTCCGATCATAAGAGTCTGAAATACATCTTCACTCAGCCAGATCTAAACCTCAGGCAAAGGAGATGGATTGAGAAGATTAAAGACTTTGATCTCACCATTTCTTACACTCCAGGCAAGGCTAATGTTATGGCCGATGCTCTCAGTCGCAAGTCCTATTGCAATAATCTCATGATCATGGAAAACCAACCTCCACTTCATGAAGAATTCCAGAAGCTGAACCTTGGTCTTGTTCCTCAAGGCTATCTTGCTAGCTTGACAGCCACTCCAACTCTCGAGGACAAGATTCGTTCTGAACAATTTCGTGATGCTGAAATCAAGAAGATTGTAGAGCACATCAAAGAAGGCAATGATAAGTTCAAGTCCATCTCAATTGATGACAAGGGAACTGTGTTCTTTGAAGGACGCATTGCAGTTCCTCAGATTCAAAGTCTCAAAGATGTTATTCTCAAGGAGGCTCATGAAACTCCTCTCTCCATCCACCCTGGAAGTACAAAGATGTACCAGGATCTCAAGACTCTGTGTTGGTGGTCTGGCATTAAACGTGAAATTGCTCAATACGTTTCTGAATGCGACGTTTGTCAACGTGTTAAGGCAGTCCATCAGAAAACAGCCGGTCTTCTCCAACCTCTCAAAATTCCTGAGTGGAAGTGGGACATGATTGAAATGGACTTCGTTACTGGGTTTCCAAAGTCCAAGAAAGGCAACGATGCAATCTTCGTTGTTATTGATCGTCTCACTAAGGTAGCTCACTTCTTTGCTGTCAAGGAAACTATCTCAGCTAGCCAGTTAGCAGAGCTCTACACAGCAAAGATTGTTCCTCTTCATGGTTTACCATTGGAAATTAGCTCAGACCGTGGAAGTATCTTCACTTCACATTTCTGGAAGAGTTTTCAAGAAGCATTGGGCACCAAACTTCTGTTCAGCACAGCTTATCACCCTCAGTCTCAGGGGCAAGTCGAAAGAGTCAATCAGATTCTCGAGGATATGCTCAGAGCATGTGGTCTCTCCTTTGGCATGAAATGGGAGGATTGCCTTCCATATGCTGAATTCTCCTACAACAACAGCTATCAGGCCAGCCTAGGCATGGCACCATTTGAGGCACTGTATGGCCGCAGATGCAGGAGTCCAATCAATTGGTCTGGAGCTGGTGAACGTTCACTCTTAGGCCCTGACATTGTTAAGGAAGCCGAGGAGAAAGTTCGTATCATTCGTGACAATCTCAGGATTGCTCAGTCTCGTCAGAAGAGTTACTATGACACCAAGCACCGGGACATGGTATATGCACCTGGTGACAAGGCATATCTCCGTGTAACTCCCCTCAGAGGCACTCATCGTTTTGGTGTGAAAGGAAAGCTGGCACCAAGATACATTGGTCCTTTCAACATCCTCTCAAGGCGTGCGGAAAATGCGTATCGTCTTGAACTTCGAGAAAAACTATCCAAGGTGCACGATGTGTTCCACGTGTCACAGCTCAAGAAGTGTTTCAAAGATCCAGATCGTGCAGTTGATCATGATTCCATTGAACTGCAAGATGACCTCTCTTATGAGGAGCACCCTATCCAAATTCTCGATGAGACCGTTCGTAAGACTCGCAACAAGAGCACCAAGTTCTTGAAAGTGCAATGGTCGCATCATTCCGATAAAGAGGCAACGTGGGAGACCGAAGAGGATCTTCGCAAGAAGTATCCGGACCTTTTCACTTCTCAGTAAGGAATCTCGGGGCGCGATTCCTTCAAGGGGGGCGTTTTGTAACATCCCAAGTATGAAAATACCCCCTACAATGTTTGATTTCATGTTTAATCAAGGTATTGCATCATGTCATCATGTTTAATTATTTGTTTGCACTTGTTTACTATTTGTTTGCATCTGTTTTATCTTGTTTTCATAATGAAACTCAAACAATTTCAAATGGTTATTTCATACTTGCTCTGT
The DNA here is from genome assembly GCA_028641055.1 of Alopecurus myosuroides. Lineage (NCBI taxonomy): Eukaryota > Viridiplantae > Streptophyta > Magnoliopsida > Poales > Poaceae > Alopecurus > Alopecurus myosuroides. The sequence continues at coordinate 213,225,028 of CM054057.1, read as the reverse complement.
TACAACTTTTGGAATAAAAATCACAAATGAAAACAACCAATTTGTTCCATTTTATTCCATGTTGATCACTCATTAAGTTGTTGGTTTTAATCAAACAATTAATTCAATCAATTAATTCTAAATCACTTTCAAATTCAAACCAACTCTTCAAATCAGTACCCATTTGAACCTATGAATTTCACCAAACAATTTTACTCATTTAATCAAATTAAATCATAGGGGGGCACCCTATTAAAATGGTTGTTTTCTTTAAATGTTTACTTAATCTTAAAATTCATTCAATTTTGGTTTATTTCCAAACAGCAATGTAAAAGTTGAATTTTCAAAAACACAAATTGCCAACTGATAGATATTGAGCTAACATTGCCCCATGAATTTTCTCTAAATTTTTAAAACCAAAAACCCTAACATTTGCTTCCCTTTTCCCTTTGCTACAAAAAAAAACAGAAAGCAGAAAAAAAATAAACTGAAGAAAACGGCCGCGCGCGCGCAGCACACTAGCCAGCCCAGCCCTTTTCTCTCCCCCGCGCGCGCAGCCCAGCCCGCTAAGCTCACTTACCGGTTCGTTTAGAACGCGCCGTCGTCATCCTCCCGTACGGCGGGCATCCGAGCTAGCCACGTCGCCGTACGGCGGCGCCCGACGGCCAGGAGGCTCCCCGACCCCCTATAAGATCCCTCGAGCAGCACGCCGTCAACCCTAAACCTAGCCTCCCTCGCTCCCCGCGCCCGCGCCGCCAATTTCTCCTCGCAGTCACCTCTCTGCCACCGACTGAACCTCGCCGGAGACGTTCCCTCTGAACCTTCGATGGCGCCGCCCACCTCGCACCTCCACTCCCCTATCTAACCTCGGGAACCAACTCACCTCCACCTCCTCTTTCGTTTCGACACCCTAGCTAGCACGGAGGCCCGCTGTTTCGTCGCCGCCATCAACGACATCGTCGCCGGCCGCGCCACCCCGAGCACCTGCTTCCGCGGCCAAATCCCGGTGAGCACGCGTTCCACCACCTCCTGTTTCCCCTCCGTAGCGCGCACGAGTACGCACAAGTTTGCACCCGACCTGCACCCCAGCTGCTGCGAGCAACGACGATGATCGCCGCCGATGAGCCTCTGTCAGATCGCGGAAGCACGCGGTCATCAGAAATAGTTCAGTATTCGCCTTTGTAACGTTATCCTCACCGCACATCTGAACCTGACAACAAACGCGCAGCAGCGCAGCTGGTTCAGTCTAACGCGCAGCGAGCGAGAGGTGCAGGGTTCGAGCCCCTTCCCTCGCTGGATAAAAATCCCGTCTTTTTTTTCGACTGAGTACTGACAGGGAGGGCCCCCTGTCAGTCACTCATGTGGCCACGCCAGCACAGCAAGCCCCAGGCCCACCCTGCAGTGGCTGTGACTAGCTGCTGCACGGTGCAAAAAGGTCTAACCCGTTTCTGTTTTAAAATTCTATTTCTTTTAATTTGCAGAATTAAACACTAAAACTAAAACTTTAATAACTTTTAATCTATAACCCCAATAAATAAAAGTTATATATGTTTTCTGTTCCAAATTAAATGATCTTTCCAAATAATCCATTTGTGTACTGTTTTACAAATTCCAAATGCATTTAAAATTCAAATTTGAATAATTCAAATGTAAATTTCTAAATTCCATAACTAATTCATTATTAATCCAATAAATGCAAATAAAATATGTTTTCCAGACCATTTTGAATAACCTATTCAAATATAATTTTTGTTTCATGGTTTGAACAATTTAAATTGCCTAAATAATTTAATCCTTGTTTAATTCATTTAAATTTGATAAAATCATAACTTGCTCAAAATAAAATATTTTGAACATGCAAAATATGTTTTCAAACCATCAAAGTGTGAACTTTTCAAATGTGAGTTTGAATTTATGTTTTGAACAAATAAAAATTCAATTAAATTCAAACTTGTTTTAAAATAATTTAAAACTTGTTTAATCTTGCTTAATTCATAATTAAATTATCCTAATTCCAATTTCAATATTTCAAACATGTAATCCAACTAAAATTTGATGTTCTTTTAAAATATCAATTTTGTTAATTGTTTTGCACACTTAAACTTGATGAAAACAAAAATTACTTGTGTGACATGTTTAAGTAACCAAACATTTCCAAACTTGATAAATAATTTCCAAACTTGTTTTATTCCTTTTTCCTTGCATCTATTATTGTTATTTTGTTGTTAACATCATGCATGCATCATGCTAACAACTTTCACATAATAATTAATTGTAAATCATTTGTTTCCACTTATTTCAATGGACCTTTTCCATATGCAATCCAATTGCATATGGGTCCATATAAATTGTGTTATTATGTTAGCTAGTTTATTTTGATGCAACCTTTAACTTGTCATGCATCATCTTTGATTGTGCACAATGCCATGATAATGATTGTTTATACTTCTGCCTCGTGTGTTTTCTTCTTCTCGGATAGACGACGACGTTGGTACCGACGATCTTTACGACACCCCTTCTGAGGATCTAGCTCAGTACCCGGCTACTGGGTTTGCAGGCAAGTTATCACTCACATGAACCACTGTGTTCCTTTCAACATTGGTTACCGATACTTTCCGTTGTTCTCTTCTGCTAGCCTTAGTAGTAGTTGTTCTGTTACGAACCTATCACATGAATCCCTTAAACCTGATATTGCCTCATCTCCCTTCCTACAACCCCTTGTTTGAGCCAGTGTCTTACTAGCATGCTTAGGTTGCTTTGCTCGAGTCTGTTACCCGTTACTTTCTGTTATTATTATTCTATCATATTCTGGGGGCTCGATGTTAATCAATCAACCTGTTATTAATAATATGTTGATAAGGCACCGGCAGGAGGCCCTGTGTGGTTTTGGAGCCTTCTAGTGTCGACCCTAATAGGAAACGGGTCTTGTCTACTGATCCATGATGAGCGCACTACCCGCATGTGGGAAGCGAGTATGGGCGCCCCCCTCAATTTGACTCGATTCGCATCTCGTCCAAATCGCCTCATTTAGTTCGTGTTTTCCATTTGCCGCATGCATGTTTTTGCGAGCCCAGCGCAGGGTGGAACTTTTGTAGTCGGCATATAGGGGGACACGGTCTTAGAGTGCTATGAGGGTCCCTTTTCTTCGGGGCTTGATTAGCCGTGCGCCCAAGGTTCTTTGGGCTTGATGCGAAGAAGGGTCGAGTTGTGTTGAGTGCCCCGCTTGGTGGGAGGCATTCCATCTGGCGGGTTATTCATACGTGTACGGCCAAATTGGTGCAACCCTGCAGGGATAAATCTTCTCGAGAAGCCGTGTTTTCCGCGGTTATGGTTAACTTGGTGAAAGTACTGGCTAACAAGTACTCAGAACAATTTACACCTAACTATTGATGAATTGACTAGTAATAGACTTATTGACACAACAAACTTGATCCATTATTCATTAATTTAACTGTGTGAGTTATCCTCGGATTGCTTCTTTGGATAAGGGGCGAGATCCAGGATGGGTTTGTTTGCTGGTTAACAACAGTTGGTTATTTTTACGCTATCTTATCCCCTTTCTGATAGCTGGAAGTTGTAGATTTCTGTAGTTGGTTAGCACAGCCAGTTGCAACATCTTTCATATACCCTTCTTCCGTTGAACCAAGGTTTCTGTACTTGGTGTTGACGGGTTACACTTTGGTGAACTGTGAGTCTTGCTTGCCAGTACGTTGGTGTACTGACCCCTTTGGGGCTGTGGTTTACGCAGACTACGACTACGGCTACGATGACCACCAGGATGGCTACTTCGTGGAGTTCGACGAGACTGCAGACGAGTAGATAGCTGGACCCCGGGCAGGATCCAGGACCTACATGGATGGGCTTCGTCTTCTTTATTTTCTCCGGCTTCTTAAGCCTGTTGGATTTGTCTGTACCCAGACACCTTTGTTTGCTTCCGCTGATGTAATGAATGCTATGTTGGGACATGTGTCCTCTGGATGATTGTATTTGCTATCTCTGCCTTAGTGAAGGCCATTTGCAACCTTATTTCGATCTTTTGTGTCTTAGAGATATGTTGTGATTATCATTCGTTTAACGCTGTTGACGTACCATGTGTGATTGGTATGAAGTACGTCGACAGTAGTGCCTTTGATCTCTAGTGGATAGTTTACATCGACGATGGAATAGCATGGCTTGTGTTGTCGCGCATAAGCGCAGGCCTACCAGGAAGCTGGGACGTGGGAGCATTTATGCCCCATAATCCAAGCATCTGCTATCCAGTTCGGCCCGATGAGTATCCCCTAGAAGTCAGGGTGCGACATTCCGGCAACCCCTAAATTCTTGAAGTATTCAAACACGCCAATTACCTGGGATCAGACTGATCATCCCGGAAATATCCCTGAACCCGGCACACAAGCTATTGTTGTAAGCCCTATTGTCCAGAACACTAGGATAAAAAGAGTGCTGATGGACGGAGGATCCAGCATTAACATAATGTATCTGGATACGCTGAGGCATCTGAAAATCTCCGAGACCCGGCTCAATTACAGCAACATACGCTTCCATGGCATTGTTCCTGGCAGGCAAGCACGATCCCTAGGAGAAATTTCCCTAGATGTCACTTTCGGAGAAAAAGATCACTTCCGTCAGGAAAAAGTATCCTTCGAGGTGGTGCCGTTCGAAAGCGTGTATCACGCAATACTCGGACGTCCAGCCTTCGCCAAATTTATGGCAAGATCATGTTATATCTATAACAAGCTGAAGATGCCAGGGCCGAAAGGAGGAGTAATCACCATAACTGGAGATTTCAAGCTGGCGAACAAGCTGGAAAAAGAAAACGCCCTTTGCGCTGAGAAGATCATAGCAAAGAAAGAGCTGAAGGAGCTGGCTAAGGAGGTATCCCCGACAGAAATGCCAGCAGGAAAAGAAACCCGGAAGCAAGCACATAGCTTCAAGGCATCCGAGAATACAAGACAGGTAATCCTAGATCCAAAATATCCGACAAAATTTGTCGTAGTAGGAACTGGGATGACCGACAAATAGGAAGGCGAGCTCATCAAGTTCCTCCGTGAGAACTGGGATATTTTCGCCTGGTGTCCGGCTGACATGCCAGGCGTACCCAGGGAACTTGCTGAGCATCAACTTAAGGTGATTCCAGGCTCCAAACCCGTCAAACAAGGTTTCCGTCGATTTGACGGAAGAAGACGGAAGGCTATTGGCAAGGAAATTATCCGGCTTTTAGCAGCAGATTTCATCCAGGAAGTAATACACACTGAATGGTCTGCAAATCCGGTATTGGTACCGAAGAAAGACACTACTGCTCTTAGAATGTGTATAGATTACACCGGCTTGAACAAACATTGTCCAAAAGATAGGTTCGCGTTACCGCGGATCGATCAAATAATAGATGCCACCGCAGGCTCTGAGCATTTATGATTTTTGAATGCCTATTCCGGGTATCACCAAATACACATGAAAAAGGAATATCAAATTAAGACTTCTTTTATAACCCCTTACGGGGCGTACTATTACATAACCATGCCATTTGGCCTGAAGAACGCAGGTGCAACTTAGCAGCGTTGCATGCAACGTTGTTTGCATAGTCAGATTGGCAAAAATGTCCACGTTTACGTGGACGATATTGCTGTCGTAACCAAGTAAAAAGATACGCTCCTTGAAGATTTGCGAGAAACCTTCGAACACTTGCGCACTTACAAGATGAAGTTAAATCTAGCAAAGTGCGTATTCGAGGTCCCCTCAGGAAAACTTCTGGGTTTCATCGTTTTTCACAGAGGAATAGAAGTTAACCCTGAAAAGATCAAAGCAATCTTAAACATCTCCAAACCTTCATGTGTAAAAGATGTCCAAAGATTGACGGGTTCCGCTGCAGCCGTCAGCAGATTTATTAGTCGGATGGGGGACAGAGCCTTACCACTCTACAAGTTGCTGAAAAAATCCGACAAATTCGAGTGGACAGAAGAGGCCGACGCAACATTAACCCAGTTGAAGGTAACTTTGATGAAAGCTCCGATTTTGGCATCCCCAAAAGACGAAGAACCTATGTTATTGTACCTCACGGCTACAAACAGGGTTATCAGTGCAGTAATTGTTTTGGAACGAAAGAAAGATGAACAGAGCATACCAGACCAGCATCCGGTATATTATATAAGTGAAGTTTTCTCCAAGTTAAAGCAAAGGTACCCACACTATCAAAAACTGGCATATGGCGTATTTTTCGCATCTAGAAAGTTGCGCCATTACTTCCAAGGACATTACGCAACAGTGGTCTGTAAAGCACCACTAGGGGATATAATAAACAATGCGGAGGCAACTGGCCGAGTAGCCAAATAGGGCATCGAGCTAGCAGCCTTCGACATTAAGTATCAGCCAAGGACGGCAATAAAATCCCAGGTTTTGGCAGATTTTATCGCCGACTGGACGGAAGCAATGGAGAAAACACCAATGTCGGAGTCCGAGTATTGGATCATGCATTTTGACGGATCCAAGATGAAGGAGGGCGCTGGAGCTGGTGTAGTTCTAAAATCCCCTAAAGGAGACACAATGGAGTACGTATTACAAATACACTTCAACGCCAACAATAACGTGGCAGAATACGAACCTCTGCTTCACGGCTTGCATATTGCAAAGGAAATAGGTGTCAAGCGCATCTTGTGCTACGGCGACTCGGACTTGGTACAGCATCAGCTTAACCAAACCTGGGACGCAAAAAGCCCTATAATGACCTAATACCGGAGAACGGTGGACGAGTTCGCCATTTGTTTTTTCGGATTCGAAGTACTCCATGTTAAAAGGGGGGAGAATTGGAACGCGGATGCGTTAGCCCGCATGGGGTCAGAAAGGGTAAAAATCCTACCACCAGGTGTATTCGTCCAGCATTTGTACGAGCCATCCATAAAAGGTGGAGATATTGATTATCCTCTGGCTTCCGAGTCAATTGAAGTTATGCTCGTCAACCCGGATTGGAAAATTCCATATTTAAACTTTTTAGTCAATCAGAAGTATCCGGAAGGAGCAGACGAAGTCTTGCAGAGACAAATCCAGCGTCGATGCAAAGGATACACGGTAATTGACAATTCCCTGTATAAACGCAGTACTTCTGGACTTTTTCTGCGATGTATTTCGCCAGAAGAAGGACGAGAAATCTTGCACGAAATCCATGCCGGAGGTTGCGGACATCATGCTCAATAAATAAGCATAGTTAAAAAAGCATTCCGTGCCGGGTTTTTCTGGCTAACAGCCAAGACAGATGCGGAGCACATAGTAAACACATGTGCATGATGTCAATATTACGCCAAGCAGACTAATATGCCGGCCCAAGCACTCAAAACTATCCCCATTACATGGTCGTTTGTGGTCTGGGGGCTATATATGATGGGACCATTCAAAACAGCACGAGGCGGATTTACACATCTACTTGTAGCTGTGGATAAATATACCAAATGGGTGGAGGCTAAACCCATCAAAAAGCTTGACGGTGTAACTGCCAGAAATTTTATTATTGACATAGTCATGAGATACGGCGTTCCACACAGTATCATAACCGACAAAGGGACAAATTTCTCCATTGGAGAGTTGGCAAAATATTGCCGACAAACGGGAATTCGCCTAGACCTCGCATCTGTTGCACACCCGCAATCCAATGGACAGGTTGAGAGAATGAATAGCTCAATCCTGCAAGGAATACGCCCAAGCCTCGAATCTCTCCTCTTCATAGAGCAGCTGGAGCATGGGTAGAAGAGCTACCTTCCGTGCTTTGGAGTATTCGAACGACGCCAAACAAATCAACTGGGCAAACCCCGTTTTTCCTAGTTTATGGTGCGGAAGCTATCCTTCCAACGGACATGATCCATGATAGCCCAAGAGTGCGGGATTTTGACGACTCGGATGCCGAAGAAGCACGAGGATGTCGTCGATCTCTTAGAAGAGGGACGAGAGCTTGTGCTTCAATGATCCGCCATTTACCAGCAAGGTTTACGATGTTACCATAGTCGGAAAATCAGGCATCGTTCTTTTAAAGAAGGTGACCTAGTGCTGAGATTGGTGCAGCAAAGGAAGCACAAACTGGCCCCAGTATGGGAAGGACCATTTGTCATTAGTAAAGCCATGAAGAATGGATCATATTATCTTGTCGACATTCGAGATACGGAAGACGATCCCGAGAAGCCGAATCGCAAAAGAAAGAGAAAGATAGATGATGAACTAGGAGAGACAAAGAGGCTCTGGAGTATCCAGCAGTTACGTCCCTTCTATACTTAGTTCAATTTCTATGTAAACATCTTTGAGATCATGAAATAAAGTTGTCGGAATTCTTATATCCATGTTTTTACAAGTTTCTTATAGTACAAAACATGATTCCACCTTATCTATTTCCCAATGATCTTACAAAATACTCAATGTTAACCCGAATTGTGCCTGCGTGCTCGGTGTTTAAAAACTGAATGATTTTCAGCCTACTAACGGCTAAAGGAAACTCGGATTGTGCCTGCGTGCCCAAGTTTCATCCAAAAAAATTCCTTACTTTTCTCTAAGTATTATCTGATTGTTTATGTGTTGGGTCACTGGAGCTAGTTAGTAAAAATTCCCTTAGTATGATCCATGTTTCCAAGTTTGAACTGATTGGTCTTACCAAGTAATTCGGCATGATGATTCATAGTACTATTGAGCCATTTCAAACACTAAGGACAATTAAAACACATAAGCCAGAGAACTTAGAAGACAAAGGAATATTAAAACCCTGAAACCTTGCAAAGAATTTCATAATTAAACTGCAAACGGCGGAGTTCTTGTTTATACAAAATAATAGAAGCATTACAATATAAATTACATTGTAAAAGTGAAGTAATGCTCCTATTTTCTACTTCCACCATCCAGGTTAAGGACAACCCTTCAAGCATCCGAGTCTTCTTCGCTGCTGTCATTCTCGGGGGCTTCGGGGATCTCCTCTTCCGGATAAGTGATGGAGATGTTCACCATGGAGGCTATCTTGGTGGCGTGACCTTTGATTTCATCAAAGATGGTGGTCCGCTGGGTTTCCGTGTATCCTTGAGGGATACCGGACGCCACGCGCCAAGATTTTGGCACCAGGGTAATGCATACGCATAAGGCCGAGAGCCATGCGTGCACCACCCCGTGCTGTGGAGCGTAAGGTGGACTCCTTAGACTCCGCCACCTCCAGGATAGCACCCGGAAGTTTCTCAACTTCCGAGAATTCCCCAGTCCTTGTGGGAAGGAATATGTTGACCAGCTGCATTCCAGCAGCTCTGATAGCCGTCCATACCTTCCCAAAGGCTCGGATTCTATCAATCCGAGTGAGATCTGGGTTATCTCCTGTTTTTTCAGACAAAACAGCCAAAAGGTTAAGTGAAAAAGCAGAGAAAGAAAGCAAGACATGGACAAAACCGGTAAATGAAATAAACTTACCGAGAATCTTGTCGATTTCGGAGCCTTCCTCCAGGCGCAGGTTTAAGGCATTCTCCAAGTCCTGGATAGTGGACTTGTCCTTTTCCGCCTGTTCGGAAGCCTTGGATAGAGCAATTCCAAGGGCCAGATTGCTGGCTTCCAGATCTTTTTTGACCTTCATAAGTTCCTTATGAAGGTCCAGATTCTCCTCACGGAGACTGGCAGCATTACCGGCATCTTCAGCTATTTCCTTGGCCTTAGCCAAAGCAGCTGGAAAGCAAGGAAAAAATTCCGAGTTAAGAAAGAAAATCGGGAAAAGTACTTAGATAAAAAGCTGGATCAAAAACTTCAGAGAAAAAAGTATACCTGTCGTTTCAGAAGCTGCAGCTGAGACGATGCCAGCTGTAACATCCCAAGTATGAAAAACAACCTCTAGAATGTTTGATTTCTTGTTTTATTAAAGTTTTGCATCATGTCATCATATTCCTTGAATTGTTTGCATTTGTTTACTTTGTTTTCCATTTGTTTGCATTTGTTTCTTATTTGTTGCATCTGTTTTTCTCTGTTTTCACAATTCAAATTCAAACTGTATTCAAACATTTATTTCATACTTGCTCTGTTACAACCTTTTAAATAAAGAGTTCAAATAAAAACAACCAATTTGTTTTCATTTTATTCCATAATGCTCAACTATTAAAATGATGGTTTTAATCAATCAATTAATTCCCATGTTATTCCAAAAATTCAAATTCAAATCCCAAACAGCACTCAATTGGATTTATGAATATTACCAAAACAACTCAACTTTTGTTCTAATTAAGCAATAGGGTTCACCCTATTAAAAAGTTTGTTTTCAGTAATAAACATTTAATAAGCAAATTCTTCCAATTTGAATTAATTCCCAAACAGCAATTTAATTTGAAAACTTTTGGAAAACCAAGTTAGCATTTAGTTGCTATGGAAAAAACTAACCTAACCATAATTTTTCAAAAAATTTTCCTAGCCCTAAAACCTATCAAATCCTTATTCTGCAAAAAAAAAAAAAGAAGAAGAAAAAAATAAAAAAAAAGGAAAAACGCGCGCGCAGAGGGCAGTGGGCAGCCCAGCCCACTTCTTTTTCCTCCCGCGCCGGCCCACGTACCCCTTCGCTCCATCCCCTCCTTCTTCTAAACGTACGACAGCTCATCGGGGGGTGCCACGGCGGCACAGTAACCCCCCGACGGCCGATCCTCGCCCTAGCCCCCTATAAGAGCAGCCCTAGCCCTGCGCCGCTGCCCTAGCTAGCCCCTACCCCCTTTTCCCTCGAGCTCCGCCGCCGTTCCACCTCTCTCTGCCCCGTTTTCCCCTCTCTGCAACTCACCGGAGCGAGCTTGTCTGAATGCATGGACGCCGCCGCCACCTCGATGCGCCACCATCCCACCTAGCCACGGGGATCGCACCGCGGCACCTCCCTCTACCTTCTGGACACCACAGCAGCCCCGGAGACCCCCTGCTTCCACGCCGTCGTCCTCGCCGCTGTCCGCGTCTTCCACCTCGCCGTCGACTGAACCCGTGGACGCCGTCGCCGTTGTAGCCCTCCTTCTTCCACGCCGACCACGGGAACGAGTTCCCCGTACGTACCTCGACGTCCTCGACATCACTGCAGCCACGGAGGGAGTCCACAACGTCGCCGCCGTCTTCCTCGTCGCCGTCGAGCTTGCTGCCCCGGGCCTCTGCTTCGATTACGGCGAGGGTGAGCAGCCGTGTCCCTCTCCTCCTCTCTCCTGCTTGCGCGAGCACATGCACCACCACACGCACCCCATCAGCACACGGACGAGCAGCACAACCACGGTGATCGCCGCCGGCGTCTTCCTCTCTAACGAAAGTTCAGTCTTTTCGTCAGTTAAAAGTTCAGATGCGCGTAACTGAACCTCAACCTTACTGCATCGCTTATACTGACAGAGAACGATCGCTTACCGCACTGGCAGCAGCGTTGCGCGCGCACGGGCAGGTCGTGGGTTCGAGCCCTGCGCTGCGGAATAAAATCCAACCTTTTGCGCGGGGCACTGACAGGCAGGCCCCACCTGTCTGTGGCACTGGTGCCACGCGTGCACACGTTGTCCCTAGGCCCACTGGCAGTGCCTAGGGTAGATGCCCACGCTGTATAAAAAGTTTTTAACCTTTTCTGTTTTATGTCAAAGCCCTTTTAAATTACAGAGTGGTCCTCTAATTTAAATTGCTTATAACTTTTAAATTATAACTCCAAATAATAAAAGTAAAATATGTGTGTTGACCCAAATTAAATTATCTATCCATTTATGACATTTGTTTTCTGTTTTGAATTTTCCAAATGCATTTCAAATTTGAATTCAAACAATTCATTTGTAATTTGATAAAATCCATAACTAATTCATACTTAATCCAAATAATGCAAATAAAATATGTTTTACATGCTATTTCAAACCGCCTATTCAAATATAAATTTTGTTTCATGGTTTGAATAATTAAAATTGCTTAAATAATTTAAACCTTGTTTAAATCATTTAAATTTGCTAAATTCATAACTTGCTCAAAATAAATTATTTTTGAACATGTAAAATATTTTTTCAACCTAGAAAAGTATAAACTTTTCAAATATGAATTTGAATTTAAGTTTTGAACAAATAAAATTCAAATAATATTCATGCTTGTTTTAAATTCATTTAAAACTTGATTAATCTTGTTTAATTCGTAATTAAATTATTGTAATTCCTTTTTCAATATTTGAAACATGTAATCCAACTAAAATTTTGTATTCTTTTCAAATATGAATTTTGTTATTTATTTTGCACAATTTAAATTGGTGAAAACAACAACTATTTGTGTAATCCCTTTAAGGAACCAAAAAATTCCCTAACTTAATAAATAAATTTCCAAATTGGTAAACCTTATTTCCTTTTGATTCCATTGTTGTTATTTTGTTGTTTTCATCATGCATGCATCATACTAAACCACTTTCACCTGTTGGTTAGTTGGAAAACAATTGTTTCAACCATAATTCATGGACCTTTTCCATATGCAATCCAAATTGCATAGGGGTCCATTTAAATTGTGTTACCATGTCAACTAGGTTATTTTGATGCATCCATTAACTTGACAGGCATCATCCCATGATTGCGCACTATGCCATGATATTGATTGTTTATATTTCTGTATTGTCTGTTTGCTTCTTCTCGGATAGACGACGACGTTGAGACAGACGATACTTACAGCACCCCTTCTGAGGATCTAGCTCAGTACCAGGCTGCTGAGTTTGCAGGCAAGTTATCACTCACATGAACCACTGTGTTCCTTTCAACATTGGTTACCGATACTTTCCGTTGTCTATTATGCTAGCCCTATTTATCGTTGCTTGTTCTCCGAACCTATTACATGAATCCTTTAACCCTGATATTGCCTCACCTCCACTCCTATAACCCCGTTGTTTGAGCCCGTGTCTTACTAGCATGCTTAGGGTTGTTTCTGCTCAAGTCTGTTACCCGTTACTTTCTGCTACTATATTTCTATTATGTTCTGGGGCTCGATGTTAAACAATCAACCTGTTTCTTTTGGGTAATGATAATTTGTTGATAAGGCACCGGCAGGAGGCCCGGCGTGGTTTTGAGGCCTGCTAGTGTCGACCCTAATAGGAAAAGGGTCTTGTCTACTGATCCATGATGAGCGCACTACCCGCATGTGGGAAGCGTGTATGGGCGCCCCCCTCAATTTGATTTGATTCGCATCTCGTCCAAATCGCCACACTTAGTTCGGGCTTTCCATTTGATGCACTCATATGCAGGTACGAACCCGAGGCCAGGGTGGAACTTTTGTAGTCGGCATTTAGGGCGGCGTGGTCTTAGAGTGCTATGAGGGTCCCCTTTTCTTCGTGGGGCTCGATTAGCCGCGCACGCACATCACGTGGTGCTTTGGGCTTGATGCGAAGAAGAGTTGAGTTGTGTTGAGTGCCCCGCTTGGTGGGAGGCATTCCATCTGGCGGGTTATTCTTACGTGTACGGCCAAATTGGTGCACCCCTGCAGGGATAAATCTTCTCGAGAAGCCGTGTTTTCCGCGGTTATGGTTGACTTGGTGAAAGTACTGGCTAACAAGTACTCAGAACAACTTACACCTAACTAATGATAACTTGACTAGTAATAGGCTTATTGATACAACAACTTGATCCATCATTAATACAACTGTGTGAGTTATCCTCGGATTGCTTCTTTGGATAAGGGGCGAGATCCAGGATGGGTTTGTGTGGTGGTTAGCTGTAGTTGGTTACGATACGCTATCTTATCCCCCTTTCTGGTAGCCGGAAGTTGTAGTATGTTCTGTAGTTGGTTAGTGCAGCCAGTTGCAGCATCTTTTATATCCCTTTCTTCCGTTGAACCCAAGGCATCTGTGCTTGGTGTTGACGGGCTACATTTTGGTGAACTGTGAGTCTTGCTTGCCAGTACGTTTATGTACTGACCCCTTTGGGGCTGTGGTTTCCGCAGACTACGCCTATGAGGATCCAGGTGACGGCTACTACGTGGAGTTTGACGAGGCTGCCGACGAGTAGATAGCGGACCCGGGCAGGATCCGAGACTACGTGGATGGGCTCCGTCTTCTTTTCATTTGCCGGCTTCTTAAGCCTATTTGGATTTGTCTGTACTCAGACCCCTTTGAATGCTTCCGCTGAATTGTAATGATGTTATGTTGGGACATGTGTCCTCTGGATGATTGTATTTGCTATTCTCTGCCCTAGTGAGGGCCAGTTGCAACTTATTTCAATCTTTTGTGTCTTCGAGATATGTTGTGCTATCATTCTGTTACAAGCCGTTGACGTACCATGTGTGTATGGTATGAAGTACGTCAATGGTAGTATCCTAATTTCTATGGGATAGTTTACGTCGACGCTGAACAGATAGGGGTTGGTTGTCACACATACGTGTGTTGGCCTACTCGTAAGAGGACGTGGGTGCCGGTAAGCCCCGTAATCCAATCTACTACTGTTCAACGTAACGGCGAGTATCCTTTAGAAGTCCGGGTGCGACAAATGGTATCAGAGCCTGTCTGCCTGTAGGATCCCTTTTACTGGTCGCAGTTGAGTCTAGAAACTATTTTGTAGCTATATAGGAAAAATGAAACGTGAGAGTAGGAATTCTGTTCTTTTTCTTCTTTCCCCACCCACCCACCCTTTTCTGGTAAGGAAGTGCAACGTTGTTTTCTCTTCTCACCTAAACTTTCAAGTTAGGGTTTCACGAATCCTGGTTTCTCTAGGATAGTTATATCTACTAGTCCATAGGAATGGAGGTGGTTGTGACATGAGTTATCATGTTGCCTACTCATGATTGAGAACGGAGGCGTGTAAGCCCCGGAAGCAAATACTCTATCCCTTAAGCAGTAGATATTGATCCTTTAGAAACCTGGATGGGTTTTCCGTAGTACCTCAGGAGTTTTGGTCTCGTGTTTCCCGTTGTTGCTTTGATATCCTGTTCTTCTCAACATCCTTATCGTCCGTTGAAACCTTGTTATTGCTTTCCATTTCAGTTCTCTACCGGCGTCTAATCAAAACTTCCCCAATCATCTGCAGATGGATCTCAGGTTCTACCCGCAGGTGGTTCGGATGACTCGTTGTGAGAGCACCGCCGGTTATCCGGAGATGCTGAGAGACATGGTCACTTATCCGGGGTTCCATTGGGCACCAGATACCATGTCTACGAGCACCAGAGAGAGTTTGACCAGACCTACTACCAGGCTATCGTCTACATTCTGTCAGATGATGTCATGAGCGTCGTCCACCGCTACGAGGCAGTAGGTTCCACAGTGGATATGGCCGTGCAGCAGGCAGCTTACGTGAGTCTCACCGTCCTTCGTGCTGACTACTGGGGGTTTGACGATTCCATCTATCGCCACATCCCCCGTGGTTACATCACTTCGGAGGGAGCTCATTTCACTCTCTACGACAACTTGGATGTTTTCCAGCATGATAGCTCCAGGCTGCACACCACCGCTCAGTTTATGAGGCACAGTGACGCAGTTGCCATCACACTAGCTCAGGAGTTGGCTTCAGTCAGAGAGCAGCTCTACCTGGCTTTGACTCGTCTGGCGACGTACACCACAGACTTTGTTGGAGACGAGCGCTTCGCACGTTTCGAGCAGCCAGTGTGTCGTACTTTGCCAGATGCTGGAGGTTACGAGCCGATCAGAGGTCCACTCCTCGACCTTGGTCCTGGTTACACTGGGATTCCCCGCTTTGGAGCACAGGGAGACGACGCTTTCTACTTCACCACACCGAGAGTCGCTCTCAGAGCAGTTCCGATCTATGTGGATCGTCGTTCTACCTACTTTCGTGGGCCTCCTCCTCACCGTACCTCTCGTGGATCACCTGGGGTTGTTTCAAGGATGCCTTCCTGAAGCACCACATTCCAGATGGTCTCATGGAAAGGATGCGTGAAGAGTTTTGCTCTCTTAAGCAAGGCAAGCTGGACGTCATCGGCTATCAAAACGAGTTCAATCGTCTCGCTCGATACGCTGGAGACGAGGTGTCCACTGAGGCCAAGAAGATGGCAAGGTTCCGCAGAGGTTTTAACCCGGAACTCAAGTACGCACTCACCAACATCAAGACCAAAGACTTCGAGGAGCTCGTGAACACCCCGCTCAATGAGGAAAATGGGCGCAAGGCGTTCGAAGAGTCGCGCAAGCACTCGCGTGAGGGTGGTTCCTCCTCCAACATGACCACCCCTCCGCAGAAGCGCCGCATCTGGGTGCCAAATAGTGCTGTCACTCGAGCTCCATATGCCCAAGCTTCTCCAGGCTTTGCTCCCCGCCCACCCAACCCATCTCAGATGCATGGTCAGAGGGTTCCAATGGGGCAGCCAAGGCCAGGTCCTCCTCGTGTCGTCACTTGCTTCAAGTGCAAGGAGACGGGGCACTACGCTGACAAGTGCACTCAGAGGCAGCTACCTCCACCACCTCCTCGCCCCAACACCAACCAGGCAATGGTGCGTGCTCCTCCGGCTAAAGCCTTCAACTCCAACAACAGGCCTGTCGGGAGGACCGCGAGGGTGAATCATATCAAGGCTGACAAAGCTGAGGAAGCTGCTGACGTCGTTCTCGGTACATTCCCCGTAAACTCTAACCCAGCTAAAGTGTTGTTTGATACCGGAGCATCGCATTCTTTCGTGTCAAAGATCTTTGCGACAGCAGTTAAGCTCCCTTTTGTTAGTTTGGGTTCCCCGCTAGTTGTAAACTCCCCTGGAGCAACTATGCAAACTTCTAAGACCAGTCATGAAAATCAGATCCTAATTGGAGGTCACATATTCCTTGCTTCTCTCATTCTGCTTGGCAATTCTGACATTGATGTCATTCTGGGAATGGATTGGTTGAAGGCCAATAAAGCTACGATTGACTGTGCTCGGAAGTCAATAACTCTGTTCCACCCGTCTGGCCAGATAGTCTATTCTCCAAATGAATCAAGTTCTGTTCAGCTGTACAACCTCGATGCTAAACCTCTACCTCTGCTTGAAAATGTTCCGGTGGTCTGTGAATTCCCTGACGTCTTTCCAGAAGAGTTGCCAGGGATGCCTCCGGACAGAGCAGTTGAGTTCGTGATCGAGCTTGAACCAGGTACTGCTCCAATCTCTAAGCATCCATACAAGATAGCTCCTCCTGAACTGAAATTGTTAAAGGAGCAAATTGATATGTACATGGAGAAAGGTTACATTCAACCTAGTTCCTTCGCTTGGGGTTGCCCAACTCTGTTCGTTGCCAAGAAGGATCAAACAAAGAGACTTGTGGTTGACTATCGTCCTCTCAACGAGAAAACCATCAAAAACAAGTATCCAATTCCTCGTATCGATGATCTTTTTGATCAACTTGCTGGAGCCTCAATATTCTCAAAGTTGGACTTGAGGATGGGTTACCATCAAATAAAGATCAGAAAGGAAGATATTCCAAAGACAGCATTCACCACTCGGTACGGTCTATATGAATACACCGTCATGTCCTTTGGTCTCACCAATGCACCGGCGACATTCTCTCGACTCATGAATTCTGTCTTCCATGAATACCTCGACAAGTTCGTTGTGGTATATCTTGATGACATTCTTGTCTACTCCAAATCCGAGGAAGAGCATGGAGAACACCTTCGTCAAACTCTCATGAAACTTCGCGAGCATCGTCTATATGCCAAGTTCTCCAAATGTGAGTTCTGGATTCCAGAAGTTGCTTACCTTGGTCATGTCATCTCCGCCAAGGGCATAGCTATTGATCCATAAAAGGTTAAAGCAATTGTTGATTGGAAACCTCCTAAGACGGTGAAGCAAGTCAGAAGTTTTCTTGGCTTGGCTAGCTATTGCCGTCGTTTCGTCCAAAACTTCTCCAGGATTGCCAAACCTCTCACTGATCTCACAAATAAGGACAAGAAGATCGTTTGGTCTCCACAATGTGATGAAAGTTTCAATCTCCTGAAGACTAAACTAACTTCTACTCCAGTTCTGGTTGGCCCAGATACTACCAAACCTTTCCAGATATTCTGCGATGCATCTCTCCAAGGTCTAGGTGCAGTTCTTATGCAAGAACGTCAAGTTGTGGCTTATGCTTCACGTCAGTTGAATGCCCATGAGCAAAACTATCCCACTCATGATCTTGAACTTGCAGCAGTTGTGTTTGCCCTCAAGAAATGGAGGCAATACTTGTTGGGTAACCGCACTGAAATCTTTTCCGATCACAAGAGTCTGAAATACATCTTCACTCAACCAGATCTAAACCTCAGGCAAAGGAGATGGATTGAAAAGATTAAATACTTTGATCTCACCATTTCTTACACTCCAGGCAAGGCTAATGTTATGGCCGATGCTCTCAGTCGCAAGTCCTATTGCAATAATCTCATGATCATGGAAAGCCAACCTCCACTTCACGAAGAATTCCAGAAGATGAACCTTGGTCTTGTTCCTCAAGGTTATCTTGCTAGCTTGACAGCCAGTCCAACTCTCGAGGACAAGATTCGTTCTGAACAACTTCGTGATGTTGAAATCAAGAAGATGGTAGAACACATCAAACAAGGCAAGGAGAAATTTAAGTCCTTCTCAATTGATGACAAAGGAACTGTGTTCTTCGAAGGACGCATTGCAGTGCCTCAAGTTCAAAGTATCAAAGATGTCATTCTCAAGGAGGCTCATGAAACTCCTCTTTCCATCCACCCTGGAAGTACAAAGATGTACCAGGATCTTAAGACACTGTATTGGTGGCCTGGCATGAAACGTGAAATTGCTCAATACGTTTCAGAATGCGACGTTTGTCAACGTGTTAAGGCAGTTCATCAGAAAACAGCCGGTCTTCTCCAACCTCTGAAAATTCCTGAGTGGAAGTGGGACATGATTGAAATGGACTTCGTCACTGGTTTTCCAAAGTCCAAAAAGGGCAACGATGCAATCTTCGTTGTTATTGATCGTCTCACTAAAGTAGCTCACTTATTTGCTGTCAAAGAAACAATCTCAGCTAGCCAGTTAGCAGAACTCTACACAGCAAAGATTGTTCCTCTTCATGGTGTTCCATTGGAAATAAGCTCAGACCGTGGAAGTATCTTAACTTCTCATTTCTGGAAGAGTTTTCAAGAAGCATTGGGCACTCAGTCTCAGGGGCAAGTCGAAAGAGTCAATCAGATTCTCGAGGATATGCTCAGAGCATGTGGTCTCTCCTTTGGCATGAAATGGGAGGATTGCCTTCCATATGCTGAATTCTCCTACAACAACAGCTTCCAGGCAAGCCTAGGCATGGCACCATTTGAAGCACTCTATGGCCGCGGATGCAGGAGTCCAATCAATTGGTCTGGAGGTGGTGAACGTTCACTCTTAGGCCCTGACATTGTTAAGGAAGCCGAGGATAAAGTTCGAATCATTCGTGACAATCTCAAGATTGCTCAGCCTCGTCAGAAGAGCTACTATGACAGCAAGCACAGGGACATGGTCTATGCACCTGGTGACAAGGCATATCTCCATGTAACTCCCCTCAGAGGCACTCATCGTTTCGGTGTGAAAGGGAAGCTTGCACCAAGATACATTGGTCCTTTCAACATTCTCTCAAGGCGTGCGGAAAATGCCTATCGTCTTGAACTTCCAGAAAAACTATCCAAGGTGCACGATGTGTTTCACGTGTCACAGCTAAAGAAGTGTTTCAAAGATCCAGATCGTGCAGTTGATCATGATTCCATTGAACTGCAAGATGATCTCTCTTATGAGGAGCACCCTGTTCGTATTCTCGATGAGACCGAACGTAAGACTCGCAACAAGAGCACCAAGTTCTTGAAAGTGTAGTGGTCGCATCATTCCGATAAAGAGGCAACGTGGGAGACCGAAGAGGATCTTCGCAAGAAGTATCCGGACCTTTTCATTTCTCAGTAGGAATCTCGGGGCGCGATTCCTTCAAGGGGGGCGTTTTGTAACATCCCAAGTATGAAAAACAACCTCTAGAATGTTTGATTTCTTGTTTTATTAAAGTTTTGCATCATGTCATCATATTCCTTGAATTGTTTGCATTTGTTTACTTTGTTTTCCATTTGTTTGCATTTGTTTCTTATTTGTTGCATTTGTTTTTCTCTGTTTTCACAATTCAAATTCAAACTTTATTCAAACATTTATTTCATACTTGCTCTGTTACAACCTTTTAAATAAAGATTTCAAATAAAAACAACCAATTTGTTTTCATTTTATTCCATAATGCTCAACTATTAAAATGATGGTTTTAATCAATCAATTAATTCCCATGTTATTCCAAAAATTCAAATTCAAATCCCAAACAGCACTCAATTGGATTTATGAATATTACCAAAACAACTCAACTTTTGTTCTAATTAAGCAATAGGGTTCACCCTATTAAAAAGTTTGTTTTCAATAATAAACATTTAATAAGCAAATTCTTCCAATTTGAATTAATTCCCAAACAGCAATTTAATTTGAAAACTTTTGGAAAACCAAGTTAGCATTTAGTTGCTATGGAAAAAACTAACCTAACCATAATTTTTCTAAATTTTTTCCTAGCCCTAAAACCTATCAAATCCTTCCATTTTTATTTCTGCAAAAAAAAAAAAACAGAAGAAGAAAAAAATTAAAAAAAAGGAAAAACGCGCGCGCAGAGGGCAGTGGGCAGCCCAGCCCACTTCTTTTTCCTCCCGCGCCGGCCCGCGTACCCCTTCGCTCCATCCCCTCCTTCTTCTAAACGTACGACAGCTCATCGGGGGGTGCCACGGCGGCACAGTAACCCCCCGACGGCCGATCCTCGCCCTAGCCCCCTATAAGAGCAGCCCTAGCCCCGCGCCGCTGCCCTAGCTAGCCCCTACCCCCTTTTCCCTCGAGCTCCACCGCCGTTCCACCTCTCTCTGCCCCGTTTTCCCCTCTCTGCAACTCACCGGAGCGAGCTTGTCTGAATCCATGGACGCCGCCGCCACCTCGATGCGCCACCATCCTACCTAGCCACGGGGATCGCACCGCGGCACCTCCCTCTACCTTCTGGACACCACAGCAGCCCCGGAGACCCCCTGCTTCCACGCCGTCGTCCTCGCCGTTGTCCGCGTCTTCCACCTCGCCGTCGACTGAACCTGTGGACGCCGTCGCCGTTGCAGCCCTCCTTCTTCCACGCCGACCACGGGAACGAGTTCCCCGTACGTACCTCGACGTCCTCGACATCACTGCAGCCACGGAGGGAGTCCACAACGTCGCCGCCGTCGAGCTCGCTGCCCCGGGCCTCTGCTTCGATTACGGCGAGGGTGAGCAGCCGTGTCCCTCTCCTCCTCTCTCCTGCTTGCGCGAGCACATGCACCACCACACGCACCCCATCAGCACACGGACGAGCAGCACAACCACGGTGATCGCCGCCGGCGTCTTCCTCTCTGACGAAAGTTCAGTATTTTCGTCAGTTAAAAGTTCAGATGCGCGTAACTGAACCTCAACCTTACTGCATCGCTTATACTGACAGAGAACGATCGCTTACCGCACTGGCAGCAGCGTTGCGCGCGCACGGGCAGGTCGTGGGTTCGAGCCCTGCGCTGCGGAATAAAATCCAACCTTTTGCGCGGGGCACTGACAGGCAGGCCCCACCTGTCTGTGGCACTGGTGCCACGCGTGCACACGTTGTCCCTAGGCCCACTGGCAGTGCCTAGGGTAGATGCCCACGCTGTATAAAAAGTTTTTAACCTTTTCTGTTTTATGTCAAAGCCCTTTTAAATTACAGAGTGGTCCTCTAATTTAAATTGCTTATAACTTTTCAATTATAACTCCAAATAATAAAAGTAAAATATGTGTGTTGACCCAAATTAAATTATCTATCCATTTATGACATTTGTTTTCTGTTTTGAATTTTCCAAATGCATTTCAACTTTGAATTCAAACAATTCATTTGTAATTTGATAAAATCCATAACTAATTCATACTTAATCCAAATAATGCAAATAAAATATGTTTTCCATGCTATTTCAAACTGCCTATTCAAATATAAATTTTGTTTCATGGTTTGAATAATTAAAATTGCTTAAATAATTTAAACCTTGTTTAAATCATTTAAATTTGCTAAATTCATAACTTGCTCAAAATAAATTATTTTTGAACATGTAAAATATGTTTTCAACCTAGAAAAGTATAAACTTTTCAAATATGAATTTGAATTTAAGTTTTGAACAAATAAAATTCAAATAATATTCATGCTTGTTTTAAATTCATTTAAAACTTGCTTAATCTTGTTTAATTCATAATTAAATTATTGTAATTCCTTTTTCAATATTTGAAACATGTAATCCAACTAAAATTTTGTATTCTTTTCAAATATGAATTTTGTTATTTATTTTGCACAATTTAAATTGGTGAAAACAACAACTATTTGTGTAATCCCTTTAAGGAACCAAAAAATTCCCTAACTTAATAAATAAATTTCCAAATTGGTAAACCTTATTTCCTTTTGATTCCATTGTTGTTATTTTGTTGTTTTCATCATGCATGCATCATACTAAACCACTTTCACCTGTTGGTTAGTTGGAAAACAATTGTTTCAACCATAATTCATGGACCTTTTCCATATGCAATCCAAATTGCATAGGGGTCCATTTAAATTGTGTTACCATGTCAACTAGGTTATTTTGATGCAGCCATTAACTTGACAGGCATCATCCCATGATTGCGCACTATGCCATGATATTGATTGTTTATCTTTCTGTATTGTCTGTTTGCTTCTTCTCAGATAGACGACGACGTTGAGACAGACGATACTTACAGCACCCCTTTTGAGGATCTAGCTCAGTACCAGGCTGCTGAGTTTGCAGGCAAGTTATCACTCACATGAACCACTGTGTTCCTTTCAACATTGGTTACCGATACTTTCCGTTGTCTATTATGCTAGCCCTATTTATCGTTGCTTGTTCTCCGAACCTATTACATGAATCCTTTAACCCTGATATTGCCTCACCTCCACTCCTATAACCCCGTTGTTTGAGCCCGTGTCTTACTAGCATGCTTAGGGTTGTTTCTGCTCGAGTCTGTTACCCGTTACTTTCTGCTACTATATTTCTATTATGTTCTGGGGCTCGATGTTAAACAATCAACCTGTTACTTTTGGGTAATGATAATTTGTTGATAAGGCACCGGCAGGAGGCCCGGCGTGGTTTTGAGGCCTGCTAGTGTCGACCCTAATAGGAAAAGGGTCTTGTCTACTGATCCATGATGAGCGCACTACCCGCATGTGGGAAGCGTGTATGGGCGCCCCCCTCAATTTGATTCGATTCGCATCTCGTCAAAATCGCCACACTTAGTTTGGGCTTTCCATTTGATGCACTCATATGCAGGTACGAACCCGAGGCCAGGGTGGAACTTTTGTAGTCGGCATTTAGGGCGGCATGGTCTTAGAGTGCTATGAGGGTCCCCTTTTCTTCGTGGGGCTCGATTAGCCGCGCACGCACAACACGTGGTGCTTTGGGCTTGATGCGAAGAAGAGTTGAGTTGTGTTGAGTGCCCCGCTTGGTGGGAGGCATTCCATCTGGCGGGTTATTCTTACGTGTACGGCCAAATTGGTGCACCCCTGCAGGGATAAATCTTCTCGAGAAGCCGTGTTTTCTGCGATTATGGTTGACTTGGTGAAAGTACTGGCTAACAAGTACTCAGAACAACTTACACCTAACTAATGATAACTTGACTAGTAATAGGCTTATTGATACAACAACTTGATCCATCATTAATACAACTGTGTGAGTTATCCTCGGATTGCTTCTTTGGATAAGGGGCGAGATCCAGGATGGGTTTGTGTGGTGGTTAGTTGTAGTTGGTTACGATACGCTATCTTATCCCCCTTTCTGGTAGCCGGAAGTTGTAGTATGTTCTGTAGTTGGTTAGTGCAGCCAGTTGCAGCATCTTTTATATCCCTTTCTTCCGTTGAACCCAAGGCATCTGTTCTTGGTGTTGACGGGCTACATTTTGGTGAACTGTGAGTCTTGCTTGCCAGTACGTTTATGTACTGACCCCTTTGGGGTTGTGGTTTCCGCAGACTACGCCTACGACGATCCAGGTGACGGCTACTACGTGGAGTTTGACGAGGCTGCCGACGAGTAGATAGCGGACCCGGGCAGGATCCGAGACTACGTGGATGGGCTCCGTCTTCTTTTCATTTGCCGGCTTCTTAAGCCTATTTGGATTTGTCTGTACTCAGACCCCTTTGAATGCTTCCGCTGAATTGTAATGATGTTATGTTGGGACATGTGTCCTCTGGATGATTGTATTTGCTATTCTCTGCCCTAGTGAGGGCCAGTTGCAACTTATTTCAATCTTTTGTGTCTTAGAGATATGTTGTGCTATCATTCGGTTACAAGCCGTTGACGTACCATGTGTGTATGGTATGAAGTACGTCAATGGTAGTATCCTGATTTCTATGGGATAGTTTACGTCGACGCTGAACAGATAGGGGTTGGTTGTCACACATACGTGTGTTGGCCTACTCGTAAGAGGACGCGGGTGCCGGTAAGCCCCGTAATCCAATATACTATTGTTCAACGTAACGGCGAGTATCCTTTAGAAGTCCGGGTGCGACACCAGCTCCGCCTCTTTCACTTCAAGAATAGAAAGAAGGTTTCTAACCTCCTTATTCTTGACGGAAAGCTTATTCAAAACTTCCATGTTAATGGTTTCAGCGGTTTGCTGGAACATGGCAAGAAAAAAAAAGTCATCAAAAAGCATCAAGGCGAAAAGTATACATTTTTCTTAATGCTTGGGGGCTAGAGTTAATACCTTGTAACATCCCTGTTTTGCTAAATTAGGGTGTGTGGTGTTGTGTTCATATTATACATGCATGTAACAAAAATTTAATCATGTTTGAACCAATTTAATTTGTGGATTTAAATGGTTTTGAGAAAATATCACAAATACTACTTAATGTTGTTTCCAAAATCTTGTACTGAAAAATATATCAATTTCACCAAAGCAAAATATGGTGTGGTTGGAAATTTTATAAGGTTTCCAAAATGTATTTTTGCCAAATTTTCTGTTTGCAAAAAGGCCAGGAAAACATGGTTTTTGTCGCAGTTTTAAAGGACAGAAGGGCTGTTTTACAATTCCCAAAACTCTCCAGGGGGTGTTGTAAAAAGTGGTCTTCTTCAACCTTGGACAGTAGGATGCACCTACGTGTCCTCACCCCCGACGTGGGTTGCCACCTCCTGCTCGTGTATGTGCTTCCCCCTCGCGACGTGGACTACCAGAAGACCTCCTGGAGCCATCTGAATCGAGGAGTCCTCGCAGAAGCCCCCACGGTCGCCTCCTCTCTCTACCTCTCTCCCTGTAACCCTAACCCTAACCATACGGTCGCCGTCGCGCGCCGACAACTCCGGCCATCTCCGTCCATTTGGAAGCCACCTGGAGGACCGCCTGGATCCCCTCTACCCCCTCGAGCTCGCTCGGAAGCTAGGAAGCCCGAGGAGGACCTCAATTTCTCGTCGCCGTCCGCCATGGCCGCGGCTTCCTTGGCTCCTCGCCGTCGATTCCGGCCCTCCCTAACCTCCTCGTCGACGCCATCGTGCTCCCCTCGATGCGGTGAGCCTCCCCGTACCATCAGCCCGCCTTCTCCCTCTCCGGTTTGCCTTGCCATCCCCGGCCGCCGCCCGCCACCGTGCCTATGGTCGCCGCCGGTCATTCCTGTGGCCATCCGACCAGCCGCCGCCACCTAATGGTCGCTCTCAAGCCCCTCTACCTAGGCCCCCAACCAATTCCACACTTTATCAATCGAGGCATTCGAATTCGAGAGCAACGGAGAAGTTCTTCTCTGGATGATGCAAGGATGATGTCATCCTGACGTCATAAATCCCCTTTTTAATAATTCCAGGAAATGACTTAAAATTGTAACTTTAATATCTCCTAAATTATTAATCAGAAAAATGTGTTCAAGATACCAAAATGTTCAGAAAATTATTCTCTATCCCAATATGTAATTTTCACACATGCTTGAGAAAGTCCAAAAATGAGCATTTATTTAATGTTGTTTAATCGTTTAAAATAGAAAAATAAGTTTTTATTCAATAAAATTAGAAAAATAAAAGTTATATATCAAATTTCTCAAAATGACAAATGGAATCTAGTTATGATGTTTTCAAACCCATTTGAGCTTTTAAAATTGTACTCACTTTCAGAATCACCCGAATTGCCCTACGGGGTCTATTTCGGGATAAATTCAGTAAAAATGCATAATTGTCATACGAACCTTAGCAACCCTATATTCATGTTTAGGGCTTTATTCAAGTGAATTAACTTGCTCATGCATACATGTTGCGCATTGCATCGATGCCATGTGTTGATTGTTATTCTTCTTTTTGGTGTTTGTTTCCCCTCGGTAGAACGTGACTCCGAAGTGAAAGCCAGCAAGTCCAATGGCGAATAATTGATCCTGACCGACAATTCAAGCACTTATCCGAGAAGACATTTCTATTGATTTTCTTATAACCAAGGCAAGCATAACCTCTTATCTGCTCATATATGATTTCAAAGTGATTTGAATCTCGTACTTTGCATTCGGTTCCAAACTATTTGATCTCAGTAGATAGAGTTCTCCTATATACTGCATAGCCTACATAATCCGATCCACTACACCTAGAAGCTATAGGTTTGTTTGTGCGCGCTCCGCTAAACCTTGTGAGTCTTGCTTAGCCATGCCTAGTTGTGATCTAATTCATCCGGTTGATGAATCTGGTCAATGCGTGAATCTACTATGTTATGTTGTTATGATTTCAATTATCTTTGATAACCTGAATAATCACGGCATGGATGTGAGGCCACAATGGGTTGTGGCATTTTGTCCTGTTCATGCCCCTAGGAGCGAGTTCTCGCCTTCGAGCCAAGACTGAGCGTACAGCCACACGTGGGCCGATGAACCCCGCCCGGCTAACTAACTTGTTTAACCTTATCCATGAGCCACATAGTTTGAGATTTCCATCTGCGTGTGAGTCGGAAAATGTTTTGAAGAAAATTAGGTCGTGACCGGGACAAGTTATGGACGTACATGGATCTTGTTCCCGACTCAAAGAACAGGTGCCGCCAGAAGGTGGCCAACTCCCTGTTGACGGGGTGGCCCTGTCTTGGTTGACTCATGGATATGGTTCGACAAGGTAAAGGACGGGAATCGACCACCCTCTGCCGGCACTTCCCGGACTAGTGCCAACCCGGTGGCACTAAGAGTCGGTTGGTACGTGTGGGTAAAGTTGTACACCCCTGCAGAGTTAAATCTTTTCGAAAAGCCGTGTCTGCGGTTAAAGACGACTTGGTGACGAATTCTGTGATCATAGATAACTTGAACGGAATGACTAAAACTTGCGGACAACGAATGAAGGATGCCTCCTCAGAGATGCCGAGAGGGGTTACCTTGTGGCATGAGATAGTGTGGAACAACTGGAGGAGGTGATCTTTGAAGCACGAGGTGCTGAAATGTTTTGGTGGATTAAAAAGATGATGATATCAGTAGTTGAGTAGCTTTCTCATCTGTTTTCAAAATACTCCATGAGATGTGCTATTACTCCCTCAACTTGGAAAACAAAGATGGCTTTACGCAAAATAACCTTCATAACTCTTTCTAAAAGAAGCAGATATATAATAGGTTAACTAAGTCTTGTTGAGTACCTCCCGTACTCATGTTTTCTTCAACTTGGTTCAGGTGGAGTTCGTCAGTTCGGTGGTGTTTCAACGTGGATATCGACGAGTAGTTTGGGGTTACCAGGTAGCAGCCTGGAATCTATGGGCTGGGACGTCGCGTTATGTTGCAGCCTCTTAGGCCTTTTTGGTTTTTGTTGATTAGCAACATAATTTGCCTTCCGTTGTCTGATGTAATGTTGGGTCGTGTGACCTCTGCTTGTAAGCTATACTCTAGTAACACATGTTTAATACAACTTTCATGTCTAGAGTGTTGCTTTGATCGTTTGTTGGTCTCGAGCCCGTTGTTATACAGTTTTGGCTATGCCTGCATAGTTGTCGCAGTCGAGGGGTTGTGGAGCCGATGATCCATGTCCGAGCCCGCCTGCCGAAGATATTCGGTCTGGGGCGAGGTAACCCCAGTAACCCTTGATTGTTGTTGCACTTTCTGGACATATAGCAGCTCTGTATAACTTTGGTCCCGTTCCATCAGTTTCATCCGACTCGTGGAAGTTTGGGTATGCATAATTGGTTATGACTAGCATGGATACAAGGAGTAGTAGACCGGGGATCCGGACTGCGTGCCGATGAATCCGGTCTTCCTGCCGTTGTTTGTTGCGGCCGGGGCTGGTAACCCTGAAGCCCTTGTGAGTCCATGGCTAGGAGCACATAACAATATGTATATCTCTGGGTCCGGGGTCCGACAAGTCTTGGTATCAGAGCAGGACTGCCTGTAGGAAAACCTTACTGCTTGGTCGATGTTGAGTCTAGTGTTTGTTAAAACTATGTGAAAACTCCAAATGGATTGTGAAAAAACTTCTTAGGATTCTTTTTACTGCTTATCTGGTATCGATCTAACTCTGGGTCACCTTACCTGTTTTGATTTGAAAAGGTTTTGCTATCTCTTCTATTCATTCAAAACCTAGGTGCCTTCTTTGGCAATGACGTTTTTACCCAAGTTGACCTAGTGTTGAGTCTCTAGAGTTGTGTGTGTTCCATACTCCGTTGTCTTTTGATTCAATTGGGAGATTTCCTTTCCATCCCAATCTCTCTCAAAGTTGTCCGGATTCCACATTCTTACATGTTTCCAAGTCTCAAAATCCTAAACCTCGAGATTTCCTTTTCATCTCGAATGTATCCGTTATCCTCTGCTCAAGTACTTACGGAGCTATGTTTGTCTTCTTGGAAAGATACTTCGTGATTGCTATTCGTAGTGTTCTTCAAGGGGCTAAGATAGTAGTTACTCCTTTGTCGATGGTTTTAATCGTTGGACTTGAACCGAAGGTCTCGGAATGTGCTGGATTGAAGTGTGTTGAATCATGTGGTTTTAATCATGTGATGTGTATGCTACCAGCAAAGGATGCTGACCTTTAACCCAAGTTCCGTTTCTTTGGATCCTGAGGAATCTGTTCCACCTCAGGGTGGCTAGGAAACTTCAACTTCCTTAGTCATAGGTTTTCTCGTGGAGTCAAAAGGATCACAACAAGAGTGATGATCATGGCCTCCACATCTTTGTTCTTGGTTCAACTATACCAACATTTTGGCATGGGCTCTACACATAAGTATTACCCTGTGCATCCAACGTGATCTCAGGATTTTCCAGAGCACGTTCCTACTCTTTAGTTGCTTTCCAAACTTTGTCCGTTGTTTGGAAACCAAGTTACATATGTGTGTTGGATTCTTCCCCTGCATTTGTTCTTGTTTTCTGTCAAAACAATCCAGCTTGGAATGTAAGGAGAAACAAACTCCAGTACCTCGTTCATCTCTAGGACCAGGTCAAAGTTTTGTAATTCGCAGGTTAAAGAAGTTCCGTTAGCTTCTGTTCTGTTCTTTCTTCGAGTATCACACTCTTTTATATAAGGAGGTCGTGCTTAGTTTCATGGCCTTGACGATGAAATGATGCTCTCACACATCTTCACTTCCCCTTCCTCCAAGTTTGAATGCTTGAAAATGATGGGTCTGTTCATCGACATGTGTACCAGATATTCCTAGCAATTCTTATTGCCTTCGAAAATCTAAGAAACATATGTACCCTTCTTAGCATTACTGGTCACCCAGCCTCTTTCTGAAGTTGACTGTGTTACCAAATCCGTTCATTCCGGTGCACGTTCTTGGTCAGAGAGTTATGTTCATACCGAAGCTCTCATGATCATATCGATTTCTTTGAAAAGCAAGATTCCTTTCGAACTTCGAGACATACCGGTAGGTTGTGATATTCTGGTTGTCTTTCTAGAAGTATCACCAGGTTGTCACCTGACTGTGATGTCTAAACAAGGGGTACTTTGAACTACTCCTTCCTCCAAGGAACTCTGCTGGATATCCTGGACTAGTTGGTTGAGCTTAAACAACAACTTCGAGAGTTGAAAGGCAAAGGCTCCACCTAACTTGATCCTTTGACAAGGGATGTCTAGTTTCCTTTATGTTGAAATAGTATAGTATCTCCGTTGTGGACATACTATCATTCTAACCTTGATTTGATTTGGGCTATCGTCAGGTCAAGTTCAGATTCGAGGACTATCTTGATGGTGTTTCTACTCATGGTGTTTTGCCGATTACACCGTTCATGTCCTTTGGTCTGACCAATATTTTTCCTTGTTCATATATCATATGAATCTCTCTTCTATGGGTGTTCTGATAAGCATGTTGTCGAGCCCATCGATGACATTCCTATTTTCTCCAAGTTGCAAGAGGTTCATGTTGAACAACTGGCACTAATGTTAGAAACTTTCGAGAACCAACTTTGTGTCATCACGAAGTTCTGTTCTGGATGTTCGAAGTGACTTTCTCATGTCCATGTGTTTATGGTGAAAGTTGTCGCCATGGATCCGAGTAGAGTTTCTTTGTTCCCTCGGGAATAATCCCAAGTAGGTCATGCATTTGTGGACTATTCTTGAGATGGTTGGTTTTTACCTCCATTCACTTAAAGAAGTTTCCATCCACACTAAGCCACTAACTGATTGTTCGTGAAAGAGAAGAAGTTTAAGAACTTCGTTATCTTCGCAATCATCTTCCCAACAAGGACTTGATGTGTTTCATTGCAAGCAGTCCATGTAGGTGCAACCATCTTTCGCAAGTTGCTAATACATGAGTTCTACAATCTCACTCATCCTCTTGAGTGTGACATCATAGTCCATGTCTTGAGAATCCAGCATAGGTATCTCGTTGGTAACCGGTGCAACCTCTTTGATCAAACATACTGAGTCTGAGTTATCAATTCACTAACCGGAGCTGAATCTCAAGCAGCAACGATGGTTGGTGTTTCCTCAAGGGTACTGAATAAGGTCTTTTCAAAATCCGGCATGGTTGATGTTGTGGTTGACACAATTAGCCGGAAGGCCTAATGTCATGCCCCTTTGAATCAGCAAAAACAACCACTCTTTTTGAGAATGATTGTCTGACTCATTCTAGAAGTTTTCCCTTCTCGTTCTTCTAAACTGGAGTTTTACTTTCACTTGATGACCTATAGAAGGCCTGTCATGAGCCTGCTATTGGTATCTAGAACATCCAGGAGAGCCTCGAAGTTGATTCTTCCAATGTATCTTTGTCAATCCTCAAAACCTTTGTTCTCGTGAAAACAAGTTCATCGTGAAAACATTTCGTGGTGTTTTGCAACCGCCATTGATCAGTTCCCTTTTTCAAGTTGGTTGTACTTGAAGTTCTAATCATCTCACACATGGTGTGAATTTGTCAGTCACTTCAGCCGTGGGATCTTGACCATGTGGTAGATGTATCGTTACGTCCAAACCATAATAGGAAAGAGATTCCCTATTCCTTATGGTGTTTCAACCCCCGATGGTTGCTAATCTTTATGGGGTGACCAAGAAATTCCTACTTAATTACGGTGTTCCAACATCTTTTGTTTACTCATCCTCTACCGTGAAGTAACATCCTGATCCTTTATAAGGATTTCAAGAAAATTGTTATGAAATGGTTGAAAGTTCCTTCATCTTCCGTGTCCACTCCGAAGAGTGAACATGATCCTGTATGAACTTTTCTCAGAAGGACGAATTACAGTGTTTTCTCGTGTTTCCCTTCGTCTATAGATATCATGTTGTGATACCCAAGTCCATTCTTCCCATCTTGGTATTCTGCTTTGAAGAAACCTCGATGTCACAAGTTGTTCAACCTTTCTTTTCAAAAGGGATTTAAAGTCTTGTGCAAAGCTCATATTCTAAATTCTTTCAAGAACCATCGTCCAAAACCTTGAAACCTTCTCTCAGTTCCCTCCATTATCTTGATGTGTTTCATGCACGATAACTCAGCAGTTCTTTACGAACATTCTAGTCATGAGTTATCCACGATATACCTGATCTTCGTGAAGATCAATTCCTTAGACTTTTCCCTCTCACCTAAGGTGTAGCCGCTGAAGGATCTTCGCAAGTGCTACGGATCAATATCTTCAAGAAGAGAACCGTAAGGATCGATAAGATCATCCAACCGGTGTTCCTTCTTTCTTTCTCCTTCAGGAATCTCGGGACGAGATTCTTGTAAGGGGGTAGATTTGTAACATCCCTGTTTTGCTAAATTAGGGTGTGTGGTGTTGTGTTCATATCATACATGAATGGAACAAAAATTTAATCATGTTTGAACCAATTTAATTTGTGGATTTAAATGGTTTTGAGAAAATATCACAAATACTACTTAATGTTGTTTCCAAAATCTTGTACTGAAAAATATTTCAATTTCACCAAAGCAGGATATGGTGTGGTTGGAAATTTTATAAGGTTTCCAAAATGTATTTTTGCCAAATTTTATGTTTGCAAAAAGGCCAGGAAAACATGGTTTTTGTCGCAGTTTTAAAGGACAGAAGGGCTGTTTTACAATTCTCAAAACTCTCCAGGGGGTGTTGTAAAAAGTGGTCTTCTTCAACCTTGGACAGTAGGATGCACCTGCGTGTCCTCACCCCCGACGTGGGTTGCCACCTCCTGCTCGTGTATGTGCTTCCCCCTCGCGACGTGGACTACCAGAAGACCTCCTGGAGCCGTCTGAATCGAGGAGTCCTCGCAAAAGACCCCACGGTCGCCTCCTCTCTCTGCCTCTCTCCCTGTAACCCTAACCCTAACCGTACGGTCGCCGTCACGCGCCGACAACTCCGGCCATCTCCGTCTGTTTGGAAGCCACCTGGAGGACCGCCTGGATCCCCTCTACCCCCTCGAGATCGCTCGGAAGCTAGGAAGCCCGAGGAGGACCTCAATTTCTCGTCGCCGTCCGCCATGGCCGCCGGCTTCCTCGGCTCCTCGCTGTCGATTCCAGCCCTCCCTAACCTCCTCGTCGACGCCATCGTGCTCCCCTCGATGCGGTGAGCCTCCTCGTACCCTCAGCTCGCCTTCTCCCTCTCCGGTTTGCCTTGCCACCGCCGGCCGCCGCCCACCGCCGCGCCTATGGTCGTCGCCGGTCATTCCTGTGGCCATCCGACCAGCCGCCGCCACCTAATGGTCGCTCTCAAGCCCCTCTATCTAGGCCCCCAACCAATTCCACACTTTATCAATCGAGGCATTCGAATTCGAGAGCAACGGAGAAGTTCTTCTCTGGATGATGCAAGGATGATGTCATCCTGACGTCATAAATCCCCTTCTTAATAATTCCAGGAAATGACTTAAAATTGTAACTTTAATATCTCCTAAATTATTAATCAGAAAAATGTGTTCTAGATACCAAAATGTTCATAAAATTATTCTCTATCCCAATATGTAATTTTCACACATGCTTGAGAAAGTCCAAAAATGAGCATTTATTTAATGTTGTTTAATCATTTAAAATAGAAAAATAAGTTTTTATTCAATAAAATTAGAAAAATAAAAGTTATATATCAAATTTCTCAAAATGACAAATGGAATCTAGTTATGATGTTTTCAAACCCATTCGAGCTTATAAAATTGTACTCACTTTCAGAATCACCCGAATTGCCCTACGGGGTCTATTTCGGGATAAATTCAGTAAAAATGCATAATTGTCATACGAACCTTAGCAACCCTATCTTCATGTTTAGGGCTTTATTTAAGTGCATTAACTTGCTCATGCATACATGTTGCACATTGCATCGATGCCATGTGTTGATTGTTATTCTTCTTTTCGATGTTTGTTTCCCCTCGGTAGAACGTGACTCCGAAGTGAAAGCCAGCAAGTCCAATGGCGAATACTTGATCCTAACCGACAATTCAAGCACTTATCCGAGAAGACATTTCTATTGGTTTTCTTATAACCAAGGCAAGCATAACCTCTTATCTCCTCATATATGATTTCAAAGTGATTTGAATCTCGTACTTTGCATTCGGTTCCAAACTATTTGATGTCAGTAGATAGAGTTCTCCTATATACTGCATAGCCTACATAATCTGATCCACTACACCTAGAAGCTATAGGTTTGTTTGTGCGCGCTCCGCTAAACCTTGTGAGTCTTGCTTAGCCATGCCTAGTTGTGATCTAATTCATCCGGTTGATGAATCTGGTCAATGCATGAATCTACTATGTTATGTTGTTATGATTTGAATTATCTTTGATAACCTGAATAATCACGGCATGGCTGTGAGGCCACAATGGGTTGTGGCATTTTGTCCTGTTCATGCCCCTAGGAGCGAGTTCTCGCCTTCGAGCCAAGACTGAGCGTACAGCCACACGTGGGCCGATGAACCCCGCCCGGCTAACTAACTTGTTTAACCTTATCCATGAGCCACATAGTTTGACATTTCCATCTGCGTGTGAGTCGGAAAATGTTTTGGAGAAAATTAGGTCGTGACCGGGACAAGTGATGGACGTACACAGATCTTGTTCCCGACTCAAAGAACAGGTGCCATCAGGAGGTAAAGGCCGGGAATCGACCACCCTCTGCCGGCACTTCCCGGACTAGTGCCAACCCGGTGGCACTAAGAGTCGGTTGGTACGTGTGGGTAAAGTTGTACACCCCTGCAGGGTTAAATCTTTTCGAAAAGCCGTGTCTGCGGTTAAAGACGACTTGGTGACGGATTCTGTGATCATAGATAACTTGAACGGAATGACTAAAACTTGCGGACAACGAATGAAGGATGCCTCCTCGGAGATGCCGAGAGGGGTTACCTTGTAGCATGAGATAGTGTGGAACAACTGGAGGAGGTGATCTTTGAAGCACGAGGTGCTGAAATGTTTTGGTGGATTAAAAAGATGATGATATCAGTAGTTGAGTAGCTTTCTCATCTGTTTTCAAAATACTCCATGAGACGTGCTATTACTCCCTCAACTTGGAAAACAAAGATGGCTTTACGTAAAATAACCTTCATAACTCTTTCTAAAAGAAGCAGATATATAATAGGTTAACTAAGTCTTGTTGAGTACCTCCCGTACTCATGTTTGCTTCAACTTGGTTCAGGTGGAGTTCGTCAGTTCGGTGGTGTTTCAACGTGGATATCGACGAGTAGTTTGGGGTTCCCAGGTAGCAGCCTGGAATCTATGGGCTGGGACGTCGCCTTATGTTGCGGCCTCTTAGGCCTTTTTGGTTTTTGTTGATTAGCAACATAATTTGCCTTCCGTTGTCTGATGTAATGTTGGGTCGTGTGACCTCTACTTGTAAGCTATACTCTAGTAACAAATGTTTAATACAACTTTCATGTCTAGAGTGCTGCTTTGATCGATTGTTGGTCTCGAGCCCGTTGTTATACAGTTTTGGCTATGCCTGCATAGTTGTCGTAGTCGAGGGGTTGTGGAGCCGATGATCCATGTCCGAGCCCGCCTGCCGAAGATATTCGGCCTGGGGTGAGGTAACCCCAGTAACCCTCGATTATTGTTGCACTTTCTGGACACATAGCAGCTCTGTATAACTTTGGTCCCGTTCCTTCAGTTTCATCCGACTCGTGGACGCTTGGGTATGCATAATTGGTTATGACTAGCATGGATACAAGGAGTAGTAGACCGGGGATCCGGACTGCGTGCCGATGAGTCCGGTCTGCCTGCCGTTGTTTGTTGCGGCCGGGGCTGGTAACCCTGAAGCCCTTATGAGTCCATGGCTAGGAGCACATAACAATATGTATATCTCTGGGACCGGGGTCCGACATACTTGGCTCATCCGCTGTAACCCTGCCAAGTTTTCATTGAACTCTTTTGCGTATTCCTCAAAAATAATTCCGGCCACTCTTAGGCCATCGTTGATGTTCTTCAAGTCCTTGTCAAAGGTGGGGATTTCCTCCTCAGTTGTTCGAGAAGAATCTCCCATCTCAGGAGCCGCCCTTTCCCTCGTGTCCGTGTTCGGCACAATGGGCTGGCTGGGCTCCAGAGACTCGATGGTGGGGGCTGCGGCATGCTCTTATGCCATCGTGGACGGCGTGTCCGGTGCGATGGCGGGAGAAGGTTTAGAGCCTCTGCTGGACACAACCTTGTGCCTCTTCAGCTTTTTTGGCTTTAGAGTAGAGGGAGGCAGACTAAAAGCAAAAAAAAGCCGGAAAAGTTAAAACTCCGAAGACAAAAGAAAACTCCGGCAAAGGAAAGTAACCCGGATGCCCTAACCTGGAGGTGGCGACGGGAACCCCGTCAAGATCGATGATTTCCTTAGAGGAGGAGATCTTCTTGCGCTTTCGCCCACCCGCAAAGGTGGCGCACAACGCTTCCAGTTCAGCGTCGGAAGCCAGATCCGACTCAGTAAGGTCGGCAATCTATCAAAAAGAAAAAGCAGAGTTAGAAGAAAAAAATCCGAGTAAACATGGAAAAGCTTGAATCCCAAAAGACGGAAAATAATACCTTGGGAGCCGGATTGTCGGCCGTATACATTGGCCGACTCGCTTCATATTGGTCGCGTGATGCGACCAACTGGTTCACGCGCTTCCGCAAGTCTCGCGCGGCCCAGTCTTTGCTGGTTGTCCGCATCTTGTCGCCGGTGCCCGTATACTCGCAAAGGAGGCGGCCACCATGGTTGGCTAACGGTTGGATCCGCCTATCCAACCAGCAAAGGACTGTGTCCATGCCGGTTAGAGGCGGATCAGAAGAGGTGAGTTTTGCGATGCGCCGTTTGATCCTTAGAAGATCAGGCGGCAGAATTTGGACGGCTTCAGTTCCCCAATTTTCTTGGGGAACAGCAGCAGTGTTCGTAAAAGGTGGAACCCCGATGGCCTTTTTAGGGAAAGGAACATCAAGATGATAAAAGAAGGAACCCGTCCAAAATTTGACGGATTCCGAAGTCTTTATCTTGGGGAACCAATCCTCCCTAAATCTCCGAAGAGTGAAGGAAATGGTTCCGAAAGTTGGGAGTGCGCCCTCCAAAGAGTTCCGCTTAACCCCGAAACAATACAGCCAGAAATCTAATCTAGGTTCTATGCCTAAATAACCCTCGAAAAGGGCCTGAAAGCCGGCTAAGTACAGGATGGAGTTTGGTGGCAGGTTGTGGGGCTGGATGTTGTAGTGGGAGAGGACCTGGAGGAAGAAGGCGGAAGGTGGGAGACCCATACCTCTCAGAAGGTGGGAGGAGAGAAGAACCCGTTCTCCGTCGTTCGGCATGGGTTCATTCTCGTCCTCCGGAAGCCGCCACTTCCCTTTAAGCACTAACCCCTCCTTCTCCATGGACGGAAGGAGGGACGACGGAATGCTGCAGGCAATCCAATTGCCGACAGTCTCCATCTCCTCATCAGCTCCGGCGGCGGCGGACGCGGCGGCCTCCGCGGCTGCGAGCTCGTCGCCAACGAGCGTGAGTTTCTCCTCCGCCGTCTCGGGAGAGAACGGAGGAGTGGGCGCGGAGCTGGAACCCGCAAGATCCACGGCGGCGGAAATGTTTCCTTCGTCCGCCGTGGTGCCCACGGTCTTCACTGGTTCGTCGCCGGCGGCGTGCACTGGGGAGTCCAACAGAGGATCCATCGTGTTGATGATGTCCTCAATCTCTTGCGCGACGGTGCGGGTTGGCGAAGACGACAGAGAGGCCATTGGGTGGTGGCGCTAGTTCGTCTCCGATGAGGTCTTGGACGCGGTGCGTGTTTGGGGATTTTTCTCTGTTGGGAGCTTGGGCGCGGCAATGGCGTTCGAAGTGAGGAGCGGAAGGTTTTTCCAGAGGACGAAGAAGGCTATTTATAGCCAGAATTTCGTCAGGATGCGTGCTAACGGCTCTTTTGACCGTTGGATGTCCAACGCCTGTCACTCGCCGGAAAATCCGGGAAATGAATCGACAGGGTGATTATGGTTATCTCCTCGTTTCCCGCGAGAATCTGTCAGAGATATGTTTCTGGGTTTCCCGCTTGAAACCCAAACGTCCCTTAAGTCAGCATGATTAAAGCGCTGACGTGGGAAGTTCCTTCTCTGCGAATGTCGGATATATACCAAATAGGGGCATATCAGATGGTAGTCAAAGTGCCGGATTACCAGGGTGGCCCAAGTGGTAATGGGCTGTGGTCCATTGGGCGGCCCAGTAACTCGACGCACAGAAGCCGGATTCTAGAAGGACCCGGATCACGGCCCACGTGATCTGGCTTGGAGGAGAAGACGGATTCCTTACTTTCCAAGTTATAGTTACCGTAGTCTTCTAGGTTTTCTATTCTGTAAGCCCTAATCCGGCTATTATATAAAGCCGGACGGGAGATAAGTTTAACAAGGGATAACAGAGAAGCTGTGGGCTAACTCGCCGAGAAGTTGATCCTCTGCGAGTAGCTAGATCTAAAACCTCACATTGTAATCCTGTATCCAGGCTTTAGTCCTGATTAGTGAGAAGTGCAGGAGTAGGCACGTCGTACTGTCGCGACGTACCGAACTTGGGTAAATTCTGTGTTCACTGTCCACCACGCGATCCCGTTACCCCACGTCTCTACCGTAGTCTCATGGCACCCCCGTCTATGAAAACTACTACGATGTCTCGACAGTTGGCGCCCACCATGGGGCAAACGACGTCAGGCGTGAAGTTCCGATCTGGGATACTCGGCGGAATCGGAAGATCAATCACTGTCGGAAGCCTGGAGTTCGACGACGACGTCGGACGCTTCCTCGACAACGGATCCTACATACCGGCGCAAAACCACCTGGTAAGTGCCTGCGTGTTACCGATTGGATCTGCTAACATCTTCATCGGACTAACTGCAGAAGCAATGGGGTTTTGCGGTGGAAGCAAATATTTCCCACCCGCCCTATACCCAGTCGAAGATGACTATGATGCCGGATTTTGCTCAGATCGCCGACAAAGAAGTGATACACACTTTATCGGCATCGTGCAATCCGAAGTCGCCGAAAACACGGATGACGGAAATCCCGTGCAAGAAGCAGACAACAACACACCCGTCACAGAGACGGAAGATCCGATACCCGTCATACAGGCGGAAGATCCGACATCCGTCAGCATGACGATTAACTCGGAAGCCGAGTCCGTACTAGCCGCCATTGAGGCGAGATTAGAGTCGGAAACCGGATCGGATAATTTCGACTCCGAAGATGAAGATGAGGATACCTTCGAAAGAAAGGTAAAATCTCTTCAAGAGGGATTCCATGAAGTGCTAATGGCAAAACCGGCTGAAGTCACGGATGCCGGCAGCCAGGAAAGCCCCAAAACTCCTCCGCCAGAGGAAGAGAGAGAAAACGGAGAAACTTCTCCGGTATTTCCTAATGTCAAGGAATTGACAGAAGATGAGCCTGTCAAAAGGCCTCCCTCTTCCAAGAAAAAGCACCGTGCCGCTAAGAAACTCCAATACAAAATCCGGAAGAAAAAATCAGCTGATCCAGCTGATGAAAACCTGGAAATTGGAGATGCTAGCAGAACAAAGCCTGCGGAGAAGAAAACCAAAGAAACCTTTGCTCCGCCAATGAAGGAACAGGAAGAACAAGAGCTGTTGCAAACACCAGTGGGACCAGATGAACCCCCTGAGATGCTGGAAGCCAGGAGACAAGCCTTCCAAAGGCAACAGCAACATCTACTCAGATCTCGGCAACACCTCCAACAAACCCAGAATGACATCAAGGTCGTGAAGGAAGAAATAGAGGAGTACGAGAGAAAGAATAGATCTGCCTTAAAACCTACAAGGTTACCCGGAATCGTAAGACCGGAAGTACTGCCGCGAAAAGAAAGGTTTCACAACCCATCTTGGCAAAAGCAGGTAAACGGCAAAGATGCCAGAGGTGAACCAATATACAAAACCGCAGCAGAAAACGCGGAAGCAGCGTTCGCCATCCTGAACAATGACATGTACTCCAATGGTGAAAAAAATTCAAGGGGTGTATGCTTTCCTAGGAAAAGCATTGCAACAACAACAGCGGGGCCAAGAGCGATCAGGGAGGCTGCATGATAACTCCGCCCTATGCAAAACAGCTACTTGCGCCGCTGGAGCACCTGGACCAGAAGAACCTGGAGAATCAGACAATTCAAAGGATAAAAAAGAGGATCCGAGAAAGGACAAGAAAAACCCCGACAACAGGGACGAAGTGTCCCGAACCGGATCCCATCCCCCGAAAGGTGGACTCAAACCCCACGATCGGGAAAAAAATACCGGAATGACGGCAAAACAATGCCACCTCCGAGAAACCCAGCTGAAAAAGCCGGAAGATACGATATACCTCACAGACGTGAGAGATCCCGGACACCTCCCAAGGATAAAGAAAGGCACAGGAGCAGAACTCCGCCTAATCCAAAAGGGCGTGACCACGGAAGAGATAGAAACAATCCCAGAAAAGAGCGTCCCCGCAACAATGGAAAAGAAAGGAGCAGATCCCCTTCTGTCCATTCAGCCGGAAGATATTCTGCACACATTGATATAGCAGAAAAGGATGATCTATACTTTGGACCTAAGTGTTTCACTGACAGGATCCGAAGGATAACCCTGCATTCTGGCTTTGCCAAGGTCGGTCCAATGTACCAGAAATACACCGGCAGCACAAACCCGGATACCTGGCTCTCAGACTACTATACAGCCGTCCAGATCAACAATGGGGCAGACCTGGAAGCTGTCAAGTTTCTTCCCCTAATGTTGCTGGACGGAGCCAGAGATTGGATCAATGGATTACCATCAAGAACCGTCGACAGCTGGGACGATATGGCTAGAGTATTCACTCAGCATTTCCGGGGAACGTACAAACGCCCGAACAGCATCAACCAGCTGAACCGTTGCACCCAATTTGAGGATGAACCATACGTGGATTTCATCTCCAGATGGACGGCAATGAAGAATAGTTGTTCTGGAGTAACTGACGTACAAGCAATGCACGCTTTCGTCAATAGCCTAAAACCCGGACTTGTACCGTTCATGGTTGGTTCCAAACAGCACAAAGATCTCGGATCTATGCTTACAACCGCCAACGAACATTCTGCAGCCGAAGACGACATCAGAGCAAGAGGTGGCAATATCGAATCACTGATACTTGCCAAGAAAACTCCTCGTTCTGATAAAAAAGGAACTCCAGAAACAACGACAAAACCCAAAGAGGTCAACATAGCCTTTGGAAGTGAAAAAGGGAATAAGTGGAAAGGACGCAGTCCAGATCCAATCAACTACACTCCAGAGGAGTGGGAGAGGATTAAGTCGGAACCCTGTGTCCACCATTCACAATTTGGGAAACCCACCCATACAAACACGCAATGCCGGCTGAATAAGCACATGAAAGGTAGTGCAGGATCCGGAAATAAGGGGAAAGGTTCCAAAAGGAAACACGCCAAACAAAAGCCGGAAGCTAACAAAGAAGAAAGTGAATTGGACACTGAGTAAAAAATCCAGGAACAACAGCGAAGGGGCGAACCCAAATTTCCGAGAGTTGATGGAGAAGCAATGCTAACATTCCTAGCAACTCCGTCAGCAAAAGTGGCCAAAAGAACACTTCGAGAAATAAACGCGGTTGTTCTGGCAACCCCGAAATTCTTGAAGTACTCCAACACACCAATCACCTGGGATCAGTCCGATCATCCGGGGAATACCTGAACCCGGCACACAAGCTCTTGCCGTAAGCCCTATTGTCCAGAACACTAGGCTAAGAAGAGTGCTGATGGATGGAGGATCCAGCATTAACATAATGTACCTGGATACACTGAAGCATCTGAAGATTTCCGAGTCCCAGCTCAATTACAACAACATACGCTTCCATGGCATTGTTCCTGGCAGACAAGCACGATCCCTAGGAGAAATTTCCCTAGATGTCACCTTCGGAGATAAAGATCACTTCCGGCAGGAAAAAGTATCCTTCGAAGTAGTGCCGTTCGAAAGCGTGTATCACGCAATACTCGGACGTCTAGCTTTCGCCAAATTCATGGCAAGATCCTGTTATATCTATAACAAGCTGAAGATGTAGGACCCAAAGGGGGAGTAATCACCATAGCTGGTGACTTCAAGCTGGAAAACGAGCTGGAGAAAGAAAACGCCCTTTGCGCTCAGAGAGTCATAGCAAAGGAAGAACTGAAGGAATTGGCCAAGGAGGTATCGTCGACAGAAATGCCAGCAGGAAAAGAAACCCGGAAGCCAACAGACAGCTTCAAGGCGTCCGAGAATACAAGACAGGTAATCCTAGATCCCAAAGATCCGACAAAATTTGTCGTCGTAGGGACTGGAATGACCGACAAATAGGAAGGCGAGCTCATCAAGTTCCTCCGTGAGAACTGGGATATTTTTGCCTGGTGTCCAGCTGACATGCCAGGCGTACCCAGGGAACTTGCTAAGCACCAACTCAAGGTGATTCCAGGATCAAAACCCGTCAAACAAGGTCTCCGTCGATTCGACGGAAGAAGACGGAAGGCTATTGGCAAGGAAATTATCCGGCTTTTAGCAGCGGATTTCATCAAGGAAGTAATCCACACTAATTGGTCCGCAAATCCGGTATTAGTACCAAAGAAAGACACTACTGCTCTTAGAATGTGTATAGATTACACAGGCTTGAACAAATTGTGTCCGAAAGATAGGTTCGCGTTACCGCGAATCGATCAAATAATAGATGCCACTGCAGGCTCTGAGCTTTTATGCTTTTTGGATGCATACTCCGGGTACCACCAAATACGCATGAAAAAGGAAGATCAAATTAAGACTTCTTTCATAACCCCGTATGGGACGTACTATTACGTAACCATGCCATTTGGCCTGAAGAACGCAGGTGCAACCTACCAGCGTTGCATGCAACGTTGTTTGCATAGTCAGATTGGCAAAAACGTCCATGTTTACGTGGACGATATTGCTGTCGTAACCAAGGAAAAAGATACACTCCTTGAGGATTTGCGAGAAACTTTCGAAAACTTGCCCACTTACAAGATGAAGTTAAATCCATCTAAGTGTGTATTCGGGGTTCCCTCAGGAAAACTTCTGGGTTTCATCGTTTCTCACAGAGGAATAGAAGTTAACCCGGAAAAGATCAAAGCCATCTTGAACATCTCGAAGCCTACGTGCGTAAAAGATGTCCAAAGATTGACGGGTTCCACCGCTGCCGTCAGCAGATTTATTAGTCGGCTAGGGGATAAAGCCTTATCACTCTACAAGTTGCTGAAGAAATCAGACAAAGTCAACTAGATAGCGAAAGCCTGGGAGTATCTAGCAGTTATGTCCCTTCCGTACTTAGTTCAATTTCTATGTAAACATCTTTTGAGATCATGAAATAAAGTTGTCGGAATTATGGTATCCATGTTTTTACAAGTTTATTACAGTACAAAGCATGTTTCCACCTTATCAATTTCCCAATGATCTTACAAAATACTCAATGTTAACCCGAATTGTGCCTGCGTACTCGGCGTTAAAAAACTGAATGATTTTCAGCCTGCTTGAATGGCTAAAGGAAACTTGAATTGCCTGCGTGCCCAAGTTTCATTTAAAAAATTCCTCACTTCTCTAAGCATTATCTGATTGCGTATGTGTTGGGTTACTGGAGCTAGTTAGTAAAAATGCCTTTAGCATGATCCATGTTTCCGAGGTTAAACTGATTGGTTACACCCAGTTACTTGGCATGACGATTCATATTGCTATTTGAGCCATTTCAAACACTAAGGACAGTTAAAACATATATGCCAGAGAACTTAGAAGATAAAGGAATAGTAAAACCCGAAAACCTTGCAAAGAATTTCATAATTAAAGACTGCAAAAGGCGGAGTTCTCATTCATACAAATAGAAGCACTACAATTAGAATTACATTGTAAAAGAACAGTAATGCTCCTATTGTCTATTTTCCCTATCCATGTTTAAGGAAGCCCTTCAATCATCCGACTCCTCCTCGCTGCTGTCATCCTCGGGGGCTGCAGGGACCTCCTCTTGTGGATAAAAGACGGAGATATTCACCATGGAGGCAATCTTGGTGGCATGGCCTTTGACTTCATCAAAGATTGTATTTCGCTGAGTATCCGTGTATCCTTGAGGGACACTGGACGCCACGCGCCAAGACTTTGCACCAGGGTAGTGCATACGCATAAGGCCGAGTGCCATGCGTGCACCACCCCGTGCAGCGGAGCGTAGGGTGGACTCTCTGGATTCCGCCACCTCCATGATGGCACCCGGAAGTTTTTCAACTTCCGAGAACTCCCCAGTCCTTGCGGGAAGGAACTTATTTATCAGCTGCATACCAGCAGCTCTGATCGAAGTCCATGTCTTCCCAAAGGCTCGGATTCCTTCAATTTGAGTGCTATCTGGGTTATCTCCTGTTTTTTCCGACAAAACAACCAAAAGGGTTAGGTGAAAAAACAGAGAAAGAAAGCAAGACATGGAAAAAGGGTAAAAGTATCAGAAACTTACCGATAAGCTTGTCGATCTCGGAGATTTCCTTCAGGGGAAGGTTCAGAGCGTTTTCCAAATCCTGAATGGTG
Source organism: Alopecurus myosuroides (assembly GCA_028641055.1). NCBI lineage: Eukaryota > Viridiplantae > Streptophyta > Magnoliopsida > Poales > Poaceae > Alopecurus > Alopecurus myosuroides. The sequence continues at coordinate 213,180,848 of CM054057.1, read as the reverse complement.
GATTTGTCCTTCTCCGCCTGTTCGGAGGCCTTGGAATTGGCAATTCCAAGGGCCAAATTGCTGGGCTCCAGATCTTTTTGAGTCTTCACAAGATCCTTGTGAAGATCCAAATTTTCCTTTCGGAGATTCTCGGCATTGCCGGCATCTTCAGCTATTTGCTTGGCCTTAGCCAAAGCATCTGGAACGCAAGGAAAATTCCGAGTTTAGAAATTACCGGAATAAATACTTAGACAAGAGGTTGAATCGAAAATTTCAGAGGAAAAACACTTACCTGCTGTTTCCGACAACGCCAGCTGAGACGATGCCAGCTCCGTCTCTCTCTCCTCAAGAATAGAAAGAAGACTTCTGACTTCCTTATTCTTGATGGAGAGTTTGTTGAAAACTTCCATGTTAATGGCTTCGGCGGTTTGCTGGAACATAGCAAGGAAAAGAATAATTACAAAAGCATCAAAGCAAACAGCATGCATTTTGTTTAATGCTTGGGGGCTAGAGTTACATACCTGGCTCATTCGTTGCAAACCCGCCAAGTTTTCATTGAACTCTTTTGCGTATTCCGCAAAAAGAGTTCCGAATGCGCTTAGGCCGTCATTGATAATCTTGAAGTACTTGTCGAAGGTGGGAATCTCCTCGTCGAATGTCCGAGAAGATTTTCACACCTCTGGAGCCGCCCTTTCCCTCGTGTCCGTGTTTGACACAACGGGCTGGCTGGGCTCCAGCGGCTTGGTGGTGGGGGCTGCAGCATGCTCTTCCGCCATCATGGACGGCGTGTCCGGGGCGATGACGGGAGAAGGTTGAGCGCCTCGGCTGGACACAACTTTGTGTTTCTTCAGCTTCTTCGGCTTTAGGTTGGAGGGAGGTAGGCTAAAAACAAAAACCCGGACAAAGTTAACATTCCGAAGACGGAAGAAAAACTTCGACGAAAGAAAATAACCCGGATGATCTAACCTGGAGGTAGCGACGGGAATTCCGTAAAGATCGATAACTTCCTCAGAGGAAGAAATCTTCTTGCGCTTGCGCCCACCTATTGAGGCGGTACACAACACATCCAGCTCAGCTTCGGAGGCTAGCTCCGAGTCTGGAAGTTCAGCGATCTGTTGGAAAGAAAAATCAGAGTTAGAAGCGAAAAAATCCGAGAAATAATGTTAAAACTCTACCCAAATGACGAAAAAAAAATACCTTGGGAGCCGGATTGTCGGCCGTATACATCGGCCGACTCGCTTCGTATTGGTCGCGAGATGCGACCAACTGGTTTACGCGCCGTCGAAGATCCCTCGGAGACCAATCCTTGATGGCGGTCCGCATGGGGTCCTTGGCACCCGTGTAGTCGCACATAAGGCGGCCACCATGATTGGCCAACGGCTGGATCCGCCTATCTAACCAGCAAAGGACCGTGTCCATGCCGGTTAGAGGTGGATTGGAGGAAGTGAGCTTGGCGATGCGCCGCTTGATCCTTAGAAGATCAGGCGGCAGAACTTGGACGGCTTCTGTTCCCCAATTGTCTTGGGGAACGGCGGCAGTGTTCGAAAAAGGTGGAACCCCGATGGCCTTTTTTGGGAAAGGCACATCGGGATGGTAAAAGAAGGAACCCGTCCAAAATTTGACGGATTCCGATGTCTTGACCTTGGGGAACCAATCTTCCCTAAATCTCCGAAGAGTAAAGTAGAAGGTTCCGCAAGTCGGGAGTGCGCCCTCCGAAGAGTTCCGCTTAACCCCGAAACAATACATCCAAAAATCTAACCTAGGTTCTAAGCCTAAGTAACCCTCGAATAGGGCCTGGAACCCGGCCATATAGAGAATTGAGTTGGGTGGCAGGTTATGAGGTTGGATGTTATAGTGGGAAAGACTTGAAGGAAGAAGGCAGAAGGCGGTAATCCCATACCTCTTAAGAGATGGGAGGAGAGAAGAACCCTTTCGCCATCGTTCGGCATAGGTTCGTTCTCGTCCTCAGGGAGCCGCCATTTCCCTTTCAGGATCAGTCCCTCCTTTTCCAGGTTTGGAAGGAGGGCTGGCGGAATACTGCAGGCAATCCAGTTGCATGCAGTTTCCACCTCTTCATCCGCTCCGGCGGCGGCGGACGCAGCAGCTTCCGCAGCGGCGAGCTCGTCGCCGAGAAGCTGGATCTTCTCCTCTACCGTCTCGGGAGCGAACGGCGGGGAGGGTGCGGAGCTCAAACCCGCAACGTTCGCGGCGGCGGAAAGATCTCCTCCGCCCGCCGCAGAGGCCGCGGTCTTTTCCGACTCGTCGCCGGCGTGCTTCGGGGATCCTAGCTGTGGATCTAGGTCACTGATGATTTCGTCGATGGTGTGCGCGGCGGAGCGAGTGGGGGACGACGGCGAGGATGCCATTTGGTGGCGGCGCGTTTCGTCTCCGGTGGTGCTCTGGGTGCGAGGTGCGCTCGGGAAGGTTTCTTCGCTCGGGGGCTCATGCGCAATAATGGCGTGGAGAGTGAGAGTGCGGAAGGATTTCAGCGAGGACGAAGACGGCTATTTATAGCCAATATTCCGTCAAGATACGTGCCAACGGCTATTTTGACCGTTGGATGATCAACGCGTGTCACAAGCCGGAAAATCCGGGAAATGAAACGACAGGGTAATGATGGCTATCTCTTCGTTTCCCGTGAGAATCTGTCAGAGATACGTTACTGGGTTTCCCGCGTGAAACCCAAACGTCCCTTACGTCAGCGTGATTAAGAGCGCTGACGTAGGAAGTTCCTTCTCCGCGAAGGATCGTGAGAGAAAATCTGGATTTTCAAGATTCCGAGTTTCACGTTACCATCTCTTTCAAAAGAAGAATAAGAAGAATCAAGACTGTTGATCGAAATTTCTCGGACAAAACACATTTGGCGAAAGACGGCAAATCAGAGTTTTAATCTTTCTTGGGGGCTACTGTCGGATATATACCAAATAGAGGTATATCAGATGGTAGTCAAAGTGCCGGATTACCAGGGTGGCCCAAGTGGTAATGGGCTGTGGTCCATTGGGCGGCCCAGTAACTCGACGCACAGAAGCCGGATTCTAGAAGGACCCGGATCACGGCCCACGTGATCTGGCTTGGAGGAGAAGACGGATTCCTTACTTTCCAAGTTATAGTTACCGTAGTCTTCTAGGTTTCCTATTCTGTAAGCCCTAATCCGGCTATTATATAAAGCCGGACGGGAGATAAGTTTAACAAGGGATAACAGAGAAGCTGTAGGCTAACTCGCCGAGTAGTTGATCCTCTGCGAGTAGCTAGATCTAAAACCTCACATTGTAATCCTGTATCCAGGCTTTAGTCCCGATTAGTGAGAAGTGCAGGAGTAGGCACGTCGTACTGTCGCGACGTACCGAACCTGGGTAAATCCTGTGTTCACTGTCCACCACGCGATCCCGTTACCCCACGTCTCTACCGTAGTCTCATGGCACCCCCGTCTATGAAAACTACTATGATGTCTCGACAGCGAAGGATCATGAGAGAAAAGCCGGATTTCCAAGATTCCGAGTTTTACGTACCATCTCTTTTAAAGAAGAAAAAGAAGAATCAAGACTGCTGGCCAATATTTCTCGGACAAGATACATTTGGCGAAATACGGCGAATCAGAGTTTTAATCCTTCTTGGGGGCTACTATCGTATATATACTGAATAGGGGTATATCATATGGTAGTCAAAGTGCCAGATTACCAGGGTGGCCCAAGTGGTAGTGGGCTATGGTCCATTGGGCGGCCCAGTAAGCTGACGCGCAGAAGCCGGATTCTAGAAGAACCCGGATCACGGCCCACGTGATATGGCTTGGAGTAGAAGGCGGATTCCTTACTTTCCAAGTTAATAGTTACGTAGTCTTCTAGGTTTCTTACTCTGTATGCCATAACCCGGCTATTATATAAAGCCGTACGGGAGATATGATAGATAGACAAGAAGCTACAGGCTAACTCGCCGAGAAGTTGATCCTCAGCGAATAGCTAAACAGAACCTCACGTTGTAATTGTATACACAGGGTTTAGCCCTGATTAGTAAGATTGCAGGAGTAGGAACGCCGCATTATTGCGACGTACCGAACCTGGGTAAATCCTGTGCCTTTGTCTTCAACGCAACTCCGTTTCCCCACGTCTCTACCCGTAGTCTCATGGAACCCCCGTCTATGAAAACTACTACGATGTCTCGACATGAAGTATCCAGGAATACTTCATTTTTTTGCCTAAACGGAAACTTTAGTTCTCACCTGTTTTTTTTCTAAACTGAAGCATTCCTCAAAATAAAGTATTCGCTTGCTTGGCAATAAAATACTTCAGTTTTGCAATATTGTAGTTTCACAAATACTGAGCTGACAAACTAAGCCTAAATATCCTTCCCTGGCGACCCCTGGTAATTGAAGCGGGGATAGGAAAAAAAATGGGTTGGGCACGTCCCGTAGTCTGAGGCAACTTAAAACGGATACGTGTGCCTTTTTTTTTTTTTTTTTTTTTTGCTGCATAGAACGGATACGTGTGCCTGCGTCGGCATGCCGTTGTGGCCTGCTTGTTCTGTGGTCATGTGGTTATGTACAAGCTCTGATCTAGCCCAAAAAACTGGCCGAGCCCGTATACCCTCCATACTTTTTAAGTTTCGCCCTATTTAGAGGCTCTACTATATTTGCTCTTAACAATATAAACCTGAAAACTAGCATATCGCATTGCCACTCTTCGGGCTCTAATATCTTGAAGTGTTAACGCCAAGCTAACCATTCAACCCAAAGCATAATCCATACTACATCCCGATCTTAAATATGACCAGCCGTTGTGAAGATTGCTACCATTGGACATAACTCTACCTATCATCAATAATGTATAATTGCATTTTGTTGAAGAGAGGGAGTAGCGACATTAAAGCACTTGATTGTGTAGTACCAGGAGCAAGGGAATGCAAACAACAAGTGATACTAGCATTGGACATTTGAACCCGGGGTTGTTAGCGAGTGTAATGTTTACATGCTTATTATTTAGGTACCATGTATTCTAACTCTTCTTCTATGCCTTTTTTCCATGAACTAGTCCTTCGCTGAGCTACAAGCACCATGACGAACAGAAACTAGCTAGTAGGGATGGGATGCAAAGGGAGATCTTCTACATCTTTCTCCGTTTTGAGTTGCAAGCATATCACATGGCACATGGGACAGCCAAATGGTATTGTGCACCGATAGGTACGTTGTAAGCACAATTACACTTTCAGATGCTATGCTCACCCAGAAGCATTGGACAGTGGAGCATGATATGGTTGCGGTGGTCCTTCATTGGTGACGTGTTCCCTCACAAATGCACCGTCTTCGGGTGCATGCAGTGATGGAGGCAGGTTTGCAACATGCCCAGTGCCAGCTTTAGATTTAGAGTATGCTACAGGGTGCTAAAGTCAAGCCTACATACCTTGTTGCGCCCTCGGGCTATGGCCCAGTGGTATGAGGCCTGGCTTCATCGAAGGATCATGAGAGAAAAGCCAGATTTCCAAGATTCCGAGTTTTACGTACCATCTCTTTTAAAGAAGAAAAAGAAGAATCAAGTCTGCTGGCCAATATTTCTCGGACAAGATACATTTGGCGAAAGACGGCGAATCAGAGTTTTAATCCTTCTTGGGGGCTACTATCGGATATATACTGAATAGGGGTATATCATATGGTAGTCAAAGTGCCGGATTACCAGGGTGGCCCAAGTGGTAGTGGGCTATGGTCCATTGGGCGGCCCAGTAAGCTGACGCGCAGAAGCCGGATTCTAGAAGAACCCGGATCACGGCCCACGTGATATGGCTTGGAGTAGAAGGCGGATTCCTTACTTTCCAAGTTAATAGTTACGTAGTCTTCTAGGTTTCTTACTGTGTATGCCATAACCTGGCTATTATATAAAGCCGTACGGGAGATATGATAGATAGACAAGAAGCTACAGGCTAACTCGCCGGGAAGTTGATCCTCAGCGAATAGCTAAACAGAACCTCACGTTGTAATTGTATACACAGGGTTTAGCCCTGATTAGTGAGATTGCAGGAGTAGGAACGCCGCATTATTGCGACGTACCGAACCTGGGTAAATCCTGTGCCTTTGTCTTCAACGCAACCCCGTTTCCCCACGTCTCTACCCGTAGTCTCATGGCACCCCCGTCTATGAAAACTACTACGATGTCTCGACATGAAGTATCCGGGAATACTTCATTTTTTTGCCTAAACGGAAACTTTAGTCCTCACCTGTTTTTTTTTCTAAACTGAAGCATTCCTCAAAATAAAGTATTTGCTTGCTCGGCAATAAAATACTTTAGTTTTGCAATATTGTAGTTTCACAAATACTGAGCTGCCAAACTAAGCCTAAATATCCTTCCCTGGCGACCCCTGGTAATTGAAGCGGGGATAGGAAAAAAAATGAGTTGGGCACGTCCCGTAGTCTGAGGCAACTTAAAACGGATACGTGTGCCTTTCTTTTTTTTCTTTTTTTTTGCTGCATAGAACGGATACGTGTGCCTGCGTCGGCATGCCGTTGTGACCTGCTTGTTCTGTGGTTATGTACATAGTGTGCATACCAAGTTTATGTCATTGTTGGCTAGTTTTGCACACGGAGCATTGTGGGGCGGCTGCCTGCTTCTTGTCATACCCGCCGCTTTGTTCAGGGAGAATCGTTCGTCCGGCTGGCTACTGCTCTCGTCATCCGCTGCTTTGACAAGGCAGGGACTACGCTGCTCCTGGTGCGTTCGCCCGCATCATCGCGCCAGTGTTCTCCTCGGCCAACCGCCTCCACTGTCTCCCCTGCTTCTACTCCGGCCCTGACAAGTCCGGATGCAGACTAAGATTTTGTCAGGTGCGCTGCTGCAACTAGCAAGGACGAACGCCTGCTGCGTCGGTGTCCATCTGATGTACGCGAGGGCGTCAACCTATGATCAAAAGTGCACCGGCGGTGTTGTGTACCTGACGAGCGCGAGCAGAAATCTTGATGTGTTGGAAAACATGAGAGCGATGCTCTCCACCAGCGGGAGGAGGTCCTTGCTAGCGGCATTATCCGGTGATGTAGCTTCGGGTCCTCTGCGAAAAATGAGATGTTGGATATGGAAACGTAGTCTCTGCCTTGTCAATCGGTCCACCAGAGAGGCATGTGCCCATAATCTTGCAGTCCCTCTTCTTCTCACAAGAACAAGAGGAACACAAGTACTTATTTGGTGTCGGCTGCCTCACATAGCTAACTATTCTCTTGGCTCCATGTTCTCCTAGAATCTCTCCAGGATACAACTGAACCAACCACATGCACGCGCAGCCAGCAGGAGACTCCCATGTAGCTAACGACTTACTCAACACATTAAACGGATCACCCAGAAACCTTGTAGCTAGCCTGTTGCCTTCAGCTTTGTACCGCAAACTAAGACATCAGTATCTTGCCATCGCGCTGCATCTTACAGCGCCATCTCGGCATCTCGCCTAACAACATGCATGTAAACATGCATAATAAAGTAAACATGATGATTAAAATCAAGATTATTGCTAACACAATGCATGCGCCGTCAGCTGGCTGGCTGGTTCTTGTGCCACGGTTTTTATTGACCAGTCCAGTCAATACTGCTGATGGTACTGTTGGTTGCTTCAGTCGGTGTCTACTGTCTCATCCGATGTCTTTGAGTGCGAACTTTAGGTTCCCCGTTCCCCATGTCAATCAGTACTACACTCACCGGTCCAGTCCGTAAGGTCGTGTTGACACTGGATTTAGATGGTCCTGTTTATATCATGACCGTCTTAGTTTGCGACATGTGCTTGGTTTTTGTTCATTCATACCACCAACGGATACGCATGCTCTGGGGATTCATCAAGTGGTCCATCACTGTGACATCGTGCTGACCTCAGCATGTGTTTCTTGCCGTTTAAAACATGCAGAATGTGTTCCTACCTTCTTTTCCATCCAAATCGTTAGCAATCGTTTGATTTTATATACCAGTGCGCTGAATTCTCAGCTACGAGTATGATTCAGCCGCCTTGAGGTGTACCTGACACAATCCAATGAGTATGATTCAGCCGCTTAGATGCGTATACCTTGTACACATTGCACTAACATATGACTATGTTTATTCGGATGACATACATAAGAGTCTCTAAGAACGGTTCTTCCCAAGCATTCTAGGCAGGTCTCAATCCTTATGACACGCATGTATCCCAAGCACGACGATGATTCATCTCTGCCAAGGATGTTCTCCTTTTTTCTCCGTCGATCGACATTTGCCACAAAATTTTCACCCACGCTTCACATGTGGAGAAAACCTTCGCTTTTTTCCGTAGCAACGCACGGTATTATGCTAGTAAATGCTTATACACACAGTTACAAAACGAAAACATATGCATCCAGCTTGAGATGTAACCTGCAAGGTAAAATATTAATTGAAAATGAGGCTAGTGGCACCGCACGATGCACCTCGTGAGGACATAGATTCTTCAAGTAATGCAGGAGAAATACCCATTTCTGCTATCGAGTAAACAGAAAATACTTGGTTTTATCCACAAACATTAAGTAAAACGGTATTCTTGTTTCATCCAAGCATTCATCTAATGTATCGTTATGAAACACTCGTTGGTGCGACATTTATATTTTATCATAACATATGTTTTGTAATAAGGATTCAATAAGGGATATCAGGAAGTTAACATCTGAGCTCTAGCCTATATGTTGAACAAGTTCTTGATGGTCCAACCAGCTGCCAGTGAATTACCAATTCACAACACTTACACAACTAAGAAGCATAGTGAAATGACCACTAAGTAACAGTTTGCACTAGAAATATATATCAAGAGTTATGCATGTGTATAACATATTTTCCTAGATAATCATGTGTATCAAAAGTTATATTTTATTTTTTAGTCGCCTTCGATCAAGTTACATTTTAGTCGATTTTGTAAATTACTCGGAAGCCTATAAATTACAATGCCTCCTAGTATTCAACAGTAACATAGCTAAAAATGCAGTTTTTAGAACTACTTGTTTATATATCCAGATCTTTGTGAAGGGAATTGTTTCATGTCCAAAAGAAGTTTTTTTAAGTCTCCCGTGATGCAGCTTTTAGAACCACTTGTTTAAGTACAAATTTTACACGTGGAAGGTCGCTTGGTGTTGGGGATATGCCCTAGAGGCAATCATGTATGATGTAATTCCCACTATATTCATCAAGTTATTGAGTTGTCCTTTGGTTTGAACATCTGATATATGTCATTGAATATGTGATTCGGTTGTGGAACTATATATTCATGTTGTTCATACTAATTGTCCTTGGTCGTTAAGGTTGTGCTGGACACACATCCTAGACTAATGTGAGTGTTGGCTGATGACACGGTTCCACTTGTCATGGGCATGGTGATGCCATTCCAACGTTCACGGACTTGGCTAAAGAGTTTAGCAAGTCGGACTGACCCACATTGAGATGCAACGATCAAGTCGTCATTTGCATGTCTCAATCAATGTAATCCTTAGACCTGAGGTTGTCGCACAATCCGAGTTGTGGATCACCGACTTAGGTTCTGTCAAACGTTGTTCTGTGACAAGGCAACTATAAAGGCAGAGTTCGGGTCGAATGAGAAGCAATCTGCGTGATGTGGATAATCAAGATGGGATTTTGCCCCTCCGAATGGAGAGATATTCTCTGGGCCCTCTCGAGTGATATGATTCAGGAAGCATGGCCATGCGCGACTCAGTTAAGTGTTAGCTGTGTCGATTGACTAAGAGTTAGTCAGATGAATCACATATCACGGATCAAGAAGAGAGTTGAACTATTAAAGGGATCACGATAAATCGCCTATAGTTCGACAAGGTATATCGTGAGGCAAAAAGGACTAAGATGAATATCACATTGAAAGGTATGTCGTCATGACTCAATGGGACTTGGGAGTTGGCACGTTCTGCTAGGAGCCGCTACCGATTGATCGATTGAGAGTCGAACTCTAATCGTGTCCAAGTCGCCATGAGCCTCCAGGGTCGCACACTTAAGAGCGGGAGCAAATATTGGTTGGGTTGGACCCGAACCGGAAATGGACTGAATTAGTGAGTCGGACTCACAGAGGGAATGGGCCACAAGTGTTGTGCAGCCCATTACCATACGCTATATAAAGAGGGGCGCAGGTTGCCCAGCGGGCACGTTAGTCCACTCTCCCATGCGTTGGGAACCCTAGCCCCACTCAGTCCAGCCGCCGCACCGGACCTAGCAGTCCGCCGTCGGAGCTCCTCCTCGTACGTGTGGATACCGGCAGAGGTGCTGTACGTTCAGCACTTCGACTTTCGAGGGATTGGATCGGCCGGACCAGATCGTGGGACTGCACTGCCCCGACGCGCTGCACCGATAATCCGCACATGCGCGTCTAGTGGTAATACTCGTGGTCTTCTACCTCGGCTAGATCTTGGAAGCATCGCGTAGGAAATTTTTTTGTTTATCTCTACGCGTTCCAACACTTGGGACCGGTGTTGGACGGGTGAAAGAAGACTTCGGCATGGCCTTGAAGACAGCGAAACTTGTCCCATGTGCCTGCAAGAGTCGAAGACCATCCAACACCTTCTCATCCACTGCCCTTTCGCTCAGGTGGTTTGGTTCGAGACCTTCTCGGGCCTAGGGCGCCCGGATCTCGCCCCATCGCCTAACCAGGATTTGGAGGCGTGGTGGGTAGCGGCGGCTTCACACTGGCCTGCGAAGGAGGAGACCAAGATCGGGGCTTTGATGCTTCTGGTGTTGCGCTCCATCTGGGTGAAGAGGAACAACAAGGTCTTCAGCAGGGGCTCCAGATCGGAAGTGGCCCTCCTTGACGCAATCATGGCCGAAGCGACTAGGTGGAAGGAAGTAGGCTTCAGGGTGTGCGTGGGTGTGTTGTTGTGGATGTTGTAAGAATCTGGGATTTTTTCACTCCTTATATAAAAAGGTGTGCCCTCTCGCGCGTTCCTGAAAAATAAAAGTCTCCCGTGATCATATTTTCTAATTTTATTTTCGTCGCCACAGAATATACCGATCATGTTAGCATTATTTCCTAGACATGACACCAAATTTCATAGGTAACATGTTTCTATTATTGGGTAATAGAGAAAGTTAAAATTACCATCAGAGATGACCCTACCTAGCTAGCAGGTCGATAAAAGAAGTGATCCGATATAGCATCAAGAATACATGAGTACATTTAGCTAAAGAGAGGGGAGCGGTGACATTGAAGCACTCCATTATGTAGTGCCAGGAGGTGGATGTAAACATGAAAAGGACTAACAATACCATTCAAAGGCGTAATTCCTATCTAGAGTGTAGTATATACATCCTTATATAAGTTCTATTTATCATGCCTCTTCTCTTATTCTATGTTTCACAAACTACTAATTCTATGCCAACCTAAGCGCATAGGGCTGGGATGCATAGGGAAATCCGTATCACGATAGACTTATGGCGAGCCAGTGGTATTTCACAACACCAGAACATTGTTCCATACTTGTACATCAGTTGTTCAATTAGGCACTACCAGGAAAACAGCTATAGGAGAAATCATACACGTGACACACCACATGCTCGGTGCGTCACGCCAAGGTAGCCTTGGCGCACCACACACCAGTGGGGCTTGATGCGTCACGCCTAAGGGCATAGCCGTGACGCACCATCCACATGTGGGGGCGGGGCGGTCAGGTTCCTGGGTGGGTAAAGATTGTCGTGATGCACCAAATGTTTGGTGAGCCACGTGTATTGCAATAGGCGTCGCGCACCAAACATTTGGTGCGTCACGGCTATGGCTTCCACCAAATTTTTCCCTCCACACCCCCCCCCCCCCCAGACAGCCTTTCTAGTTTTGTCACGGAAGAGTTTTAGGTCTAAAAAAATCAAAAAATTAATTCCTTATAGATGCACGGAGAGTTTAAGATATACTTTTTTTAATCAAATTTTGAAATATGAATTTCGACTTTCTGATCAAAATTTCGTTAAAAAAAGTAAAATGGGTATAACTTTTACATACGATGTCGAAATTTAAAGTTCAATATACCAACGGAAACTAGAGAAAAAAAGGAAGTCAACCTCACTGTCCTTCGGCCTGTGAGCCTTTTTTAGATTCTCCAAATTCCAAAAGGAAAAAATTTACAGATGCTTTTTTCCTACAAAATAAAAAAAAAATAGTTGTGACGCACCACATGTTTGGTGCGCCACGCCTAAGTCTGAGAGAAATTTTCGAATTTCTGACCCGGGAGAGGCCCCCACCTATATATACTGCCCTTCCTTCACTCTTCTCCATTATTTCTCTTCATTCTTCCTTTCCTCTCTCATTTCTTCTTTCTCTTCCTTCTCCTTCCTCCACTCTCCGTTCTATCTTCTTTCTCTCTTCTACTTCTCCCTTCCTCCTCCTACCACCATCACCACCACCTCCACCTAACATCCACTCCGACGATTACCTCCTTGTGTCCACTCCGGCGACCGCCTCCTCGTGGGCACTCCGGCGACCACCTCCTCGTGTCCACTCCGGCGACCACCACCTCTACTCCCGCGGCCACCTTCTCTCTGGCGACCACCTCTACTACCGCGGCCACCTCCACTCCGGCGACCACCCTCCTCTCTGTTTTCGTTTTTCAAATTTTAATTTTTTGGACGGCCAGATCTGGATCTGGATCTGTCCCGCCTTTTTTTAAAATTTAAAATCAATAGCCGTGACGCACCAAGCATGTGGTGCGCCACGGGTAACTAAAGATAGCCGTGACGCACCAAACAGGAGGTGCGCCACGGGTAAACGAGATAGCCATGACGCACCAAAATGTGGTGCGTCGCAGCTATGCAATTTTGGTCCGCCACGCATTAGCCTTTTCCTAATAGTGAGGTGCTCATCGCTGAAGCAAAGGGGATCCTGCTCACTGTAATACCTTCATAGTAGAGTTCATTGCCACACCTAGCCATCAACCGTAGTATTATTGGAGAAACACCGCAACATACATCAGTTGTTCAATTAGGTGCGCATCGCTGAAGCAAAGGGAATCCTGCTCACTGTAATACCTTCATAGTAGAGTCCATTGCCACACCTAGCCATCAACCATAGTATTATTGGAGAAACACCGCAACTAAGACCATTGAAAATCTTCTTCTACAATAAAATCATGGACCATAGAGAATGCGTACACCTAGTATCGTACATGTGTATTGTAGTAGCTATTTTACAGCAAATCCTTTGGGGCTGCATTTACAGTAAATCCTCCCTTTTCCTATACTCCCACAGTAAAGCAACAGTACACAAGATGGCATGCTCAATATGGCCATGCCGCAAGAAGATTCGGTCTCACAACACAACGATTGCGTAATTTTATGGATGCAGGCTAACAAAGCATATACAGTTCTTTATTTTTCCGTAACTTTTCAGCTCTATTTAGTAAGTCCAATGTCACCTTATATCGTGTATGAACATGGTATTGACATATTCGTTACCATCGAACCCTCTTCCAGGCTCGAGCATTTAACCTAGGTGCCACTTACCCACTTGAAAAAGAAAAGGCTTTCTCTGAACCCTCATCTGAGTCATATACAAGTGTATACAAAGCTGACAGGGCACTTCTAATCATCTCCAAATTACAAACTGCATAAGCACATGAAAAAATGGGCAATCCAAAGAATAATACTCCCTCCGTCTCAAATTAATTGTCACGTGGATGTATCTAGACATAATTTAGTGTTAGATATATAAATCAACTTTTGTCGATCTTTATGACAATTAATTCGAGGCGTAGAGAGTATAACCTACTACAAATATCCAGAAATGAATCAAAGGTTCAAATATACGTGCTCAAGTAACCAGACAAACGAGTGCTTAAAATTCCTTGCTTAAAAATGAGTGATTAGACAATTGGGAATGTGGATGTTAACAAGTTAAACTAGCCTTCAAGTAATAATAATGTTTGGTCAATGACCTTTTGTCAAAGAATCTCTAGCAGAGCCCCCAAACGCCAAAGTAAATTTTCAGTTCGCGTTTTGGGATGTTTTCAGTCCGAAAATGTGCGGAGAAGACTAGAAATGCCTAAGGTAACCTGAGATTTTGCATACTGCACAAAAAGCAGGAACATTCAGAAAACATTTTCTTCAGACATTCTCTGGAGCATGTCTTCGGAGGTACATTTGGCATCTCAGCTAGAGCTTACCGGTGGTCTAACCTAAAACTAAAGCGACCTAACCTAATCTAGGGCGAGCTAATCCTTGGGTCGAGGTCAATGAACTTCGCGTTCTGCTAGGCGCAGACGCTCTCCCAGTTCGTCACGTTCTCGGCGAATTCCGCCGCCAGGGCCAGCCCATGCACCAGTAGCTTGTAGTCAAGGTCCTCCACCTCGACGCGGCTCTTCTGCTTCTCTTCCTCCTCGCAACCGCTACGGGCGAGCAGGAGGTTGAAGATAGTGTCCTCCTGGCCCTCCTCTACGAAGTCCACTAGCCCAATCGTGGGGCCGGTCGCGGGGCCAGCGTGGAGCACGAGCCTGTCCTCCTTCTCCCTTTTAGGCGTGAGGAAGTGGTGCACTGCGGCGGAAGAGCCCGCGCCAAGGGTGCTTGTGAGGCAGCGCCGCTACGTCTGCTTGCCCTTGAGCTCAGCTACTGCGCTGTAGTTGAAGCGTGGCGGCGGCGTCATCCCCGTGTTGGTGAAATTGCGGGTGCCATGCTTGCGAGTTGCATTGGGGACCACGGCCTTCCAGTACTCCTCGTCGGATGAGGAGCTGTTGCCGTGCCGCACCGATGTGGGCACATGGCCGCTGCGCGTGGAGGAGCTCGACAAGAGCCACGTCGACGTTAACGGCAGCGGGATCTGTGCACGACTGCTCGTCAGACTGGGAGGCATTTCTCGTCGGCAGCAGGCTAGGTTTCCGTATTGCGGCCTAGGAATGCGTCTTCGACCGGTACATATAGTTGTCTGGGGAGGATTTTGGGGCGACTGAAATGGGTTTTCAGTTTGGACTAGATATACAAGCTCTGATCTAGCCCAAAAAACTGGCCGAGCCCGTATACCCTCCATACTTTTTAAGTTTCGCCCTATTTAGAGGCTCTACTATATTTGCTCTTAACAATATAAACCTGAAAACTAGCATATCGCATTGCCACTCTTCGGGCTCTAATATCTTGAAGTGTTAACGCCAAGCTAACCATTCAACCCAAAGCATAATCCATACTACATCCCGATCTTAAATATGACCAGCCGTTGTGAAGATTGCTACCATTGGACATAACTCTACCTATCATCAATAATGTATAATTGCATTTTGTTGAAGAGAGGGAGTAGCGACATTAAAGCACTTGATTGTGTAGTACCAGGAGCAAGGGAATGCAAACAACAAGTGATACTAGCATTGGACATTTGAACCCGGGGTTGTTAGCGAGTGTAATGTTTACATGCTTATTATTTAGGTACCATGTATTCTAACTCTTCTTCTATGCCTTTTTTCCATGAACTAGTCCTTCGCTGAGCTACAAGCACCATGACGAACAGAAACTAGCTAGTAGGGATGGGATGCAAAGGGAGATCTTCTACATCTTTCTCCGTTTTGAGTTGCAAGCATATCACATGGCACATGGGACAGCCAAATGGTATTGTGCACCGTTAGGTACGTTGTAAGCACAATTACACTTTCAGATGCTATGCTCACCCAGAAGCATTGGACAGTGGAGCATGATATGGTTGCGGTGGTCCTTCATTGGTGACGTGTTCCCTCACAAATGCACCGTCTTCGGGTGCATGCAGTGATGGAGGCAGGTTTGCAACATGCCCAGTGCCAGCTTTAGATTTAGAGTATGCTACAGGGTGCTAAAGTCAAGCCTACATACCTTGTTGCGCCCTCGGGCTATGGCCCAGTGGTATGAGGCCTGGCTTCATCGAAGGATCATGAGAGAAAAGCCAGATTTCCAAGATTCCGAGTTTTACGTACCATCTCTTTTAAAGAAGAAAAAGAAGAATCAAGTCTGCTGGCCAATATTTCTCGGACAAGATACATTTGGCGAAAGACGGCGAATCAGAGTTTTAATCCTTCTTGGGGGCTACTATCGGATATATACTGAATAGGGGTATATCATATGGTAGTCAAAGTGCCGGATTACCAGGGTGGCCCAAGTGGTAGTGGGCTATGGTCCATTGGGCGGCCCAGTAAGCTGACGCGCAGAAGCCGGATTCTAGAAGAACCCGGATCACGGCCCACGTGATATGGCTTGGAGTAGAAGGCGGATTCCTTACTTTCCAAGTTAATAGTTACGTAGTCTTCTAGGTTTCTTACTGTGTATGCCATAACCTGGCTATTATATAAAGCCGTACGGGAGATATGATAGATAGACAAGAAGCTACAGGCTAACTCGCCGGGAAGTTGATCCTCAGCGAATAGCTAAACAGAACCTCACGTTGTAATTGTATACACAGGGTTTAGCCCTGATTAGTGAGATTGCAGGAGTAGGAACGCCGCATTATTGCGACGTACCGAACCTGGGTAAATCCTGTGCCTTTGTCTTCAACGCAACCCCGTTTCCCCACGTCTCTACCCGTAGTCTCATGGCACCCCCGTCTATGAAAACTACTACGATGTCTCGACATGAAGTATCCGGGAATACTTCATTTTTTTGCCTAAACGGAAACTTTAGTCCTCACCTGTTTTTTTTTCTAAACTGAAGCATTCCTCAAAATAAAGTATTTGCTTGCTCGGCAATAAAATACTTTAGTTTTGCAATATTGTAGTTTCACAAATACTGAGCTGCCAAACTAAGCCTAAATATTCTTCCCTGGCGACCCCTGGTAATTGAAGCGGGGATAGGAAAAAAAATGAGTTGGGCACGTCCCGTAGTCTGAGGCAACTTAAAACGGATACGTGTGCCTTTCTTTTTTTTTTTTTTTTTTGCTGCATAGAACGGATACGTGTGCCTGCGTCGGCATGCCGTTGTGACCTGCTTGTTCTGTGGTTATGTACATAGTGTGCATACCAAGTTTATGTCATTGTTGGCTAGTTTTGCACACGGAGCATTGTGGGGCGGCTGCCTGCTTCTTGTCATACCCGCCGCTTTGTTCAGGGAGAATCGTTCGTCCGGCTGGCTACTGCTCTCGTCATCCGCTGCTTTGACAAGGCAGGGACTACGCTGTTCCTGCTGCGTTCGCCCGCAACATCACGCCAGTGCTCTCCTCGGTCACCCGCCTCCTCTGTCTCCCCTGCTTCTACTCCGGCCCTGCCAAGTCCGGATGCAGACTAAGATTTCGTCATGGTGCGCTGCTGCAGCTAGCAGGGACGAACGCCTGCTGCGTCGGTGTTCCTGTGATGTACGCGAGGGCGTAGGCATATGATCAAAAGGGCACCGGCGTTGTTGTGTACCTGACGAGCGCGAGAAATGTTTTTGATGTGCTGGAAAACATGAGAGCGATGCTCTCCAGCAGCGGGAGGAGGTCCATACTGCACTATCCGGTGATGTAGCTTCGGGTCCTCTGCCAAAAATGAGATGTTGGATATGGAAACGTAGTCTCTGCCTTGTCAATCGGTCCACCAGAGAGGCATGTGCCCATAATCTTGCAGTCCCTCTTCTTCTCACAAGAACAAGAGGAACACAAGTAATTTGGTGCCGGCTGCCTCACATAGCTAACTATTCTTTTGCCTCCATTTTCTCCCAGAACCTCTCCAGCATACAACTGAACCAACCACATGCACGCGCAGCCAGCAGGTGGATCCCATGCAGCTAACAACTTACTCAACACATTAAACGGATCGCCCAGAAACCTTGTAGCTGTTGCCTTCAGCTTTGTACCGCAAAATAAGACATCGACATCTCGCCATCGCGCTGCATCTCACAAAGCCATCTCGGCATCTCGCTTAACTACATGCATGTAAACCTGCATAATAAAGTAAACATGATGATAAAAAAATATCAAGATTATTGCTAACACAGTGCAAGCGCCGTCAGCTGGCTGGCTGGTTCTTGTGCCTCGGTTTTTACAGACCAGTCCGGTCAATGCTGCTGATGGTACTGTTGGTTGCTTCAGTTAGTGTCTCCTCCCATGTCTTTAAGTGCGAACTTTAGGTCCCCTGTTCCAAATGTCAATCAGTACTACACTCACCGGTCCAGTCTGTATGGTCGTGTTGTCACTGGATTTGGATGGTCCTGTTTATGACATGAGCGTCTTAGTTTGCGCGATGTGCTCTCTAAAGGGCGGATGTGGTTTTCGTTCATTCATACCACCAACGGATACGCATGCTCTGGGGATTCATCAAGTGGTCCATCACTGTGACATCGTGCTGACCTCAGCATGTGTTTCTTGCCGTTTAAAACATGCAGAATGTGTTCCTACCTTCTTTTCCATCCAAATCGTTAGCAATCGTTTGATTTTATATACCAGTGCGCTGAATTCTCAGCTACGAGTATGATTCAGCCGCCTTGAGGTGTACCTGACACAATCCAATGAGTATGATTCAGCCGCTTAGATGCGTATACCTTGTACACATTGCACTAACATATGACTATGTTTATTCGGATGACATACATAAGAGTCTCTAAGAACGGTTCTTCCCAAGCATTCTAGGCAGGTCTCAATCCTTATGACACGCATGTATCCCAAGCACGACGATGATTCATCTCTGCCAAGGATGTTCTCCTTTTTTCTCCGACGATCGACATTTGCCACAAAATTTTCACCCACGCTTCACATGTGGAGAAAACCTTCGCTTTTTTCCGTAGTAACGCACGGTATTATGCTAGTAAATGCTTATACACACAGTTACAAAACGAAAACATATGCATCCAGCTTGAGATGTAACCTGCAAGGTAAAATATTAATTGAAAATGAGGCTAGTGGCACCGCACGATGCACCTCGTGAGGACATAGATTCTTCAAGTAATGCAGGAGAAAGACCCATTTCTGCTATTGAGTAAACAGAAAATACTTGGTTTTATCCACAAACATTAAGTAAAACGGTATTCTTGTTTCATCCAAGCATTCATCTAATGTATCGTTATGAAACACTCGTTGGTGCGACATTTATATTTTATAATAACATATGTTTTGTAATAAGGATTCAATAAGGGATATCAGGAAGTTAACATCTGAGCTCTAGCCTATATGTTGAACAAGTTCTTGATGGTCCAACCAGCTGCCAGTGAATTACCAATTCACAACACTTACACAACTAAGAAGCATAGTGAAATGACCACTAAGTAACAGTTTGCACTAAAAATATATATCAAGAGTTATGCATGTCACTACACCACAACACAGAATTCCCTACTAACGTGTGTCGGCAATAGTAACTTTGCACAACAGAATGTTGGTCGGAAAAAGTTCTATCGAACAGTCGGTCGGTAATACATTCGTACAAGAACTGATTGTCAGTTGGGAAAAATAGAAAATTTGGTATCAAACGATCAGTCGGGAATACGCTAACACCCAACGAATTCTCGGTCGGTAAAAAACCCCGACCAACAGCTGGATGCAAAATGGGCTGGGAGTGCGCGCGCGACTAAAATGTGGAAGGGCCAAAGTTCAGCCCAAGCCCACGTTTCCAGCCAAATAAACCGATGGTATATATAAGGTTCATAACCCTAGTGCTCTTATCCCCTCCGTCTCTCCCGCTCAGCGGCGGCGCCCCAACCCCTCTCCTCAGATCCAGTCCACCTTTGCGTGCTCCGCGCCTCCGCCGTAGACCAGCTCCGCTCCACCGACAAATGCTCTCAGACGAAGGGTCCACAGCATCTTCCTCATCCCCTCCCCTGCCCTGCTCTCTCCACTGAACCACATCGACTCCGTTCCCTGCCGCCGCGTGTGCTGGCAGACTCGGGATGTTGCCTCCTCGTTTCAGGGTGCCGGCGCGGCGATGTTTTGGTCCGACCGAGCTCCACCAACACGCCATTCCCGAGCTCCACCGGCGCAGGCTCTCCGACTCAGCCTTCCAGGCCTTCCGAGAGGGAACAACCGTCCCCATCCTCTAGGACGTGGTTCCTCCAAGCGCGGTTGTAAGCTGTACTCCAGCGGTTCATAGTTCGGAGGTCAGCAGTGCTGCTGAGGTGCTCCTGAGCGGCAAAGGTCGAAGGAGATGACAGGCGACATCAGGCCATGGAGTAGGTTTGCCATGTATGTCATGGAGCAGCAGGTGCAGCTCCTCGATGGTGCGTCCCTGCCCTCTTTAGCTTCAATTTAACTCTCTATGTACTCCATAACACTAGAATAAACTATGTGCTGGACAGTTAGAATCACCAAGAATACAGACGTGTTTTTTAATTATACCTGAAAATACATTGTTGGTGTGAAGGTTTTTACTCTATTGGACATCCATTGTTCTGAATTTCAAGTCAGAAGCTCATTCTTGTTGCTAGTTACTGTTTTCTTTATGAATACTACTTAAGTATAGGAAATTAGATACTAACTTTGTAGATTTTTTTGCTTTCTAGGTGGTTGCTGATTACATATACAACCATTTGACAAAGGAAACTGTCTTGAGCATGCTTTGGTCCATAGGTAGTGTCAAGCATTCATCCTCTATGGACCTGGTACTTGTGTGGAAGGTGAGCTAAAGCGTTTCCACAAGGCAGCTTTGAAACATGTGAGAGTTTGCTCTGTTTTTCGTGCTTCATTCCTTGGCGTTTGTATAACTGAAAGCTTTATCTGCTTATCATCCACTGCTTTATAGACTGTAATACTAGTATGCATGATGTAGATTACATCTAACTGAAAGTTCTGTCCGCTTGTTTTCATTAGTGTCTCATTGGGTATATTACTAACAGGATAGTATCCATCAGTGGTTCAGCCCAACCTTGGATTATTTAGTTAATGAAGAAACGTCAGTATACCCTTATTCGCTATTTTTCAGTACAACTCTTAAGTTAGTTTTCTCTCGGACTATTCTGAATTGTTTCCTCCCCAAGGGTCTAGTAATTTTTACTATTGCCACAAAATAGTCTCTTTGTGTTGTGTATGAATCAATTATTAGTCACTAGTCTTAATGTATGTAAAAAAAAGATGTTATATTTTTTTACTCAATCATGCTATCAGATTACTATCGTTAGTGTGAGTAACATTTCAATCAGTAGGTTACATTTTCTATCTCATAAATTTGAATTTACTGAGATGAAATCTATAACATAACAAAAGTTGATTCTATAGCCTTAGGTTTTGCTGGACTGGGTTGGTTTTGTTTGTACTCAAATTTGCTTGATTCGTTGCCGTCAATAACGACAACATGGATCTCTTTGCCGTGCTCGGTGTGGACCAGGCCAGCTCTCGATTGGTACTAACAGCCCAGCACATGTTTGTTCCTGCTGATACACCTGATACATGTAGATGCGATATACTATTTCAATTGCATTTCCATGTTGGTAAAGGTGCTAATTGATTTATGAGATGGGTCAGGCTGTATGCGGTTTCCAGCTATACATCATGCACGTACATGTTTGATAGGTGCATACAAGTGCTAGTTGATTCATGAGATGGACTAGTTGGCATATGTCGCTTAGTTATGGTCTAATATTTGATCTGTGTGGACAAGTGCTGATGGATGCTTCTTTATGGTCTGTTAATGAAACTTTTCCCAGACATAATACATATGCTTCTTTGATTGTTTTTTGTATTTTTCAAATTTTTGTGAATTATCATGACAGTTGACCTTATTGTCAAAAACAAATGTCTCATGTTTATACGTGTTTGTGCAGGTGTCATGCAAAACTTGTGTTGCAAGTGCGGGTGTCATGCAAAACTTGTGTTGCAACATATATTTCACTAAGTAGCTCGCGGTTTCGCATCAACAAGATGTTTTATGTATGTAGGATACGTTTTGTAAACTAGATTATCTATCACTTTTGGAGACCTCATCATCTATCACTTTTGGAGACCTGATTATGTTTTGTGTATGTAGGATACCTTCTGTAAACGTGACTATCTATCACTTTTGTAAACCTGATTGTCTAGCACTTTTGTAAACCTGATTATCTAGCACTTATGTAAACCTGATTATCTGGTAATCAGCTGAGAAAAGTTGAACAATCAGACCATTATCATTTTGTGTAGCTGACTTATTTTTGGCTGTCATCTGAATATTAAGGCTTTTGTGTGTGGTTGTAAGTTCTTTGGCAATTAGTACCGTCAGAAGGGTTGGAAAGGCTTGTTGATATTGTTGAAAAGCTGGTCGGAAAAAGAAACGCCGACTGATAAGGGGACGTTATTGGTCCATGGCAGGCACAACAGAAAGTTGGTCGGGAATAGGTTTATGACGTCTGACTGTATGTTGGGAAAACAATGTCAGTCGGGAAAAGAAATGTCTGTCGGGAGAAGAATGTCGGTCGGCAAACATTTCACAGCAGTGTCAAACGGTCGGTCGGAAAAGAAATGTCGGTCGGGAAAGGCCTTTCCCGACTGGACTTACGGTGACAGACAACATCAGTCGGTAAAACCCTTTCCCGACCGAAATTCTGACATTGTAAGCTGTTTCCCCAACCAATTTGTCTGTCGGGAATCCTGTGTTGTGGTATAGTGTGTGTATAACATATTTTCCTAGATAATCATGTGTATCAAAAGTTATATTTTATTTTTTAGTCGCCTTCGATCAAGTTACATTTTAGTCGATTTTGTAAATTACTCGGAAGCCTATAAATTACAATGCCTCCTAGTATTCAACAGTAACATAGCTAAAAATGCAGTTTTTAGAACTATTTGTTTATGTATCCAGATCTTTGTGAAGGGAATTGTTTCGTGTCCAAAAGAAGTTTTTTTAAGTCTCCCCTGATGCAGCTTTTAGAACCACTTGTTTAAGTACAAATTTTTCACGTGGAAGGTCGCTTGGTGTTGGGGATATGCCCTAGAGGCAATCATGTATGATGTAATTCCCACTGTATTCATCAAGTTATTGAGTTGTCCTTTGGTTTGAACATCTGATATATGTCATTGAATATGTGATTCGGTTGTGGAACTATATATTCATGTTGTTCATACTAATTGTCCTTGATCGTTAAGGTTGTGCTGGACACACATCCTAGACTAATGTGAGTGTTGGCTGATGACACGGTTCCACTTGTCATGGGCATGGTGATGCCATTCCAACGTTCACGGACTTGGCTAAAGAGTTTAGCAAGTCGGACTGACCCACATTGAGATGCAACGATCAAGTCGTCATTTGCATATCTCAATCAATGTAATCCTTAGACCTGAGGTTGTCGCACAATCCGAGTTGTGGATCACCGACTTAGGTTCTGTCAAACGTTGTTCTGTGACAAGGCAACTATAAAGGCAGAGTTCGGGTCGAATGAGAAGCAATCTGCGTGATGTGGATAATCAAGATGGGATTTTTCCCCTCCGAATGGAGAGATATTCTCTGGGCCCTCTCGAGTGATATGATTCAGGAAGCATGGCCATGCGCGACTCAGTTAAGTGTTAGCTGTGTCGATTGACTAAGAGTTAGTCAGATGAATCACATATCACGGATCGAGAAGAGAGTTGAACTATTAAAGGGATCACGATAAATCGCCTATAGTTCAACAAGGTATATCGTGAGGCAAAAAGGACTAAGATGAATATCACATTGAAAGGTATGTCGTCATGACTCAATGGGACTTGGGAGTTGGCATGTTCTGCTAGGAGCCGCTACCGATTGATCGATTGAGAGTCGAACTCTAATCGTGTCCAAGTCGCCATGAGACTCCAGGGTCGCACACTTAAGAGAGGGAGCAAATATTGGTTGGGTTGGACCCGAACCGGAAATGGACTGAATTAGTGAGTCGGACTCACAGAGGGAATGGGCCACAAGTGTTGTGCATCCCATTACCATACGCTATATAAAGAGGGGCGCAGGTTGCCCAGCGGGCACGTTAGTACACTCTCCCATGCGTTGGGAACCCTAGCCCCACTCAGTCCAGCCGCCGCACCGGACCTAGCAGTCCGCCGTCGGAGCTCCTCCTCGTACGTGTGGATACCGGCAGAGGTGCTGTACGTTCAGCACTTCGACTTTCGAGGGATTGGATCGGCCGGACCGGATCGTGGGACTGCACTGCCCCGACTCGCTGCACCGATAATCCACACCTGCGCGTCTAGTGGTAATACTCGTGGTCTTCTACCTCGGCTAGATCTTGGAAGCATCGCGTAGGAAAAGTTTTTGTTTATCTCTACGCGTTCCAACACTTGGGACCGGTGTTGGACGGGTGAAAGAAGACTTTGGCATGGCCTTGCGGACAGCGAAACTTGTCCCATGTGCCTGCAAGAGTCGAAGACCATCCAACACCTTCTCATCCACTGCCCTTTCGCTCAGGTGGTTTGGTTCGAGACCTTCTTGGGCCTAGGGCGCCAGGATCTCGCCCCATCGCCTAACCAGGATTTGGAGGCGTGGTGGGTAGCGGCGGCTTCACACTGGCCTGCGAAGGAGGAGACCAAGATCGAGGCTTTGATGCTTCTGGTGTTGCGCTCCATCTGGGTGAAGAGGAACAACAAGGTCTTCAGCAGGGGCTCCAGATCGGAAGTGGCCCTCCTTGACGCAATCATGGCCGAAGCGACTAGGTGGAAAGAAGTAGGCTTCAGGGTGTGCGTGGGTGTGTTGTTGTGGATGTTGTAAAAATCTGGGATTTTTTCACTCCTTATATAAAAAGGTGTGCTCTCTCGCGCGTTCCTGAAAATAAAAGTTTCTCGTGATCATATTTTCTAATTTTATTTTCGTCGCCACAGAATATACCGATCATGTTAGCATTATTTCCTAGACATGACACCAAGTTTCATATGTAACATGTTTTTATTACTGGGTAATAGAGAAAGTTAAAATTACCATCAGAGATGACCCTACCTAGCTAGCAGGTCGATAAAAGAAGTGATCCGATCTAGCATCAAGAATACATGAGTACATTTAGCTAAAGAGAGGGGAGCGGTGACATTGAAGCACTCCATTATGTAGTGCCAGGAGGTGGATGTAAACATGAAAAGGACTAACAATACCATTCAAAGGCGTAATTCCTATCTAGAGTGTAGTATATACATCCTTCTTATATAAGTTCTATTTATCATGCCTCTTCTCTTATTCTATGTTTCACAAACTACTAATTCTATGCCAACCTAAGCGCATAGGGCTGGGATGCGTAGGGAAATCCGTATCACGATAGACTTATGGCGAGCCAGTGGTATTTCACAACACCAGAACATTGTTCCATACTTGTACATCAGTTGTTCAATTAGGCAATACCAGGAAAACAGCTATAGGAGAAATCATACACGTGACGCACCACATGCTCGGTGCGTCACGCCCAAGTAGCCTTGGCGCACCACACACCAGTGGGGCTTGATGCGTCACGCCTAAGGGCATAGCCGTGACGCACCATCCACATGTGGGGGCGGGGCGGTCAGGTTCCTGGGTGGGTAAAGATAGCCGTGATGCACCAAATGTTTGGCCAGCCACGTGTATTGCAATAGGCGTGGCGCACCAAACATGTGGTGCGTCACGGCTATGGCTTCCACCCTCCACACCCCCCCCCCCCCCGACAGCCTTTCTAGTTTTGTCACGGAAGAGTTTTAGGTCTAAAAAAATCAAAAAATTAATTCCTTATAGATGCACGGAGAGTTTAAGATATACTTTTTTTAATCAAATTTTGAAATATGAATTTCGACTTTCTGATCAAAATTTCGTTAAAAAAAGTAAAATGGGTATAACTTTTATATACGATGTCGAAATTTAAAGTTCAATATACCAACGGAAACTAGAGAAAAAAACGGAAGTCAACCTCACTGTCCTTCGGCCTGTGAGCCTTTTTTAGATTCTCCAAATTCCAAAAGGAAAAAATTTACAGATGCTTTTTTCCTACAAAATCAAAAAAAAAATAGTCGTGACGCACCACATGTTTGGTGCGCCACGCCTAAGTCTGAGAGAAATTTTCGAATTTCTAACCCGGGAGAGGCCCCCACCTATATATACTGCCCTTCCTTCACTCTTCTCCATTATTTCTCTTCATTCTTCCTTCCCCCTCTCATTTCTTCTTTCTCTTCCTTCTCCTTCCTCCACTCTCCGTTCTATCTTCTTTCTCTCTTCTACTTCTCCCTTCCTCCTGCTACCACCATCACCACCACCTCCACCTAACATCCACTCCGGCGATTACCTCCTTGTGTCCACTCCGGCGACCGCCTCCTCGTGGGCACTCCGGCGACCACCTCCTCGTGTCCACTCCGGCGACCACCACCTCTACTCCAGCGGCCACATTCTCTCTGGCGACCTCCTCTACTACCGCGACCACCTCCACTCCGGCGACCACCCTCCTCTCTGTTTTCGTTTTTCAAATTTTAATTTTTTGGACGGCCAGATCTGGATCTGGATCTGTCCCGCCTTTTTTTAAAATTTAAAATCAATAGCCGTGACGCACCAAGCATGTGGTGCGCCACGGGTAACTAAAGATAGCCGTGACGCACCAAACAGGAGGTGCGCCACGGGTAAACGAGATAGCCATGCCGCACCAAAATGTGGTGCGTCGCAGCTATGCAATTTTGGTCCGCCACGCATTAGCCTTTTCCTAATAGTGAGGTGCTCATCGCTGAAGCAAAGGGGATCCTGCTCACTGTAATACCTTCATAGTAGAGTTCATTTCCACACCTAGCCATCAACCGTAGTATTATTGGAGAAACACCGCAACATACATCAGTTGTTCAATTAGGTGCGCATCGCTGAAGCAAAGGGAATCCTGCTCACTGTAATACCTTCATAGTAGAGTCCATTGCCACACCTAGCCATCAACCATAGTATTATTGGAGAAACACCGCAACTAAGACCATTGAAAATCTTCTTCTACAATAAAATCATGGACCATAGAGAATGCGTACACCTAGTATCGTACATGTGTATTGTAGTAGCTATTTTACAGCAAATCCTTTGGGGCTGCATTTACAGTAAATCCTACCTTTTCCTGTACTCCCACAGTAAAGCAACAGTACACAAGATGGCATGCTCAATATGGCCATGCCGCAAGAAGATTCGGTCTCACAACACAACGATTGCGTAATTTTATGGATGCAGGCTAACAAAGCATATACAGTTCTTTATTTTTCCGTAACTTTTCAGCTCTATTTAGTAAGTCCAATGTCACCTTATATCGTGTATGAACATGGTATTGACATATTCGTTACCCTCGAACCCTCTTCCAGGCTCGAGCATCTAACCTAGGTGCCACTTACCCACTTGAAAAAGAAAAGGCTTTCTCTGAACCCTCATCTGAGTCATATACAAGTGTATACAAAGCTGACAGGGCACTTCTAATCATCTCCAAATTACAAACTGCATAAGCGCATGAAAAAATGGGCAATCCAAAGAATAATACTCCCTCCGTCTCAAATTAATTGTCACGTGGATGTATCTAGACATAATTTAGTGTTAGATAAATCAACTTTTGTCGATCTTTATGACAATTAATTCGAGGCGTAGATAGTATAACCTACTACAAATATCCAGAAACGAATCAAAGGTTCAAATATACGTGCTCAAGTAACCAGACAAACGAGTGCTTAAAATTCCTTGCTTAAAAATGAGTGATTAGACAATTGGGAATGTGGATTTTAACAAGTTAATATAGCCTTCAAGTAATAATAATGTTTGGTCAATGACCTTTTGTCAAAGCAACTCTAGCAGAGCCCCCAAACGCCAAAGTAAATTTTCAGTTCGCGTTTTGGGATGTTTTCAGTCCGAAAATGTGCGGAGAAGACTAGAAATGCCTAAGGTAACCTGAGATTTTGCATACTGCACAAAAAGCAGGAACATTCAGAAAACGTTTTCTTCAGACATTCTCTGGAGCATGTCTTCGGAGGTACATTTGGCATCTCAGCTAGAGCTTACCGGTGGTCTAACCTAAAACTAAAGCGACCTAACCTAATCTAGGGCGAGCTAATCCTTGGGTCGAGGTCAATGAACTTCGCGTTCTGCTAGGCGCGGACGCTCTCCCAGTCCGTCACGTTCTCGGCGAACTCCGCCGCCAGGGCCAGCCCATGCACCAGTAGCTTGTAGTCAAGGTCCTCCACCTCGACGCGGCTCTTCTGCTTCTCCTCCTCCTCGCAACCGCTACGGGCGAGCAGGAGGTTGAAGATAGTGTCCTCCTGGCCCTCCTCTACGAAGTCCACTAGCCCAATCGTGGGGCCGGTCGCGGGGACAGCGTGGAGCACGAGCCTGTCCTCCTTCTCCCTTTTAGGCGTGAGGAAGTGGTTCACTGCAGCGGAAGAGCCCGCGCCAAGGGTGCTTGTGAGGCAGCGCCGCTCTGTCTGCTTTCCCTTGAGCTCAGCTACTGCGCTGTAGTTGAAGCGTGGCGGCGGCGTCATCCCCGTGTTGGTGAAATTGCGGGTGCCATGCTTGCGAGTTGCATTGGGGACCACGGCCTTCCAGTACTCCTCGTCGGATGAGGAGCTGTTGCCGTGCCGCACCGATGTGCGCACATGGCCGCTGCGCGTGGAGGAGCTCGACAAGAGCCACATCGACGTTAACGGCAGCGGGATCTGTGCACGACTGCTCGTCGGACTGGGAGGCATTTCTCGTCGGCAGCGGGCTAGGTTTCCGTATTGCGGCCTAGGAATGCGTCTTCGACCGGTACATATAGTTGTCTGGGGAGGATTTTGGGGCGACTGAAATGGGTTTTCAGTTTGGACTAGATATACAAGCTCTGATCTAGCCCAAAAAACTGGCCGAGCCCGTATACCCTCCATACTTTTTAAGTTTCGCCCTATTTAGAGGCTCTACTATATTTGCTCTTACCTCATATAAACCTGAAAACTAGCATATCACATTGCCACTCTTCGGGCTCTGATATCTTGAAGTGTTAACGCCAAGCTAACCATTCAACCCAAAGCATAATCCATACTACATCCCGAGCTTAAATATGACCAGCCTTTGTGAAGATTGCTACCATTGGACATAACTCTACCTATCATCAATAATGTATAATTGCATTTTGTTGAAGAGAGGGAGTAGCGACATTAAAGCACTTGATTGTGTAGTACCAGGAGCAAGGGAATGCAAACAACAAGTGATACTAGCATTGGACATTTGAACCTGGGGTTGTTAGCGAGTGTAATGTTTACATGCTTATTATTTAGGTACCATGTATTCTAACTCTTCTTCTATGCCCTTTTTCCATGAACTAGTCCTTCGCTGAGCTACAGGCACCATGACGAACAGAAACTAGCTAGTAGGGATGGGATGCAAAGGGAGATCTTCTACATCTTTCTCCGTTTTGAGTTGCAAGCATATCACATGGCACATGGGACAGCCAAATGGTATTGTGCACCGTTAGGTACGTTGTAAGCACAATTACACTTTCAGATGCTATGCTCACCCAGAAGCATTGGACAGTGGAGCATGATATGGTTGCGGTGGTCCTTCATTGGTGACGTGTTCCCTCACAAATGCACCGTCTTCGGTTGCATGAAGTGACGGAGGCAGGTTTGCAAAATGCCCAGTGCCAGCTTTAGATTTAGAGTATGCTACAGGGTGCTAAAGTCAAGCCTACATACCTTGTTGCGCCCTCGGGCTATGGCCCAGTGGTATGAGGCCTGGCTTCGCCCCTTGTTGCACATTGATTTAGGGACATTAACGTAGTTCTCCACTTGATCGGGATGTATTGTGGATGTTTTATGTGTATTCAGCTTACAAAGGACAACTTCTGGGCTCCTCCTCCTGCACCTTCATGAATATTTTTTGGAAGACTTGGGCTTCTCCCGAAATATAGCTTCTTCGCTTGGCTTGTTGTCCAAAGCAGACTTTGAACCTATGACCACTTCACTGTCAGGAGATGGCCACATCATCAGAACTGTGAGCTATGCAGATGCCAACGTGAAACGGGTTGACATATCCTTTTGTATGCCCTTTCTCCAGCGGAATATGGGCAGAGGCAGCAACATGGTTAAATGCTCAAACCTGCTGATAAGCGAACAATTTGTGACTACTGGAATGTCGTGGTAGCTACGACGGCATCCTCCCGTAAGGGGCTCAAAAGTGCGATCACTCTCATCGCTTGGGAGATCTGGAAAGAAAGAAACTCGAGGGTTCTCAACAATAAATTCTCGACCATAGCCAACCTCATCCAACGCATCAAGAACAAGGGTAAAAACTAGATCATGGCAGGAGCAAAGAAGCTAGAGGAGATGAAAGTATAGTATGGGCACCTAGAGGGCGGGTGAATGGGTGCTACAACCAATTTAAATTTTTCTTATAGTTTAGGCTTGGCACAAAGGTAAATTCTCTAGATAGTGCAACTAAGGTGAATTTACCTATATGACAAGGATAGCAATTAATGCAACTAGTACAACAATAAATGCAACACAAGTG
This sequence comes from Alopecurus myosuroides, assembly GCA_028641055.1. Lineage (NCBI taxonomy): Eukaryota > Viridiplantae > Streptophyta > Magnoliopsida > Poales > Poaceae > Alopecurus > Alopecurus myosuroides. The sequence goes on along the minus strand of CM054057.1, from coordinate 213,150,655 downwards.
AGCAAAGGATAAGGGAACGAGATAACTGATAGTAAGCACGTGGAGACACGATGTATTCTCGAGTTCCTCCTTGTAAAGGGAGTACGTCTCGTTGGAGGGGTGTGAGCTCGCCACGAAGGCCTACTCAACGCCAAAAAGGCATCACCCTATTCTCCGATGAACCCCGCCACAAAGGCCTAGTTCACCTTCCATTGTTGATCCCCTTTGAGGTGGGAATCGAGTCCTTTACAAACAAGTTTGGGGCACACACCCAACCAAATTGGGGGCTCCCAACAATCACAAATCGTCAAGAGTAGCAAGAAGCCTAGGTTCTCCACAAGAGGAAACCCTAGGAAAAGATCCCTCAAGCAAATGAGAGGGGAAACGTAATCCGGTTGGTGAAGACATAGACCGGGGTCTTCTCCTTCAATACTCCAAAGATCAAGGCTTTTGGGTTGAGGGATTGGGAGATCTAGCAAGGTGGTTGAGCTCTAGCAATGGTGAGATCTATTCTCGACGAGCTAGCTGGAGGTAGGTGGAGGGGAGGAGGTATTTATACCCCTCATAATGTTTGGAGCCGTTGGGGGCATTTCTGCCAAACTTACACTTGAGACTCCGGTGTAAAGGCCAGACACTCCGGTCTGAAGTTTCCGCAGAGCCCCAGTCTGGAGACTTCAGACACTCTCCGGACAGTCTCCGGTGACGATGCAACGAGCGACACCAACTTGCTCCACCTTCAGTTTCTTCAGAACAGCAACAGTCTGAAGACTCCGGTCAGAGGGACCGGAGACTCCGGTCTGGTCCATCTTGAGCCTTCACGCATGACACCAGAGTATGACTGGGGTATTGAGAGAGGCCAGTCTAGAGATTCCGGATAGTTTCCGGCAGTCTCCATACTGGGTACAGCATGCGACACCAGGAGGACTCCAACCTATTTTTTCACAGGGAATGCCCACACCGGAGACTCCTGTGTATCTCCGGTAAGTCTCCGGTCTGGGTACAGCGGGCGACACCAGATTAACGAGAGAAAAATGTCTTGTGAACTGCTTCACACTCGAGACTCCGGCCTGGAATAAATTCCAACAGAGACAATTCATGATACTTTGCACGTTTTTGTAACTCACTACCACCATGTCAAATAAGTTGTTTAGACCCTGAAAACATCAACACACTTAAGTATACATGTGTTGTTAACAAAGACCAAAACAAGATGATTTAAGCGCTTTTGCACTTTCAATCTCCCCCTCTTTGGTGTTTGATGACAACACACATATTTGCAATAAATTCATAGCTAGGGTATGTTTGAAAAAGATAGAGCACTCAAGTTGTGAGCCCCCCTATGTTTTACAAACAAAGCCCTCTAGATCAACTATTAGTGATCACAATACATAAATGCATGGATAAGATAGATAAAGCAATATTAAGCACAGTATGATAGATAGCTTCACCACGTAGTCTCACCACACACATAACATCCATAGTTCACTAGGAAGTCAAAGCAACTAAGATAACGGGAACACAAGCCATAAAAGGCAAATCAAGTTCAAATACTTGTGTTCCAAAGCAAATCAAATCAAAGCAACCCATGCAAATCACGGAGAAGACAAGCTACTTCTCCCCCTTTGGCATCGAGACACCAAAAATGGAAAATAGTACTACACAACCCAAGGAATCAGTCATCATCCTCATAGTCATCGTCCTCATCGTCGACTGGGTCCATCTCTTCTTCCTCATCATCTTCACCTTCATCTTCCTCTTCCTCTTCATCACCACTGTTGAAGAACTCAAGTTCCTCATCATCATCATCCTCAACCTCGGTCATAGGAGCCTTGCCACGGTTGGTGGAAAAGGAAGGAGCTGAAGTGATGTCCTCAAAGTCACCCCACGGGAAGTGGTCGGTGTTCCAGTTCTCATAGGATGCAGTCACGGAAGCGGTGGGAGGAGTGGGAGGTGTAGTGGGAGGAGTAGCCCCATAACTAGCATGGTCCTAAAGATTGGAGATCATCTTCTTCAGCTCACGCCTCTCCTTATAGGCCATGTGGTTCTCCTTGTGGACATCAATAGTCATGCAGAGGATGTTGCATTGAAACCATGACAGCTTCTTCATCTCATCCTGAGTCTCTTCCCTGCTAGAGCAGTGAGAGGGAGGATCAGCATTCTTCCTCTTGGACCTAGGAGGAGCCTCAACCTCACCCATGGGGGTGTCAGTGTCACCACGGCGAGAAGTGAGAACCTGAAGAGTACCAACATAGTGCACAGTCTCACACTACAAGACCGAGACAATATCAAGGATGAGCTTCATCACATAGGGAGCATAAACTGGAACCTTCTTGATCTCGATCATAGAAGAATACATCTCTTCCTTGATGAAGTGCATGCCGTCAATCTCATACCCCTCACAATCTGGACCGGCTCTGTGACATCGGAAGGCCTGGTAGAGAAGGTTGAAAACACCACTACGAATAGCATCCACATTGCTAGCCTTGGGAGCAATGTTGTTGCAGAAGAGGCGGAGAAGGATGTTGTACACACTCTTGAGGTCCTTAGCGGTGCCAGTGCTCGAGATCTTCTCATACATAGGAGCCATCCGCTTTTTGTCATAGGCAACACCATGGATATGCATACGAGCGCCGCAATCGTCGCCCCAAGGGTAACCAAGCAGCTGAGCCAGCCTACGGATGGAGGACTCACACTGTAACGACCCGGTCATCCAGGTAAGAGAGACATCATCGTCCTCACCAAAGGTGATAGTGGCAAAGAACTGCTGCACTCCCGAGATGTTGTAGTTCTGCTGAATCTCAACAAGATGCTCCAGTCCTAGCTTCCTCGTGATCCACACAGCCTCCTGAAAGTACTCAGACCTGCCACGAGCATCCAAGTCAAGAACTTTCTGAAGACACACCGGCTGATTGAACTTGGAGTAAATCTCCCTCTGAATCAGCTCAGACTCCCTCCTCCAGTAATGAGAACTCTTAGCAGTGCGGGCCATGGTGAAGAATGGTTTGGCCCGCATGATCCTGTACTCCTTATTGCTCAAGGACACAACAGAAGTGATCCTGTCATACTTGACCTTCTTAGTCAGTTCACTCCTCTGCCTAGCATGTGCTCTCTCTTGTTGACGCTGCTTATCCTCAAATGCCCTCCTCTGTCCAGTCCTGCCAGTAGCCTCATCGGTGAAATGATAGTTGCAAGAGTGGGTACGATAGTGCCGCTTGTTGGGGTTTGATGATGATGACTTAGTCCTGTTCCCTGAAAACACATGTAGCCAAACACAAAACCAGAGAGAAAAACACAAGCAGTGAGCATACATGTCCAAAGATGAAAGGAGAAATCAAATAGAAATGACAGAAACAAGTTATGGAAGTTTCACCCCGGAGTCTCCGGTCTAGCAGACCAGAGTCTCCGGTCTGGCAGACTGGAGTCTCCGGACTGACACCGGAATCTCCGGTCTGGAGTACCGGAGTCTCCGGACTGCTCGCATAACTGACATGTGAATCTACTACAATTTTCTCTAAGTCATTTCTACAAGATTTCTACTGGGGCAAAAACATGCTAGGGTGAAACTAGTTTTTAGATGGTACCAACTCTCCAAAACAAAACCACCTAGAACAAGATCTATATGAAAAAACAAGGAAAAAGAGAGGGGAGAGTGGTACCCTTGTCACCCGAGCCTGCCATTGAGGCTCCCACGGAGGGGAGAAGTGTGGGGAGGCAAGGGAGGGGGAATCCGGCGGTGGGAACTGGCCGGAGGCGTCTTGGGCGGCGGCCGGCGGCGCAGTACCAGTTCTGGGGGCGGGGGGAGTGGGGATGAAAACCCTAATTTCCCCGAGCCCCTCTTTTTTATAATTCTGACCCCCCAGACCAGAGTCTCCGGACTTAACACCGGAGTCTCCGGACATACCGGAGATTCCGGTGTAGCAGACCGGAGTCTCTGGACCTGTAACATCCCAAGTATGAAAACCTACCATTTAGAATGTTTGATTCCTTGTTATTAAAGTATTGCATCATGGCATCATTTTTATTCCCTTGTTTGCATTTGTTTACTATTTGTTTGCACCTGTTTTTATTTGTTTTCACAATGAAACTCAAACAATTTCAAATGTTGTTTTCATACTTGCTCTGTTACAACCTTTTAAATAAAAATCTCAAATAAAAACAACCAAATTTTTTTCTTTTTATTCCATAATGCTCACTTGTTAAATTAATGGTTTTATTCAATCAATTAAATCCAAATCAAATTTCAAACTCAAACCCAATGCATCAAACAGAACCACTTTGAATCTATGAAAATCTCTAAACCAATCAAATCCTTTTAATCACTTTAATCAATAGGGTTCACCCTATTAAACACTTTGTTTTCAATATTATTTTATTTAATACCAAAATACCTCTAAATTTGAAATAATTCCAAACAGTACCAAAATTCAAATGTTTTGAATTCCAAACTTGGTTTATGGTTGTAGTTGACCTAACACACTCCCATGAATTTTTCCAAGATTTTATCAACTCCAAAAACTATCTAATTCTTCCATTTTCTCTTTGCTACAAAAAAAAAACAGGAGAACCAAAAATAATAAAAAAGAAAATCGGTTCAGAGGGGGGAGAAATGCAGCCCACCTCAGCCCACCTAAACCCCAGCCCACCAAACCAGCGAAGGCCCAGCCTCCCTTCTTCTTCGTACGGCTCCTCATCGGAGGGGAACACGTCGACAGAGGCGGTGATGAACGGACAACAGCTGCCTCCCCCCCCCCTTAAAACTCTCCACCACGAGCTCCCTACGTACCCTAGGCCCTCCTCAGCCCTCTCCTTCCTCCTACGCCGCCGCCCCCCTTCTCCCTCCTCTGCCCCCCTTCTCTGTATCTTTTTTCGGACCCGAGAGAGAGAGCAGACCACTGTTGTCGCCGTGGCGCCGCCGCTATGGTTCCCCTTGAGCCTGTACGAGCACGCCACGGTCTGCTCCTTGTTGTCCTCTTCGTCCACATCAAAGGGATCGAGCCAAGAGCGACTAGGATGCCGCCGGTGCCCAGTTCCTCTTCTCCGACCAGCCACCTGCTCCGGCGAAATTCGCCGACCACGGACTTCCTCGCAACCGATCGACTACAACAGCAGCCTCTGGGTGAGCACTCCGTCCAATTCCCGCCCTTCTCGCCTCGATTTTCTTGCTGTACCTGTCGCTTACCTTCCGTGCACGTTGCTGTCCGCCATGGACTCCATGGCTGCAAGCTCGTGGTCGAGCTGCTGCTACTGGACTCGGTCCTCTCCTTCCGTGGATGCCCTCCCATGCACCCTGGAACCCCCTGCCACACACCTACACACCACCGCACTCGCGTATGCTCGCCAGGAACCAGCGGAGGGACGCCGATCTTCGTCTTCGTCGGACACCAGTCTGAAGATTGGATCCTGTTCGTCAAGGTTCAGTTAACGGTGGCAGCGCACATCAAAAACATGCCGCAGCACAGACCTATCACTAAACACGTCTAGCCCAGTGGCTGGCTCCCTCGCCCTGCACCCAGCCGTCCCGAGGTCGAACCCCCGCGGCCGCACCTTTTTTCTGAATTTTGGTTCGCTTCCTGTTAACTGAACATAACCTTCCCCGCAGCCCCTTTCTGTCACCAACCGAGCACCACCCTACTGGCAGCACCCCTTTGCGCACAAGCCCAGGTGGGGGGTTCGAGTCCCCCTCCCAACCATTAACCCAAACCTTTTTTTTCCATTTGTTTGATACAGCAGCTTCCAAGAAATCACACATAGGTCCTTGTAAATCCTTTTCTAAGTCCCTGTAAATTTCTTTCCAAGTCCCTAGTGAATTAAAATGGCAGATTTGCACCCTATACTTCTAAAATGCATAACTAATTCATCTTAACTCCAATTTTGACTTTTTAAATATGTTTTCTGTCCCAAATTGAATGCTCTATCCAAATATAAAATTTGTTTACTGTTTGAATATTTTAAATTGGTGAAACATTTGAATTCTTGTTAAATTCACTTAAACTTGCAAAAATCATAACTTGTTCATAAAAATTCCAAATTCCACAAACTAAATATGTTTTCCAATCAACTTTTCATGTACTTTCCAAATAAAAATTTTGTTTGCTGTTTTGAATAATTTAAATTGCTGAAAACAACTGTTTCTTGTTTAATGCATTTAAAATTGCCAAAATAATAACTTGCTCATTTTAAATCCAATTTCAACAAATGAAATATGTTTTCCATGCAAAATTAAACCACCTTTTCAAATATAAAATTTGTTTCATGTTTTGAATAATTAAAATTGGTTAAATGATTTAAACCTTGTTTAAATCATTTAATATTGCTAAATTTATAACTTGATCAAAATCAAATTCTTTTGAGACATATAAAATATGTTTTCAAACCATAAAAGCATAACATTTTCAAATATGAACTTTGTTATCTATTTTGAACAATTAAAAGTGGTGAAAACAACAAATGCTTGAGCAACACCTCTAAGTAACCAAAATTCCAACACTTAATGAATGAATTTCCAAACTTGTTAAACCTTATTTCCATTTGGTTCTATTGTTGTTATTTTGCTGTTTTCCTCATCCATGCATCATGCTAATCCACTTTCACATGTTGCTTAGTTGTAGAACAATTAATTCAACCATAATTCATGGACCTTTTGCCATATGCAATCCAATTGCATAGGGGTCCATTTAAATTGTGTTACCATGTTAGCTAGTTTATTTTGATGCAACCATTAACTTGACATGCATCATCCCATGGTTGTGCACTATGCCATGATATTGATTGTCTACCTTTTCTGCATTGTCTGTTTGCTTCTTCTCGGATAAACGACGACGTTGAGACCGACGATACTTACGACACCCCTTCTAAGGATTTAGCTCAGTACCAGGCTACTGGGTTTGCAGGCAAGTTATCACTCACATGAACCATCGTGTTCCTTCCAACATTGATTACCGATACTTTCCGTTGTTCTTTTCTGCTAGCCTTAGTAGTAGTTGTTTCTGTTACGAACCCATCACATGAATCCCTTAACCTTGATATTGCCTCACCTCCACTCCTATCACCCCTTTGGTTGAGCCAGTGTCTTAATAGCATGCTTAGGTTGCTTTGCTCGAGTCTGTTACCCGTTACTTTCTGTTACTATTTCTATTATGTTCTGGGGCTCGATGTTTAATCAATCAATCATGCTAATGTTATTGTTAAATAATAATTTGATGATAAGGCACCGGCAGGAGGCCCTGTGTGGTTTTGAGGCCTGCTAGTGTCGACCCTAATAGGAAAAGGGTCTTGTCTACTGATCCATGATGAGCGCACTACCCGCATGTGGGAAGCGAGTATGGGCGCCCCCCTCAACTTGACCTGATTCGCATCTCGTCCAAATCGCCTCATTTAGTTCGTGTTTTCCATTTGCCGCATGCATGTTTTCGCGAGCCCAGGCCAGGGTGGAACTTTCGTAGTCGGCATATAGGGGGACACGTTCTTAGAGTGCTATGAGGGTCCAGTTTCTTCTGGGCTCGATTAGCCGTGCGCCCAAGGTGCTTTGGGCTTGATGCGAAGAATGGTTGGTTGTGTTGAGTGCCCCGCTTGGTGGGGTGATCTCCCATCTGGCGGGTTATTCATACGTGTACGGCCAAATTGGTGCAACCCTGCAGGGATAATCTTCTCGAGAAGCCGTGTTTTCCGCGGTTATGGATTACTTGGTGAAAGTACTGGCTAACAAGTACTCAGGACAACTTAAACATAATGATCAAACATGTTACACCCAATGATTAATAACTTGACTAGTAATAGGTGGATGACACAATAACTTGATTCACCTTTAATACAACTGTGTGAGTTATCCTCGGATTGCTTCTTTGGATAAGGGGCGAGATCCAGGATGGGTTTGTTTGAAGTTATCTTTCAGTTGGTTACAATACTCGATCTTATCTCCTTTCTGTTAGCCGGAAGTGGTAGAATCTCTGTAGTTGGTTAGTGCAGCCAGTTGCAGCATCCTTTATATCCCCTCTCTTCCGTTGAACCCAAGGCATCTGTGCTTGGTGTTGACGGGTTACACTTTGGTGAACTGTGAGTCTTGCTTGCCAGTACGTTTATGTACTGACCCCTTTGGGGCTGTGGTTTCCGCAGACCTACGTTTCCGAGGATCTACATGGTGGCAACTACGTGGAGTATGACGAGACTGCTGACGAGTAGATAGCGGACCCGGGCAGGATCCGAGACTTCGTGGATGGGCTCCGTCTGTTCGTTTCCGGCCTCTTAGGCCTATTTGGTTCTTGTCTGTACTCAGACATGTTGAATGCTTCCGCTGTGATGTACTGATGTATTGTTGGGACATGTGTCCTCTGAATGATTGTATTTGCTATCTCTGCTCTAATGAGAGCCATTTGCAACTTATTTCAATCTTTTGTGTCGTAGAGATATGTTGTGATTATCATTCGTTTAACGCTGTTGACGTACCATGTGTGATTGTTATGAAGTACGTCGACAGTAGTGCCTTTGATCTCTAGTGGATAGTTTACATCGACGATGGAATAGCGGAGCTTGGTTGTCGCACATAAGTGCTGGCCTACTCGAGAGAGAGGATGTGGGAGCAGGTATGCCCCATAATCCAAGCATCTGCTATCCAGTTCGGCCCGATGAGTATCCCCTAGAAATCAGGGTACGACAAATGGTATCAGAGCCTGTCTGCCTGTAGGATCCCTTTTTACTGGTCGCAGTTGAGTCTAGAAACTATTTTGTAGCTATATAGGAAAAATGAAACGTGAGAGTAGGAATTCTGTTCTTTTTCTTCTTTCCCCACCCACCCTCCCTTTTCTGGTAAGGAAGTGTAACGTTGTTTTCCCTTCTCATCTAAACTTTCAAGTTAGGATTTCACGAATTCTGGTTTCTCTAGGATGGTTATATCTACTAGACCATAGGAATGGAGGTGGTTGTAACATGATTTATCGTGTTGCCTACTCATGATTGAGAACGGAGGCGTGTAAGCCCCGGAAGCAAATCCTCTATTCCTTAAGCAGTAGATATTGATCCTTTAGAAGCCCGGATGGGTTTTCCGTAGTACCTCAGGAGTTTTTGATCTCGTTTTCCCGATGTTGCTTCGTTATCCTGTTCTTTTAAAGAACCTTTTCGTCCGTTGAAATCTTGTTGTTGTTTTCCACTTCAATTCTTCTACCGGCGTCTAATCAAAGTTTCCCCGTTCATCTGCTAAACTCTATTCCAGCTAAAGTGTTGTTTGATACCGGAGCATCACATTCTTTTGTGTCAAAGATCTTTTCCACAACATACAACCTAATTCTGGTTCCACTAAGCAATCAAATCACCGTTCACTCTCCGGGATCTCAAATGTTGACTTCCAAGTTCAGTCACAGAAATCAAATTCTAATTAAAGGCCACATATTCCTTGTTTCTCTCATGTTGCTGGGAAATTCTGACATTGATGTCATTCTTGGTATTGGATTGATGTTAAAAACTCTGTTCCACCACTCTAGCCAAATAATCTATTCTCCAAATGAATCAAGTTCCATTCAGATATACACCCTTGGTACAAAAACCTCTTCCTTCAATTGATAATGTTTCGGTGGTTTGCTAATTCCCTGACGTCTATCCAATGTGCACGATGTGTTCCACGTGTCACAGCTCAAGAGGATCTTCCCAAGAAGTATCCGGACCTTTTATTTTCTCAGTAGGAATCTCGGGGCGCGATTCCTTCAAGGGGGGGCGTTTTGTAACATCCCAAGTATGAAAACCTACCATTTAGAATGTTTGATTCCTTGTTATTAAAGTATTGCATCATGGCATCATTTTTATTCCCTTGTTTGCATTTGTTTACTATTTGTTTGCACATGTTTTTATTTGTTTTCACAATGAAACTCAAACAATTTCAAATGCTGTTTTCATACTTGCTCTGTTACAACCTTTTAAATAAAAATCTCAAATAAAAACAACCAAATTGTTTTCTTTTTATTCCATAATTCTCACTTGTTAAATTAATGGTTTTATTCAATCAATTAAATCCAAATCAAATTTCAAACTCAAACCCAATGCATCAAACAGAACCACTTTGAATCTATGAAAATCTCTAAACCAATCAAATCCTTTTAATCACTTTAATCAATAGGGTTCACCCTATTAAACACTTTGTTTTCAATATTATTTTATTTAATACCAAAATACCTCTAAATTTGAAATAATTCCAAACAGTACCAAAATTCAAATGTTTTGAATTCCAAACTTGGTTTATGGTTGTAGTTGACCTAACACACTCCCATGAATTTTTCCAAGATTTTATCAACTCCAAAAACTATCTAATTCTTCCATTTTCTCTTTGCTACAAAAAAAAACAGGAGAACCAAAAATAATAAAAAACAAAATCGGTTCAGAGGGGGGAGAAATGCAGCCCACCTCAGCCCACCTAAACCCCAGCCCACCAAACCAGCGAAGGCCCAGCCTCCCTTCTTCTTCGTACGGCTCCTCATCGGAGGGGAACACGTCGACAGAGGCGGTGATGAACGGACAGCAGCTGCCTCCCCCCCTTAAAACTCTCCACCACGAGCTCCCTGCGTACCCTAGGCCCTCCTCAGCCCTCTCCTTCCTCCTGCGCCGCTGCCCCCCTTCTCCCTCCTCTGCCCCCCTTCTCTGTATCTTTTTTCGGACCCGAGAGAGAGAGCAGACCACTGTTGTCGCCGTGGCGCCGCCGCTATGGTTCCCCTTGAGCCTGTACGAGCACGCCACGGTCTGCTCCTTGTTGTCCTCTTCGTCCACATAAAAGGGATCGAGCCAAGAGCGACTAGGATGCCGCCGGTGCCCAGTTCCTCTTCTCCGACCAGCCACCTGCTCCGGCGAAATTCGCCGACCACGGACTTCCTCGCAACCGATCGACTACAACAGCAGCCTCTGGGTGAGCACTCCGTCCAATTCCCGCCCTTCTCGCCTCGATTTTCTTGCTGTACCTGTCGCTTACCTTCCGTGCACGTTGCTGTCCGCCATGGACTCCATGGCTGCAAGCTCGTGGTCGAGCTGCTGCTACTGGACTCGGTCCTCTCCTTCCGTGGATGCCCTCCCATGCACCCTGGAACCCCCTGCCACACACCTACACACCACCGCACTCGCGTATGCTCGCCAGGAACCAGCGGAGGGACGCCGATCTTCGTCTTCGTCGGACACCAGTCTGAAGATTGGATCCTGTTCGTCAAGGTTCAGTTAACGGTGGCAGCGCACATCAAAAACATGCCGCAGCACAGACCTATCACTAAACACGTCTAGCCCAGTGGCTGGCTCCCTCGCCCTGCACCCAGCCGTCCCGAGGTCGAACCCCCGCGGCCGCACCTTTTTTCTGAATTTTGGTTCGCTTCCTGTTAACTGAACATAACCTTCCCCGCAGCCCCTTTCTGTCACCAACCGAGCACCACCCTACTGGCAGCACCCCTTTGCGCACAAGCCCAGGTGGGGGGTTCGAGTCCCCCTCCCAACCATTAACCCAAACCTTTTTTTTCCATTTGTTTGATACAGCAGCTTCCAAGAAATCACACATAGGTCCTTGTAAATCCTTTTCTAAGTCCCTGTAAATTTCTTTCCAAGTCCCTAGTGAATTAAAATGGCAGATTTGCACCCTATACTTCTAAAATGCATAACTAATTCATCTTAACTCCAATTTTGACTTTTTAAATATGTTTTCTGTCCCAAATTGAATGCTCTATCCAAATATAAAATTTGATTACTGTTTTGAATATTTTAAATTGGTGAAACATTTGAATTCTTGTTAAATTCACTTAAACTTGCAAAAATCATAACTTGTTCATAAAAATTCCAAATTCCACAAACTAAATATGTTTTCCAATCAACTTTTCATGTACTTTCCAAATATAAATTTTGTTTGCTGTTTTGAATAATTTAAATTGCTGAAAACAACTGTTTCTTGTTTAATGCATTTAAAATTGCCAAAATAATAACTTGCTCATTTTAAATCCAATTTGAACAAATGAAATATGTTTTCCATGCAAAATTAAACCACCTTTTCAAATATAAAATTTGTTTCATGTTTTGAATAATTAAAATTGGTTAAATGATTTAAACCTTGTTTAAATCATTTAATATTGCTAAATTTATAACTTGATCAAAATCAAATTCTTTTGAGACATATAAAATATGTTTTCAAACCATAAAAGCATAACATTTTCAAATATGAACTTTGTTATCTATTTTGAACAATTAAAAGTGGTGAAAACAACAAATGCTTGAGCAACACCTCTAAGTAACCAAAATTCCAACACTTAATGAATGAATTTCCAAACTTGTTAAACCTTATTTCCATTTGGTTCTATTGTTGTTATTTTGCTGTTTTCCTCATCCATGCATCATGCTAATCCACTTTCACATGTTGCTTAGTTGTAGAACAATTAATTCAACCATAATTCATGGACCTTTTGCCATATGCAATCCAATTGCATAGGGGTCCATTTAAATTGTGTTACCATGTTAGCTAGTTTATTTTGATGCAACAATTAACTTGACATGCATCATCCCATGGTTGTGCACTATGCCATGATATTGATTGTCTACCTTTTCTGCATTGTCTGTTTGCTTCTTCTCAGATAAACGACGACGTTGAGACCGACGATACTTACGACACCCCTTCTAAGGATTTAGCTCAGTACCAGGCTACTGGGTTTGCAGGCAAGTTATCACTCACATGAACCATCGTGTTCCTTCCAACATTGATTACCGATACTTTCCGTTGTTCTTTTCTGCTAGCCTTAGTAGTAGTTGTTTCTGTTACGAACCCATCACATGAATCCCTTAACCTTGATATTGCCTCACCTCCACTCCTATCACCCCTTTAGTTGAGCCAGTGTCTTACTAGCATGCTTAGGTTGCTTTGCTCGAGTCTGTTACCCGTTACTTTCTGTTACTATTTCTATTATGTTCTGGGGGCTCGATGTTTAATCAATCAATCATGCTAATGTTATTGTTAAATAATAATTTGATGATAAGGCACCGGCAGGAGGCCCTGTGTGGTTTTGAGGCCTGCTAGTGTCGACCCTAATAGGAAAAGGGTCTTGTCTACTGATCCATGATGAGCGCACTACCCGCATGTGGGAAGCGAGTATGGGCGCCCCCCTCAACTTGACCTGATTCGCATCTCGTCCAAATCGCCTCATTTAGTTCGTGTTTTCCATTTGCCGCATGCATGTTTTCGCGAGCCCAGGCCAGGGTGGAACTTTCGTAGTCGGCATATAGGGGGACACGTTCTTAGAGTGCTATGAGGGTCCATTTTCTTCTGGGCTCGATTAGCCGTGCGCCCAAGGTGCTTTGGGCTTGATGCGAAGAATGGTTGGTTGTGTTGAGTGCCCCGCTTGGTGGGGTGATGTCCCATCTGGCGGGTTATTCATACGTGTACGGCCAAATTGGTGCAACCCTGCAGGGATAATCTTCTCGAGAAGCCGTGTTTTCCGCGGTTATGGATTACTTGGTGAAAGTACTGGCTAACAAGTACTCAGGACAACTTAAACATAATGATCAAACATGTTACACCCAATGATTAATAACTTGACTAGTCATAGGTGGATGACACAATAACTTGATTCACCTTTAATACAACTGTGTGAGTTATCCTCGGATTGCTTCTTTGGATAAGGGGCGAGATCCAGGATGGGTTTGTTTGAAGTTATCTTTCAGTTGGTTACAATACTCGATCTTATCTCCTTTCTGTTAGCCGGAAGTGGTATAATCTCTGTAGTTGGTTAGTGCAGCCAGTTGCAGCATCCTTTATATCCCCTCTCTTCCGTTGAACCCAAGGCATCTGTGCTTGGTGTTGACGGGTTACACTTTGGTGAACTGTGAGTCTTGCTTGCCAGTACGTTTATGTACTGACCCCTTTGGGGCTGTGGTTTCCGCAGACCTACGTTTCCGAGGATCTACATGGTGGCAACTACGTGGAGTATGACGAGACTGCTGACGAGTAGATAGCGGACCCGGGCAGGATCCGAGACTTCGTGGATGGGCTCCGTCTGTTCGTTTCCGGCCTCTTAGGCCTATTTGGTTCTTGTCTGTACTCAGACATGTTGAATGCTTCCGCTGTGATGTACTGATGTATTGTTGGGACATGTGTCCTCTGAATGATTGTATTTGCTATCTCTGCTCTAATGAGAGCCATTTGCAACTTATTTCAATCTTTTGTGTCGTAGAGATATGTTGTGATTATCATTCGTTTAACGCTGTTGACGTACCATGTGTGATTGTTATGAAGTACGTCGACAGTAGTGCCTTTGATCTCTAGTGGATAGTTTACATCGACGATGGAATAGCGGAGCTTGGTTGTCGCACATAAGTGGTGGCCTACTCGAGAGCGAGGATGTGGGAGCAGGTATGCCCCATAATCCAAGCATCTGCTATCCAGTTCGGCCCGATGAGTATCCCCTAGAAATCAGGGTACGACAGGACCACACACCAAAAACACCAATATGAAGGAGAGGACATGTACGCATTAAATAAAACTGGTTTGTTTGGAAAGTTTGGGCTTGGAAACGAAAAACAGTAGCAGCGAGGGAATCTCATACTCAAGGAAAGCAAGAAATCATTTTAACATAATTTTTTTGAGTATGTTATCCAAAATGGAAAATAACTCTCAAATAAGTCAAAATAAGCCCAAATAAAACCAACTCTTCAAAGGAAGAGGTTGGTGTCCTAAGCCACCATATAAGAGAACATGGTATGTCACGCCGAAGATATATCTTGGGTACATTGCCAATTCTCGACATTGAAGCTCACAATTCAACATTAGAAAAAGAGAGATAACAATGAATTTTTTCTATGGGCATAATGGGGGGAGGGAGAACCCAATGTGTTAGGATAACACTCCCCCTATGTCCATGCCTACACCTAAACCCAAACACGTCTCACCTATAGGGGTGTGTGCAAGATCCTCAAGTCAAACTCCTAGAATTAATGATGTTTAATTCATTCCTCAAGAACATGAATCTTGCATCGTCGAGTGGCTTCGTGAAGATATCCGCGAGATTGTCCTTGGTGGGCACATAGGATAGTGCAATATCACCTCTTGCTGCATGGTCTCAGATGAAATGATGGCGAATCTCAATATGCTTCGTTCTTGTATGTTGCACGGGGTTGTAGGCGATCTTGATATCACTTTCATTGTCACATATGAGAGGAAACTTATCCAAATGGACGTCATATTCCTTGAGACTTTGCCTCATCCATAGCGCAATTCGGTGCAAGCACTTGCGGCGGCTACATACTCGACTTCGGCGGTGGAGAGATATGCAATTTTGTTTCTTGGAATACCAACTCACCAAAGAACTACCAAGAAATTGGCAAGCCCCGGAAGTGGACTTCCTATCATCTTGATCACCGGCCCAATCGGAATCTGTGTAGCCCTTGAGAGAAAATTGTGCCCCCTTTGGGTACCACAAACCAAACCTTGGGGTATGAACCAAATACCGAGAGATCCTATGGACTTCCATTAAATGGCTTTCCTTAGGAGCCGCTTGATACCTTGCACACACACCTACACTCAAAAAGATATCGGGCCTAGATCCATAAAGGTAAAGAAAAGAACCAATCATAGAACGATACAACTTTTGGTCCACATCTTTACCCTTTGGGTTACGCGAGGTGTCCATTATTTGTTTAGGGCCCAGTTGGATTGGGGTGGCAAATTACGGTCCGGAATTTTCCACCCGTCTGCTTCTGTATTTTTAGCGTGACCTCCATAGGCCCGTTGAAATATCCGAGGGTATTGCCAATATACAATGATCCAAGCGGGACCTTAGTTTTTTTCCAGTGTCTTTTTTGAGATGGTGATGAAGCTGCTACATCTTGAAGTTGGAATAAGGTCATCTTCGTCCTATCTTCGCTCCGGTGGTGTGCCTAGCGCCAGTGGATACTTTTCATCTACGATTGTCATCATTGGCGATGGTTACTCCTCTGGTGCGCTGGTCTTTCAGGGCTTTAGCAGGAAGACTTCCCGTTTGTCTAGTACAATAAGCTCTACTATGAAAAAAATTATTTGGCTCTAGTGAGGGAGGGGTGAGGTCGGCGGCGCGCATTTGGCTCGCTTTAGTGTTTGTAGTCGTAAAAAAGTGGTCCGAGGACCTATTTGTATTTATTTTATTACCTTGGAGATTCTTCATATCGTGGTTGATGATCAATAGATTGGTTGGCCTTTTTCTATTAAAAAAAAGTATCATGAGTAGTGGGATGTATGCCATATTGGCAAAAAGATGATTTGGCATTATAATTAACTAGACGATAAGCGCGCTTCGCCGCGCCGTCTGCTTCCCGTGCTTATACGGTGTGGCAGCGTAAATCCTATTTGCCGCTCGTTGACGGCTCGATTTGGCCGCGCCGCCTGCGGGGGCATCCGATGGGCCGGACCATTTTCAGCGGTCTGATCCTTTTTTGTTTTTTTGCAAAAAAAAAAAAAAACAGTTTTTTTAGAAAACCTTTTTTGTTGAGAACTTCTTGTTTTCAATTTTTTTTTCAACTTTTGTTTTGTCTAAATTTATTTCTGTTTACTTTTATTTCTTTTAGAAAAATTGTTCACTTTTTTTTTTTGCTGAAGGGGGTGGGGAGAGGCATAGTGGGCCGGCCCATTTGCCGCGCCCCGCAGGCTGCGGGGCGGCAAATAGGAGCCCCGTGCAGCGGTTGCGCTCCATGCGTTGGCATATTTTTTTTATAAAAACTTAAAACCCAATATACTAACCTAGCAAGCCGACTCATTGAAAACATTTCGGTCACATTCGGTACCTAGTAATGAAAAGAGTGCGTTTGAAACTTGTTGTCCCCCGATATCAAAGAACAACTACATTGTTTGCTATTACAGCTCTAATACAAAGAGCAGGGCCCCATGGCAGGTTGCATGGTTTACCTCACTTAATCTACCCAGAACATGAGCTGTCGTATTGGCTTTCCTAGGACAATGAAAAAAAATAAAACGAATAAAATTACGACAAAGAAATGTGCACTCTTCGTAGATAGTTGTCGTCGCTCTAAGGGAATAGCCTCCATCTTGCATGGTCTCAGTAACCTCCATACATTCAGATTCGACCAGCAATTTGTTGTACCCCACCTCTCCTGCAAGAATGAGACCATTACGTAGTGCGCACGCTTCTGCTGTGGCCACATCTTCTACTGCATGAAGGTCCCATCTTCCCCAAGAAATAAAGCTTCCGAGGTGATCTCTCAAAATTGCACTCAATGAAAAAAGATGCATCAATGTTAAGTTTGACAATGTGGGTTTTACCCACCCGTGCCTTGCTATCGGATTGTGCCCTGGCTTCTTAGATCTTGAGTAATTGAACGCTAGGGCAAGGATCGTCTGGGCTGATCGCATAGATGATTGGATTTGCTTCCCATGTCTCACTTTTCTCCGCTCCCACCACACATACCAAGTGGTCACAGCCCCGATGTCACATATTTTTAATTCCGCGGACAAGTGGAGGCTCCATATTCATGAGCATAGTCTGCATGATGGGAGTTCCATGAAGTTCCAAAATTAATGCCTGTTCAATCTACTCCCTCCAGTTCGAAATAAGTGACGGAAGTAATACACCTACAATGCACAAACTCTTAGTTGTATCAGTGACAGTTTTTTTTGGATCGGAGGGAGTAGAAGATAACCCGAGAGCATGCCAAATTTCGGAGACTCTCGAGCATTTAAAAAGCGCATGAGATATACTACCGGCTCGACGTCGGAATGTGTCTTGGCTAGAACACCGAGACACGGTATAGCTCCCATGAGTTATCGCCAAGCATGGATTTATCAGTAGTGTGTTATTAACAACTTACTTTGGTGATGTGATCAGTCATAGCCCGACGTGCTGTGCGTAGGGCCAGGCATTACGGTATGTCGTTGTTAACACGTGGTCTACACACGGCAACCAATAATCGAGGATAACACTGGCGAGGATAACAGGGCTGAAAGACCTTAACAGTAACAACATGGTAAGGTTCTGTTTATGCTAAAACAGAACACTTTTGATGTTCGCCGGGCACGGGCATGGTCTGTCATACGTAAACAGAACATGATACAGATTCTAACGGGTGCATTGCAAAATTTGATCGCCTGTTGCCTGGCAGTTCGCTCTGGCCAGACAGTTCCTTTGTTCCTTTCCGAACACGGCTTATCATGATGGACTGGCATACTGGAGACATGATCTTCTAGTCCTGTGGCTTTACATGTGAAAGAAGCAAACGATCAGTAGATAAAAACCGAGAACTAATATAATTCTTGTAAGTAAATTATACACGTGTGTACCTTACGAAGAAGCAGCCTCTCAGTCGTTTGTCGTTTCCTCGTGATGTAGCAGCTTTGTGGTACCGAAAGCGAACTAATCCCATGGTGAACATGGCAGAGATGGATTTGAGAACTTTTCCAATGGCAGCACCTTGCAAATTCATCTCGGACAGACTACCACACTGACATTCTTAACGTTATTGGACTGAAAGTGGCATCCGCTCTCCATCATAAGTTCAACCAGCTGAAGAGATCCCACCAGCTTGCATCTTATTATGATACAACAGCAGAAAAGAAACGATCAGCCTACACAACAGCAGAAAACAGAAAATTACCATCTACATAGAAATTTTCTTAGACGTCTAGAAAACCCTTATAAGCAAAGTAAAACAGAGGATACCAGCCTATAAAATGTTTCCCAGTTGGCCGCACAAAAAAAAAAAAACAGCAGGCATCCACTAATCGAACAAAACAATCCATTGGCCACAAGGTTCTACACCTCCAGATTTGCCTGTCATATTGTACACAAGACCCCAATAAGTAGGCACAAAATGACAATAGTCTCCGGGCAGAGCAGAGCAATCTTCGTAAACAAATCGACATCGTGCACATAGTCCCACACAAGGAGCATGTAAATATAAGTGCAGCTAGCAACAAACCAAGCTCTCCAGCTTGTGAAAAATCGAAAACGTGAACGTTCAAACAAAGAAATAACGAAACTACTTTATGGCCTGAGTGCAGATTGATCGAACATTGAATCAACCATGTAACCATGTAGAAAGGAGATATCTTACAAATCTTCAACTACTGATATACTGCAAATAATGAAATCAAGTGAAATAAGGCTAAAATTAAACTAAGAAGCATAGTATCTGAACGATGAAAACAGAAATTTAGCAAATCTACATGTGTACCAACTCTAAACTAACTGACTGCAACTTGCACACCATTAGTTATATGGTTACATCAACATAAAAAATAAAACTAAGGCAAGATCATATAATAGCATATTTCTGGATTAACTGAGCTCTAATAGGCCAATTTCTAAATGGACTTTTCCATCTCTTTCGAGAAATCTTGTACCTTTTTACAGCACCTATCAGCACTATATAGCTTGATAAGCAGAAAATTAAGCATGCATTAAACTAATATATGTCACGGAGTTCACATGGCAGACACAAATATAGCATAAAAGAAAAGTATAACCAAGGAAGAGCACTTGCTAGATAGGTCTTATCACCTACCCGTACTTGCAATGACTCGATCTTGTAGGCATACTGAGGTAGACTCTCAAGATATGAGCCATCTCAGTTATCTGTGTCCATTTCGCCAGACATGCCTCAAAACAATGATCCACGACACGAAAAGTATCTCTCGCTTGCTTGACCTCCAGGTGCAAGTACTAAAGCATTCCCTTCAATTATCCTCCCACTGCATATTTATATGAGCTTTTGATATCAAACCTTGCTAGATTAACCCTACAAGCAAGAAACATGCAAGTCATTAACCGTCAGAATAGCAGACCCAAAAATTATATCCGTGAAAGGATTTTTACTGGTTTCGGATAGTTAAGAAGCAGGGCAGACAAATAATCTCAAGTTCGCATTTACACTTTTAAGTATTTACATTAGTGCAAACAGTATTCAATGAACATCTAGAATTAACACAGCGGCAGCCAAGAACGAAGAAGTCAGCAGTTAGAACCATGTTGACCAAGTCCTTGGAGAGAAACTTGAATAGAAGGAACATCGACAAAAGCATAGCACTCCTGACCAAAGGGAACCGCATAGCATGCTCTATTGACATTGTCTCCTGTGTAAGAAGAAATTATCAAAGTAAATTGGTCAGAGCCATACACAATGATTTGCGGTTAACCTATCCCCATAGTGACCAACCACGAGATACGTTAACATTTAAGGATTAGAGAGAGGAACAAGTTGCCAACCGAGGGTGGAGTTGACTTGACAGAGCGGTAAACAGTAAGACATGCTGTCAGTATCACATTTACATTTGGGTCCACGTTGATCACAAGCTCACAAGCGGTGCCAAGCTCAAACCTGCACATGCCAAAATACACATTAGGACTACAAGTCAGCAGATACCCCATGAGGCCATCAAAATGGTATTAACAGACACCGCTCAAGCATGAATTGTCAAGAAAATGTACCAGCAAGGGCCAACTTAACTGCACGCTCATGCGTTTTCATCCTCACGGCACGATTGGGAAGACCAGCTGGATGGTTTTGGTCCCTCAAAATTAGCCCAGGTGCTTCAGAGTACCTGCCCGAAAAAAAAAAGTAAGCCGATGCGATGAGTGACCCAGGGGCGGATCTAGACGGTGTGCCGGGTGTGCGGTGGCACACCCAGTAGTGTGGAGGAACCCTAGTGTATTTGACTAAGAGAATCGCTGGATAAAATAGAGTAAATTGCAGTTTCCTCTACTGCCGTACCACCCCTTCCTCAGATCTGCTCTCTCGTCTTGTGCTGCCACCGCGGAGGATGAGCAGCAGCGGGGGGATCGAGACGCCGACGGTGACGCTAAGATACGGCACGGCGGCCGCAGATGTAGGGCACGGTAGCAGACTATCGATTTAGGAGAGATTCAGAGACGCCTCGGTAGATCGAGATTCGGAAGCAAGGATTTGTCCTACCCACACAACGGAGCAGCGGTCCGGCCCATGAGCTTCGACGGCGGAGGGGTCCCGTCGGCGCCGGCATCGGAGCGGAAGGATATGTGGGGGATCCGGCTGGTTCACGCGTGACGCGAGAAAAAAATTGTGAGGAGGGACGAGGGGATCAGTAGCATTACTGCAGTAGTACGGTGGTATAGTATCGCCGCCAGGAACTACAGCCAATGACACCATGGGCCCACAGACGAAGGGCCACCAAAAGTAAACGGTCAGAGCCCAATAACTACACCCGCACGACAAGAAGCTCCACACGCCACCGCACACGCACCGGAAGGAAAACGACCCACATGCATGCAATGACAGCAAACATTGGAGGTCCCGCAAGCAGTCACACAAAACGGGGCAAGTGGCCTGAAAATGCTCACATTCTACCAAACTTACAGCTAAAGAGTATGACAAGAGAGTGCCTAGTAGTATCATGGTAAGACACCGTAACATAGTAATAGAAAAAATAGTATTAAATAAAATCATGTATCCATATTTGTATTGAGATTTTACAAAATATAAATTGACTCAGATTATGATACTATCATAAAATGCCTTCTTTGATTTACGTGATTTCCTAAAGAACTTTGTAGGGTTTTTTTTGTAGGAACCCTGTGATTTTTTTTTCAAAGGTGTTTGATTCACATGATTGTAACACGTAGTAACTTTTTCCTAGCAACCCCGTTGTGTATTTTCGTAGGAAAACTAATATGATCTTGGACGTCACGAAAAAACCCTTCATCTTTTTCCTACACCCATAGGAGTCCACGTGACAGGGCAAAGTTAATCCTACACAATTCAAATTACTTTATTCTTAGCCTAAAACTCAAAGGATGCCTAATACAATGCATTATAGAGATAGTATTATATACTAGTTTCATATGCATGATACATGTACTCCTAATTTTTAGATCATCTAATTTAAAGGAACACCCCCTCATCGCTCTCCGGGGGGAAGTCTCATGCGGAAACCTTAGCCGCCGCCCCTAGGTTTTCTTCCTTCCTCTCCTCCGCCACCGTCGACAAAGCGCCCTGGCCGGTGGCGGTGGCGGGGTTGCCTTCTCATGTGGTGGTTTCTCCCCCAGGGGGAGCTCTCCGTCCGTGTTGGGGTCGCCTTGGACGACGTGGTGATAGAGGTGGAGATGGGGAATCTAGGCGTCGGCTCCAAAAACAGGTGGTGGTCTTCCCACGGTAGATGGCGGCTTGGGCCATGTTTGCCGGCGGGACACGGCACTAGGCGAGGGACGCAACTACGTGGTTCTGCGATGGTGACGTTCTCGTGGCCCTCATAGACAACATGGTGGCGGCCTCGCATCCGGCGTGCTTGAGGTCCTGGAGGCCATCGACGCGTGCTTCATACAGCACCAATAGTTTTCTTCTCTGCGGCCTGGCCTACAAGTTGCCGGTCGAGGATTGGGATGACCGGTCTAGGAGGGAGCCGGCTGGTAGCGTCGGGGCTGCTAGCGGGTTTTGGTCCTAGTGTTCTTCTCGAATCAAGCCAACGTTCTGCGTGGCTGGTCCTTCTTGATTCGGGCATAGACGTGTTCCTGATCTTCTGCCAGAGATCTTCACGGATTGGCGCAAAGCTCCTGGATATCTGGATAGGATGGAACCCAGTTGTGCGCACACATATCAGCATGCGGGCTTCATGAGTATGTAGCGTGAAGCTCCGTCGGGTATTGAAACCATGGGACATGTCGGTATCTCGATTTACATGGTGCACATAGTGGTGGAGAAGGCCATGGTGGCTCAGATTGGAGGACCATTGTTCGCGGAGGGGGCCTTCGATCTATGAAGTATTTTCTTCACAAGTTTCGGTCCTATTCAGATTTGGCGTGACCCCGGTGTTTGATGACTTAGAGCAACAGCCTTGGTAAGCGGGGGCGGTAGCACCGGAGGAATTAAAGTTTGGTGGCGCTCCTCGTGTACCGGGTATTGACTTTCAGAGCGAAAACCTAAGGTGTGACCTTCATTAGTTATGTCTAGCAATGGTTTTGGTGAAGACAATGTTTTGAGTGATCAGACTTTGTCCAGGGTGAAAACCTAAGACCTTGGATCAGGCGACGATGGCACTCGTGCACCGCTTCCCTTCTTGAAGGCGTCGCTTTTGGATAACCTTTTTGGATTTCACATGTTGTCTTTCACGGTGGTTTTATGGAGCTGCCGCTGTGAGAAGTTGATTACCGTGGCGGTTTTTTTTCCCTTTTCTTTTTCTTTTGGGCCATGTGCATCCTTGACACCTTTTGTGACATTTTAATATTTTAGGTACCGATGCTAGGTGTAATAGGTATCTCCCCAGCCGATAGTAATATATTCCCTTTACTAGCAGAAGTGCCCGTGCGTTGCTACGGGTCAATTGGTCAATTCTTACTAAATACCTTCTGGACCATAGAGAAGCTCACCATTGTAAAACCCTTTTTCGTTAATTCGATAAAGCATATGGGAACACAACTATCGTCAAGAATTAGAGTAACTTTCTTGTCCGGTCGTGATAGAAGTTGACATGCTTTCTATATGTGTGGGTTACCCAATGGCAACAAAAATAATCTCCAATCTCTTGTTCCTTCTTCTCTTACTACTCCGTCTTCAAAGCCCTGACGAGCCTCTATGTGTTGCCTTCCTACTACCACGTTGCAGCCCTAGCCACAATGTCGACCTCTCCGCTCCGGCCACAACATAACACCACACTTGGTAGCTCTCACCCGCGACTTATTCTAAAATAATTCAATGTTTTTCCAAGCAATGGTTTATTATTTTTCTTGCACATCATGATGAGCTTCAAAGTGAAGCAGTGCACTACTCTGAAAAGTGCACTTATAGTCAGCTTTTTTTATCTACACTTAAACGCAAGATTGTGCACTTCACAAACATTTATGTCTTGTTTCCTTATAAACTTAGAATGATTCACCGCCACCAGCTGCTTGCCACGGTAAAAAATTCAAGAATAGTTTCCTTCATGATGTGCAATGCTCTTGGTTGCTTTTGAAATAAATCAATGTTCATCCCTACAAGCTACAAGCAATTCCTACGAGCTCGGAGATTGAACATCGCAACTCTAGTTGGCTTGCACGGGGCTTGCCTGCTCCCGTGCCTTGCTCCCATTCCTGCTCCAGTATCCATCTGACGGTTCCTGTCTTTTCTACTCCAATGTTTATTTTTCTCTTGTCATGGCTAAAACCCAAAGACTGCAAAAGGCTGATTTGCTAAAAGAGAATCCATTAGCACAGGTGGAGATGTTGTGTCGTTGGCCATGGAATTGTGCGTGGAGAACAGCGAGCCTTCACCGAGGCTATGTGTCCTTCCATGCCCGACGGGATTCTAGAACCATGCCGTTACCGGCTAACATTCAGTGATCCCTTCTGTCCATCAGCAGCACGTGCCTGTGAGTCTACCTCCATTGTCACCAGACGTCTTCTGCTAGTTGCCTGGAGGGGGCATTGGTGACATGTGTGTGGCCACGGTGGTGGCGCGCCGGCTGTTCTGCTTTCTCTCCTTGCGCCGGAGTCTGGCGTCGGTGCTCTTACACCACAGGTCTGGTGATCCACACAGGGTGGAGCTTGTTTTGGTGGCTGGTGCAGGCATCTACGCCGAAGCCCTGGAAAGCTTCCGTGAAGGAGACGCTGTACCGGGAGCACGGACGCGCGGTTCCAGTCGATCTCTGTCCTGCCGCCGTCTGTGGACATGTAGCTGTTCCACACGCTCGCCCGGACACGCATCTGCTTCCCCGGTAACTCGTACTCCGGCTCACGGCTGTTAGGTTCCTGAGCACCCGTATTCTCGTCCACGAATACACTACAGATTTCACACACAGATCGATCCGGTGAGCTCTAGATCAGGGTGAAAGCTAGCTCATGTTGATCTAGTGGATGGATGCATGCATATGCACATGTAGAGAAAAGGTTTTATCTAGAGACTACACAATTAGGTGACAGGAACGTACACGAGCCGGTAAGGGTTCCAGAATATCTTTTAGTCGCGGAAGTCGATTGTTAGGTCGAGAGTCTCGAGACACACGTGCAACCTATGCTCCCTGTTGCCATTGCCACTGACGAAGACGTTGGTCTGGAGCGTGACATGCTTGTCGTTCATATTGCCCAGGAACATAGCGGCGACGACAGGCTTTGTCCCGGACATCAACGCTAGACCTGTCGCCTGGAGCCACGGACGCCGAGGCCCTGCGGTGATGCGAGACTTGCGACCACAGGCTTTGTCCATGCCTACTTATTTTTATAAGGGCACTTGGAAGGCAAGAGGTCAGATCGGGTATAATCAAGATGTGTTTGGATCGGTCTCCCGCGATGGACAGAGATGGGCGTGGGATAATAAAAGTTCGGCTTTCTAGGGATGATGTACTGTTTTTTTTTTCCGATCGTTTTCGTGTGCGTTAATCAAAACTATAGATTGGTACACGGACGGAAACAAAAAAAAAAGTACCGAATCGGTATGCAACTTACCGGTGGCAGTGGTGGGTAATTTGTGTCTAACTTCGGGGTGGTTTCAATGACCTACCAAACCAAACCAAGGAAGCCTTAACGCCTTTATTATTAGGTATAGATTAAAAAAAAATGCATGATACCTATTTATGATACTCTCCACTAGCCTCATAGGAAGTAGATGTACCGGTGTTGTTTCAAATATGGAACTGACCTGCCTTAACTTGGGTGCATTCTCATGCATACAAAAAAGTTACGGGACTCACATAGTTTTCCCTGCGTTAAATCTTAAATAAAAAGGCTCTTGGCTGGTCTGAACCTTCCCTACCAATGCCCCCTTTCACTATCCTAGTATATATCACCATAAAAATACCACGTCTCCACCTTGTCCTTGTACAGGTACACCAGCTCATTGTCAAAAGCATTGATTCTCGTATGCAAGTTTTTGATTTGTGAATCATGTGACTTTCGTGTTACAATAATATTTTATGTGTAGGGAAAAGGCGAGGGTAGCAAACAGTACGTCTAGCATCGTTTTCTTATGGAGATTTGCTCTGAATGTTGACCTTGTTGAAATATAAATACACGCCTAACCCCTTTCCATTAGTTCGGACTTTTGGTCTTTATGACTACTGCAGCAATTATATATGGTATCAGAGCCATGAGGTCTCGAGTTCGACACCCTGCTCACGCAGTATTAAAAACAAAAAGAAAAAAGATTCTGCGGCCCGCACCAATCCCACGCTAAGGACTAAAATAGCCTAGATGTGAGGGTGAGTGTTGAAATATAAATACACGCCTAGCCCCTTTCCATCAGTTCGGACTTTTGGTCTATATGGCTAGTGCAGCAATTCTATATAAGAGGGGGGAGATGATGATGACGGGGAGGAGGAAGCGACGAAAGCCACAAGCAGCGCGGATCCTAGGGTTCTAAACCACTTCCGCAGCGCGCCGCCCCCGGGGAGTTCACTCCTCGGGGGCGCGGCACCGGTCTCGATCTATCATCGGATCGGTTCTTTAGATTTTTAGCCAAATTCTTGATTACTAGATTAGATCCAATTAGCTAAGTAAATCTCAACCTCCGCAGATACAATGCAGAAATCGTAAGCAAAATCGGCGTGCTCGTTTGCAAGCCGGTGGAAAGATCGCGTCGAGATGATGCACCAAGCTCCTGACATCGAGCAAGCCTCAAGATCGCCACGCCCAACAGCTACATCCACCCGTGGCAAAGAATCACCCGTCTTTTGTCCTCGTGCAGCTCTAAGGAGGCGCACGTGCATCATCAGGACATGCATGCACCAAAGAGCAGAGATCATCAAGTTGACCGCCACGTCACGCAAGACACCAGGGCCAGCGACGCGCACGCGGAGCGCCAGGACTCCGGTAGGATTCACGACTCAACCGCGTGGTTCCGCGCGCACAGTCATCAAGATCAAGATCTACATGCCATTGGTTACGGCCACGCGAGTACGACTACACGACTGATCTGCACTCCACCGAGCCGAACTACATCAACCGTCTACAAATTGTACGACTACACGGAGATACGACCTAAAATCTTCGTCGAGCCCATTTACTAGAAGCGACAATCAAGGAAATCCTTGTTATGCCAATGAGAAGAAAACCAAGGAAATCCTTGTTATGCCAATGACAGAGCAAGAAGAACAGGATCTGTTACAAACGCCGGCGGGACTAAACGAACCCCCTGAGATGCTAGAAGCCAGGAGACGAACTTTCTAACGGCAACAGTAACATCTACTCAGATCTCGGGGACATCTCCAAAAAACTCAGGATGACATCAAGCTCATTGTCGGGGGGTTACCCCCGAGTAGGGTAAAGACAGGTGGTAAAGGCTGCTTACAGAAGAGAGGTTTGGTCGAGTAGCCGACTACAGGGTACTCGCTACCCGGTCGACTGCTACTCGGTCTCACCTCAAGATGACCAGAAGGAGATATCAATCAAGTTCTACCCTGTCGAGTAGAAGAGATGGCCCGAGTAGAATTGGCGGGAACCTACTCGGGCAGAAAGTCAAAGGAGCCGTTCTGACACAGGATCCCGCGTATCCTGGGTCCGTACTTGGCAGCATTCGAACTACTGTTCACGTGGGGACGGCCTGCCTGACAGTGACAGCATGGAAGCAGGCCGTGGCAGGATAAGGGGGGCCTACTCTGTGCCTAGGTACAGTGTTACCAGTCTGTCCCCTAGTTTTGCCCAACGACTTTACAGAAGCAGCCAAGATCAACGACCAAAGCTGTCAGCGGGTACTCGGAGAAAGGACGGTGTGCACACTATGTCGACACTTGTCTAGATTTGGACGTATCCGGCTGGGCACCATGTATATAAGGTGCCCCGCCGCCTCCTGCGCGAGGCACGTACACACAGGCTCATAGTGAACCCTAGAAACCCTAAGTTCTTGACCTAGCTCTACTCGGAGAGGGGCGAGGGGCTACTCGGTAGCGATACCATTTGTACTGTATCTACTCGGAGAGACATCGTAATACATAGAGAAAGGCAGGAGTAGGGGTTTTACCTCCTCACGAGGGCCCTGAACCTGGGTACATCGTGTTGTTTGTGTTGTGTAGATCTTACCTCACGCGGCTACTCGTCGCGTGATCCCTCCCCGGACACCTCCAGCGTCCATCGTCCCCACATCTTTAGCCATCCCATGGCATCTGCCGTGACACCACCACGACAGTTGGCGCCCACCGTGGGGCAACCAGCGGCGCTGGCTGGAGTTTCTGTTCGGACGGGATCTTCATCGGCGGAGCGCGTAGTTTGTGGCCTTGTCCACAGATTCGGCTCCTTCGACTTCGTCACCGACAACGCCGGCTGTTTCGGCGGCATGGCCATGCCGGAGGGCGGCTCGGTGATCTCCTTCGGCTCGCATCTCGTCTACGTCGCCACCGTCGCCAACAGCGCCTACCCCGAGCTGGTGCAGGACGCGGAGGATCCTCCCGCGGTGGTTGCTGCTCGCGGAAGGCCTGCATGCAGCTCCGCATGCTGCGCTGAGGTGATGGTGACGGGCTTGGCGGCAAACACTGGCGCAGCTGCTACTGGCGCTGCGGCCGTCGTCGAGGAGGTTGACGACCCGCCCGCGGGTGGCAGGAACCACCGGCCCTACGAGAAGGAGAGCAACCTGCCGCCTTCCACGTCTACGGTCATCCCCGCGTCTGCAGCGCGAACCGGCATGCCCACTCCCACCGATGTCGAGCTCCTTGCAGCGAGGGAGCAGCTCGAGCGGCAACGCCAGGAGCTGCTTGCCGAGCAGGCGGAGTTGGAGAAGATCAGGCTTGAGCTGAGTTTGGACCAGCTCGAGTACAACAAGGCACACGGCTTCACGCCGGTTGCCAGGAGGCCTAGCAGAGTGGGTGCTACGCGGCGCAACCTGGGCGCCGAGATGGCGACTGTTGCGGAGGAGCCCGCGCAGTCCGCCACCGCGAAAACTTTCACAAGGCCAAGGTACAGCACACCCGCCAAGACGCTCAGAGCTGCGCAGGCTGTGGCTGCCGAGTTGCCGCGCCTAGATGGAGAGGCGCGTCTCAGGCAGCAGGAGAGGCTCAACGAGTTGGTGCTGGAGGCCGCCAGGCAGAACGAGGAGTTCCGCAAGGCCAACCCGGGAGCTGGAGCCTCGCAGGTGGTTCACTCGCATGTGGCGAGATCTAACGATCAAGCCTCATCTCCGCATCCTAGCCGCGAGAAGAGCCGCAGCGGGCGTTCGGGTAGAGACAGGCAAATGCAGGTGTATGACCCGGCTGCTGCCGCGAAACAGGTTGCTGTGCCGCAGCAGCCCGGGCAGGAACACAACGCTGCAAGAGCAGGCTCTCAAGCCCATCAAGCTCAAAGCCGTGTCCGAGAAGCCGCGCGTCCGGGTACTTCTCGGCAGCCTGCAGCTCAGCCTACTCGGCAGAGGCAGCAGCCGCGCCCAGTGGCACCAGTCGCCAACCCGGTGGAGCAGCCCGCAGCAATGCAGGTGGATAGGTATGATGATGGCTACTCAGCTATGGAGATGGCTGGTTATGACATCCATGACCGTGTCGGTGAGCGTGTGTTGGCGCCTGGAGATGCAAGGCACCAGTTGGATCGTCTCAGCTTGTCGGCGCGGCTTGAGAGCACGGGTCCTCCTGGCCCCGAGTGCTTTGGCCCGCGTATCATGAACGAGCCATCCGTGAAGGGTTTTCAGCTCGCAAGAGGCACCAAGAGCTACAATGGTAGCACCAAGCCTGAAGATTGGCTCAATGACTATGTCACCGCGGTCCACATTGCGGGTGGCAACAGGAGATGGGCGGTGCGCTATGTGCCGCAGATGCTAGAAGGTCCAGCGCGCACTTGGCTCAACAACTTGCCCAAGCACAGCATAAATTGCTGGCTGGACTTCTCGGACGCCTTCGTCAGCAACTTCACCAGCACCTACAAGAGGCCGAATAGGCCACAGCAGTTGTCGGCTTGCAGGCAGCGAGAAGATGAGACGGACCGCGAGTACCTTACTCGGTGGAGCACCTTGAGGAACACCTGTGAGGGTGTGAATGAAGCACAGGCCATCACTTGGTTTGCGCAGGGTTGCCGACATGGCAGCATGCTTTGGCAGAGATTGCAGAGGGAGATGCCGAACACCCTGGCCGAGACCATCAAGATTGCGGATCAGTACGCACTCGGCGATCCTACTCAGCCATTGATGGACTCCTCTGAGCCGAGAAGAAACTTCAACAGTAGCAAGCGCAACGAGTTCCGCAACAAGCGCCGAGTAGATACTCGGTATGATCCCGAAGAGGTGAACGCAGTGAATGTCGGAGGCGGTGGTGGCCAAAGGCAGAAACCTGCTGGAGCCTACGGGCAGAACCAGAACCAGGGCCAAGGCAACAAGAAACCGTTCCGCACTGCGCAGCCGGGTAGCGGGAACTCCGAGCAGCCGAAGAAGTTTGTCTTCGATGACATGAAGGATGGCCCGTGTAGCTTTCACACTCATCATCCCTCGAGGCCTGCGAACCACACTACTCGGCAGTGCGAGTGGTGGGATGTGATCAAGAGTGATGGCTTGCCTCCTCCTCCTCCTCTGCCAGCTGCCAATGCTACTGTTCAGCCTACTCGCGCTCCCGCAACTCGGCCGCCAGTTTATCCGAGAAGAGAGAATGTCAACCAGGTGGCTTTAGGAGCCAACCGGAACTTCAACAACGAGAGATACCGCAACAACAACAACAACTACAACCGCAACAACAACAACAACAGAGGCAACAACAACTATCAGGGCAACAACAACAACAATGGCAACAGTGGGGGCAATGGCTCCAACCAGTACCAAGAGCACCATGAGAGCTATATGATCTTCACTTCTGAGGCAGTCGACAAGCAGTCACAGCACAGGCGGGCCATGGAGGTCAATGCAGTGATTCCTGCTGTCCCTCACTACATGTATTGGTGCGACCAGGAGATCAGGTGGACTCGGGCAGATCATCCCAAGGTGATGCCCAACCCGGGCACCTATGCTTTGGTGCTGGATCCTACCTTCCTGGGTCCCGAGAAGAATGTGAGGTTCAGCAAGGTGCTGATCGACAACGGCAGCAGCATCAACATTGTGTACAAGGACACGCTCGAGAAGCTTGGCCTGGCCGAGAACATGATGCTGCCGAGCAAGACCACCTTCCATGGCATTGTGCCCGGGATCTCATGCAACCCGATCGGCCGAGTGTGGATCGATGTGCTATTCGGTACTCGGGAGAACTGCCGCACAGAGCGCCTGCAGTTTGAAGTGGTGGATCATCAGAGCCCATATCATGCTCTACTCGGCAGGCCTGCTCTGAGCAAGTTCATGGCCTCCACCCATGTGGCTTATCTGAAGATGAAGCTCCCCGGCCCCAATGGCATTATCACCATCTCGGGAGATTACAAGAAGTCCATGGAGTGTGCCTCAGCTAGCTCCCAGCTGGCGGAATCAATGGTGATTGCTGCCGAGAAGAAGAAGATGTACGAGGTGGTGGCCATGGCTCAGTCCGCACAAGCTGGCGCACAAGGTGTGCCGAGTACTCAGCATGGTACTGCTTTCCAAGCTGCCAAGGAGACCAAGACAGTCCAGGTTGACCCCGAGTTCCCGGAGCGCGTGGCCATCATTGGTGCCGGGTTGGCGGAGAAATAGGAAAGCGCGCTCATCCACTTCCTCCGTGAGAATCGGGACGTGTTCGCCTGGACCAATGAAGATCTACCAGGAGTCCCGAGGGAGTTGGTTGAGCACTCTTTGCATGTGCGTCCTGACGCCAAGCCCGTGAAGCAGGCCTTGCGCCGTTTCGGGGATGAGAGAAGGAAGGCCATCGGTGATCAAATCACCAAGCTGCTGATCAGTAACTTCATCATGGAGGTGCTGCACCCGGACTGGTTAGCCAACCCGGTCATGGTCGAGAAGAAAAAGGAAGATCCCAAGGCTGCCACTTCATGGCGCATGTGCGTCGACTACACCGACTTGAACAAGGCATGCCCCAAGGATCCCTTCCCGTTACCTCGCATCGATCAGGTGATCGATTCCACTGCCGGCTGTGAACTGTTGTCTTTCATAGATGCTTACTCTGGTTTCCACCAGATTGCACTCAACCCTGCTGATCAAATAAAGACTGCTTTCATTACCCCGTACGGGGCTTATTGCTATCGTGTCATGTGTTTTGGCCTGAGGAATGCGGGTGCAACCTATCAGAGATGCATGCAGAAATGCTTGCATGACCAGCTCGGCAAGAATGTGCAGGTGTACGTAGATGACATTGTCATCAAAACGAATAAAACACATACTCTGCTTGCCGACCTGGAGGAAACCTTTGCTAACCTACGCAGGTACAAAATGAAACTAAATCCGAGTAAGTGCACCTTTGGTGTACCAGCTGGAAAGCTACTCGGCTTTCTCGTTTCTAGTCGGGGCATTGAAGCCAATCCATCTAAGATAAAAGCTATTGAGAGCATGTCTTTGCCGAGATCATTGAAGGATGTGCAAAAGTTCACGGGCTGTCTGGCATCTCTGAGCCGCTTTCTGGGCCGAATGGGCGAGAAGGCTCTGCCTCTGTACCAGCTGATGAAGAAAAGTGACAAGTTCGTCTGGACTCCGCAAGCGGACGTGGCATTCAATGAGCTGAAAGCAATGCTGGCTAGCGCTCCCGTCTTGGCTAGTCCGCTACCCAAGGAGCCTATGCTGCTGTACATTGCCGCGACTAACCGAGTAGTCAGTGTGGTGATAGTGGTGGAGCGAGAAGAAGAAGGCAAGAGTGTGCAGCGTCCAGTCTATTACCTCAGTGAAGTGCTGTCCAGTTCCAAGCAAAACTATCCGCATTACCAGAAGATGACATATGGTGTGTACCTGGGCGCCAGGAAGCTGAAACATTACTTCCAGGAGCACCCCATCACTGTTGTGAGCTCTGCTCCCATCTCGGACATCATGGGAAACAAGGAGGCGAGTGGCAGAGTAGCCAAGTGGGCGATTGAGCTAGCCGCGTACGCTCCCGCGTATACGAGAAGAGAAGCAATCAAGTCTCAGGTACTGGCGGAATTTCTTGTGGACTGGGCCGAGATGCAATATGAACCTCCTGCTCCAGTTTCCAACTATTGGAAGATGCACTTTGATGGCTCAAAGGTGAAAGAAGGCCTTGGTGCTGGCGTTGTGCTTACATCACCCAAGCGGGATCAGCTCAAGTATGTGTTGCAGATTCATTTCAAGGCATCCAACAATGTAGCCGAGTACGAGGCAGTGGTGCATGGCTTGCGAGTAGCAAAGGAGGTTGGTGTGCAGCGCATTATATGCTATGGTGACTCAGATCTAGTGGTGCAGCAAGTCTCAGGTACCTGGGATGCTTTGGATGCCAACATGGCGTCGTATCGCTTCCTGGTGCAGTCAATGACTGGGTTTTTCGAAGGCTGCGAGTTCCAGCACATTCACCGAGCAGAGAACGAAGCGGCTGACGAGCTGTCCAAGTTAGGATCTTCTCGGCAGTCCATCCCGGCAGGGATTGCCTTGGAGCATTTGAGGAAGCCATCCATCAAGCCTTCCCCCAACTCGGAATCCATCTTTGTCCCTTCTCTGCCAAGCGAAGAATCTGACCCAATGGAGATTGACTGGGAAAGTGCTGCAGGGAACCCGGGGACTGCCGTCCTCTACTCGGGGACTGCCATTCCCTACTCGGGGACTGCCATTCCCTACTCGGGGACTGCCATTCCCTACTCGGGGACTGCCATTCCCTACTCGGGGACTGCCATTCCTTACTCGGGGACTGCCACTCCTTACTCGGGGACTGCCATTCCTTACTCAGGGACTGCCACTCCTTACTCGGGGACTGCCACCCTCAATCCAGAAGCTGTTGTGTTCATTGAAGAAGTTCTCGCCAATCGGTCAGGGTTGCAAAGAAGCGCTCCTACTCCTCCTGTGCAACCACCAGAGCCTGTCCCAATGGAACTGGACGAACCAGTGTTTCCCATACGGGAGACGCCGAGTTGGGCTATGCCCATATTATCCTTTCTAAGGGACGGCACTTTACCTGAAAAAGAGGTGACTGCGAGGCAGATTCAGAGAAGGTCCAAGGGCTACACCATAGTCCGAGATGTGCTGCACAAGAGAAGTGCTACTGTTGTGCTGCAACGCTGTGTGAGCTCAGAGGAAGGAGAAGAAATCCTGGTGGAGATACATCAAGGGGAGTGTGGGCACCACGCCTCTTCTCGGGCTCTGGTCAAGAAAGCTTTTCGGCATGGCTTCTACTGGCTCACTGCACTTCAGCAAGCTGAAGACATTGTGAGGAAGTGCACCGGCTGCCAGATGTTCGCAAATAAGATTCACATGCCAGCTTCCGAGTTGAAAACAATTCCTATCACATGGCCATTTGTTGTTTGGTGCTTGGATATGGTGGGTCCTTTCAAGCCGGCTAAAGGCAATATGACACATATCTTGGTCATGGTGGACAAGTTCACCAAGTGGATCGAGGTGAAACCTATTCGGAAATGCGATGGGGTCACAGCTGTGAAGTTTGTGAAGGATGTGATCATGAGATATGGCTACCCGCACAGTATCATCACCGACAACGGCACAAACTTTGCAGAGGGGGCAATGGTGCGATTCTGCAGAGATAAGCATATCCGACTAGACGTTGCGTCAGTCGCGCACCCTGCCTCCAATGGGCAAGTTGAGAGGGCAAATGGGATGGTACTGGCAGGCATAAAGCCAAGGCTGATTGAGCCATTGCTGAAAACACTTGGGTGTTGGCTAGAAGAGTTGCCAGCGGTGTTGTGGAGTCTAAGGACTACCCCTAACCGGTCAACCGGCTACACGCCATTCTTCTTGGTATACGGGGCTGAGGCCGTGTTGCCAATAGACTTAGAGCATGACTCCCCCCGAGTAGCCCTCTACACTGAGGTGGAGGCGAGAGAAGCTCGAGAAGACGACGTTGACCTGCTTGAAGAAGCAAGAGAGCTGACTCTGTCACGTTCGGCTATCTACCAGCAAAACCTGCGGCGCTATCATAGCCGAAAGGTGAACCCAAGGGTTTTCCGAGAAGGAGACATGGTCCTTAGGCTTGTGCAGCGCACAGCCGGGATGCACAAGTTGTCTCCTCCATGGGAAGGGCCTTTCATTGTCAGCAAAGCGCTGCACAATGACGCGTACTATCTTGTAGATGTGCGCCCATCGCAGGCGAACAGGGCAGATAAAGCTGGAGAAGAAACCAAGCGTCCCTGGAATGTAGCTCTACTTCGTCGTTTTCATTCGTAAGCAAAGATGTGTATGTACCCTCTCATCCGAGTTGAAATTCTACTCTGCAATCTAAAATTGTTCTCGGGGACTGCCCTCGTCCAAAATTGCTCTAAGTGTTTTTCTTACTCGGCTTGTTCCTTTGTCTATTCGGTTGCTCCACTTCAGAACTCATAAGTGCATTGAGTACTGTGTTTAAACCTATATGCCAACTCTTCGACTCTGCTGCTGTCCGAAACCCGGCTTCATGGCAAGCAAGAGAACAAGCAAAAGGTCAATGAGCACACGAAAATCACAAAAGAAGAAGGAGTGCAGGAACCGAGTAGATTGTGTGTTACTTTTTGTTCACCGTTTTCGTCTTCTCGGCTAAGTGGTGGGCTGCGTTATCATGATTGTTTCTAGCGGCTAAGTATTTGCAGCCTTGTTCCTTGATTCCTGTGACTCGAATACCAAACAAGCGACAAGTCGCAGGTAGAGCAGAGATGAAAAGACAGGGTGAATAAGAAATGCTACTCGGGGACTCGCATGGAAACACAACTCGGCATTAAGCTGGTGTCGTTCAAATTGATTAATGTCAACATAAACAGAGTGGGCATAAAAACTGAGTAGCAAGCAAGATAAAGGTAGTCTGTTACATCTGCTCCCGGCATCCCGGGGATCTGATAAGTTTTCGAGTAAAAAAGAGTGCAGGTTGCTTCAAGTTGAGGAGGCAGTGTTCTCGGCGCTGGTCTTGGCAGCTGTTTCCTCGGCAGTGGTCTTGGCAGCAGCTTCTTCGGTGGCAGTCGTGGCGGCTGTTCCTTCGGTGCTGGCGTGGGTGGCATCCGCCTCCGTCTGCACGGCGGCGGATTCCTCCATCTCGGCATCCTCCTGGGTGGCCGCCTGCTCGGAAGTGGCCGTGGCCACCGAGACGGGTCCTGGAGCCGAGGAGGAGCCTGAAGCGTGGCCAGGGGGAGGCACCGTGTCATCGAGAGCAGCACCTGAGGAGGTGCCGAAGTCGAGTGGCTCGGCTGTCGATGTGCGCCCCTTCGTCTTCGTCGCTACTCGCGACGACGGCAGGCCTTTTCCCTTTCCGGCCTTGCCCTTGGGAGATTCGAAGAAGTCCTCAAGGTCATCGTCTTCGTCATCATCTTCTTCGTCCTCGTACTCGGTGTCGGGTTCGGGGACGCCCTCGATGTAGACCTCCGTCTCGGCGCACTCTGCGACTTCATACGCAATCTGCTTGCGCAAGGCCACGCTCTCGGCATCCGTCTCCCACTTGGAGTCATTGCGCTTCCTGCGGATGCGCTGCATATCCAGGTTTTCATACCAAGAAGCTATGCAGAGAAGCATCACGTCCGCACCAGCACGGGCTCCAGAGGCTCGCCATTTTTTCAGCTCGGCCTTCACGTTCTCCAGCTTGTGGGCAAGCTCCCGCATGTTTCTTGGCTGGGGGTCATGAGGCCAGAACAGCCGGTGGAGCTCAAAGCCCACATGAATCAAGTCAGTTCCGACGCCGGCCAGCATTTCGAAGTAATCTTTGAGCACCAGCAAGCTGTCCTCGATTTCAGCCCTGGTGTCAATTGGCTCACCCAGTGAAAGGCGCACTGCTCGGGCCTTGGCTACCGTGGGCGCAGAGGAAGAATCAAGACGAGGCCAGATATCTGAGATAGCAAGTGGCAAGATCAAAAACCGAGAAGAAAAAGAAGCCGAGAAGGAACAAGACCGAGAAGAAAAGATGCAATGAAGAGAAAACTTACCGATCAGTTGGCGGCGCAGCTGCTGCAGCTTGGTTTTCCAGGACTCCTCGTTGCCAATGTGCCTTTCTTGGATCAGGCGCAGGCTATTCATCTGAGCGAAAAGATCAGCGTTGGTTTTCTTCAGAGTTTCGCATTCAGACTCGAGGGCCCTCTCCTTGGCCTTGAAAGTGGTCTCGGCCTTGGCCTTCTCGGCGATGGCCTTGTCCCTCTCGGCGCCAATCTTGACGGCATCTTGGAGTGCCTTCTGAAGCTGGAGCTGCAGCTTCTCCATCTCGGTGGTGTGGTCCTTCACCAGAGTAACGGCCTGGTCGGATAGCTGTTTCTCCACCTCCGCTGGCTTGACGCAATCTTGGTGCGCCTCAGCAAATGACTTATGATCTTCTGCGAAAAGATAGATGAGGTTAGTAAGTAAGCAGAGAAGAACCAAACTCAAGGTCACACCGAGTAAACAGCAAACTCACCTTCAAGTCTCTTTATGGTGGCCTCGGCGTTCTCCACGAAGCTACGGCATTTTTCATGTTCATCTGCCAAGGCCTTTAGTTTTTCTGCAGAGAAGGAAGGGTTAGCGCATAAGAAAGCAAAAGCGGGCGTAAACATAAAACGCAGAAACCGCGTAGCTAAAGGCATACCCTGCACTTCAGCCAGCTGTTGGGTGCTGGTGGTGGCATCTTTGCTCGCGGCCTCAGCCCTTGCTTTCTCCTTCTCCAGTACGGCGATACGCCTCCTGGCGATGGAGTGGTTCCACAGAAGGATGCGGTACAAGTGTGTCCGCTTAAGGACGCTATCCTGAGAAGCGAGCAGAGGTCAGTTAGAAAAAGCAGAGAAGATTCAACCCGAGTAGGAGGCTACTCGGAGAGTATCCAGCTACTCGGCCAGAATCTCGGGGACTGGGGGTGATGGTAAAGAACAAGGAAGGCGAATAGAAGAGAAGGAATCTCAACTCGGAAAAGGCAAAAAAGACTTACTGCGTAGCTCTGTTCGATATCTTCGGCGTTCTTGCGGTGCAAGAACATCTTGGCTGCGAGGGTTGCGGTATCAGTGGAGACGGACATGGGCTGGTGTCCCAGGTCGATCTTGTTCCAATCCACGCGCATGTGGTCGATGGAGCCAAGGGTCAAGCCGTGCCATTTCTCCTCTCCGAGAACCCTGCTGTCCCACTTGGCGCTGATGTGGCCAACAGTGTCCAGTACCTGCTCAAGACCCTTGGAGGTTATTGGCTTGTCTTGGGCTCCCCGAGAAGCAATATTGACGGGTTTGTTTTGAGCTGGATCGAAGGGAGGAGTATTCCTGGCTACAACTTTCCTTCCCTTCTGAATAGCTAAAGCTTTATCTTGGGGAGGGAAGCCGATGGTGTGTTGTTGGCTAACCTCAATCATATACTCCGGGTAGCAGGGCTGACCAGCAGCGCGAGCATCAGCCGAGAGCGCGGCAGGAATCGGGCCGGACTCGTGGATCACGAGCGCTCCGCCTGAGGATGTACTCTGGTCTCTGGCCCGCTTCTTCGTTTGCTCCTTCTCAGCCCTCTGCTTCTCGGGATCCTCAGTCGGCTTCCCGTCAGTCTTGGCCTTTGCCTTCTCGGCGACTGCTTTCTCGGCAGCTTGTTTCTCGGCCTTCTTCTGCTCAGCCCTGGCCTTCTTCTGCTCGGCCTTGGCTCTCTCAGCAGCTTCTTTCTCAGCTTTGGCCTTCTCGGCGGCTTCCTCCTCGGCCTTGGCCTTCTCAGCAGCTTCCTTCTCGGATTCCCTTCTGACAACCTCGTCCCTCAGAGCATCAAGGGCCCGTTGCCTGGTTACTCGCCCAGAAGGGCTGGATGTGTCCTTGCTCTGTGGCGACGAGGAGGAAGTTGGTGGAGTAGGGCCTTGCGCAGTTGGTGGCGTAGGGCCTTGCGCAGTTGGTGGCGCCGCAGATCCATCGCCCGGTGCAGCTCCTGGCTGAACACTACTCGGTGCGCCGCCTGGCAGTGGGTAGACATCTGTTATGGTAGCATCCGCGGCGGTGTCGTCTTTCACCGGCTGCTCGGCAGTGATGTTCTCTTGTGCAGCAGCCTCGGTGGTGGGCTGCTCCCGTTCTACTTCTGGCCGCTCAAGGGCGGCGGCGTCTTGCATTTCTTGTTCTTGGTTCTCCTCGGCGTTGCTAGCCGGAGGAGAAGGGGGTCTCTCTTCGTGAACGGTCGTATCTTGTGCTGCCGGCTCTGGTTCTGCTCCTCGAGCATCACTAGCCTGTGCGTTGGTGGCAGCAGCATTGGTGGCGTCGTTCTCGTCGTCAACAAGGTCGATCAGGGGTACTGCTGTCTCCCTGTCTCGGTCGGACGCAAAGGCTGCGTTCGCGTCCATGGCGGGACTGCAGAGAAGAAAGAAATCAGGGATTGGAAGAAGATTTG
Source organism: Alopecurus myosuroides (assembly GCA_028641055.1). Lineage (NCBI taxonomy): Eukaryota > Viridiplantae > Streptophyta > Magnoliopsida > Poales > Poaceae > Alopecurus > Alopecurus myosuroides. The sequence goes on along the minus strand of CM054057.1, from coordinate 213,111,517 downwards.
GGAGAAAACAGTACTACGCGAGAAGGAGGGCAAACGAGAAAAGAACTCACGCAGTGGTGGATTTAAGCTGTCGTCGGGGTTTCTTTACAGTAACCTTCTTCTTCTTCTCGGCGGCCTCCTCCTTCTCGGCGGGCTTCTTCTTCTTGGCTGGAGGTGCCTGTGCTTCGCTGCCGGTCCGCTTGCGGGTTTCGGGAGGGGCAGTAGACAGAGGTTGGACGACAAGGGGCGCATCGCCCTCGTTCTCGTCCTCATCCTCGTCGTCCTTCTCCGCAGCGGCCTCATCTGAGAAATTCAAAAGAGAAGAAGGAAGAATCAGAAACAGCAATGCAAGAGGTTGGTGTTTCTCAGAAACAAACAAGATGAAAATAACAATACCGTGAGAGCCTTCATCCGACCAAGTGCGGAGAGCATCGCGCTTGTCGGGAACGGGGCTGCGCTGTTCCGCGTCATCAGAAGGCAGCATGTCATCCTCTTCGCGATCGTCGGACCAGTTGTCCTCAAAAACTTCGCGACTCTCAATCAACTGTCGAGTAAGAGTCTGAAAGACAGAGAAGGATCATAAGTCAACCGAGTATCAGGATGGAACTCTACTCGGATAGGCGTGCAAACACAAAGCACACTAAGCCTATGCAGTTTTCTAAGTATTCTACTCGGATAGGCGTGCAAACACAAAGCACACTAAGCCTATGCAGTTTTCTAAGTATTCTACCCGGATAGGCGTGCAAACACAAAGCATACTAAGCCTAAGCGCGAGTCGACTAAGTGCTCTACTCGGTGCACCAGGTGATTGCTAGTCGGGGCGGAAAGGGAAGTTATCTACTCGGGAAGCAGAGGCGAAAACAGAGTAGGAACAGCGTACCCGGGCAATCGGTTGCGTGCGGCTGTACGGGACGAAACCATACCGCCACTTCTCGCTAAGGCTTGTCTTCAGAATGTTCTTGGCATGATAAGCAACGTCGACGTCGTCGATTTCGATGGTGGTGGTCCTGGTGCAGTCGCGGGGGCCTCCCATGTAACACATGAGATGGCAGCGCTCCTGCAGAGGGAGCACTCGGCGCTTGATCCAGCACACCACCGGGTCGTCGTTCTTGAGGCCCAGTTTCTTCAGCTCGCCGAGTCTATCTTCTATCTCGATGGCGATTTCGTCGATGGTGGGCTTCTCCTTCCAGTTCGACCCAAGTGGAGCACGATTCCTCCAAGCGGGCAGGTTGATTCGATCATCAACCGCACCCCCTTCCGTGGCGGGGACATTCTTGACATAGAAGAACGTCTGCTGCCACATTCGGCAGGAATCCAGCCCCTGGATGCGGGGATGATTCGTCCCGGTCCGCTGCACCATCATGGCACAGCCCGTGTCGGTGGCGCGGCCGATGCCTGCGGCGTCTTTCTTCCCGACTGACTGTTGGCGAAGATTAAAATACCTGAGCCATGTATCAGTCGTGGGCCTGATGCCGAGGAAAGCCTCGCAGACCACGGCATGGTAGGCGAGGAAGACGACCGCGTTGGGCGGCAGATGATGCATCTGCAGCCCGAAGTGATCGAGGAACTTGCGCAGGAAGGCGGAGGCGGGCAGTCCAAAGCCGCGCTCGAAGTGCGACATGAAGACCACCCGCTCGCCGTCCCGCGGAGCTGGCACAACCTCGTCGTCGGGTGCCCGGCACTCCACGCCGGGGGGAACCCTTCTGCTGGTCACGAGCCAGGCGAGATTGGCCTTGGTGACGGAGGAACCCGCCCAGCTAGCCTTGGCCATCGTTGCGAGTGGGAGGAGTGGATGATTTCGAATGGAGTTGCTCGGTGGAGTGAGTCCGCGGCGGCGCGGAAGCTTGCGCGGCGGCGGAGGGCTCGGTGGCGAAGAAGAACAAGAGGCAGAAGAGGAAAAGTGCAGGGAAGGGGAAAAGGAAGTTACCGCGGGGGTATTTATATCTCCCTCGCGAGATTACCGTTACCACCGCGGAAGTGGGATCGACTGTGGCGTGTGGTGGGTCCTGTGGCCGGCTAGAAACGCACACAAGCGCGGGCTGCGCGCGTAACGGCCGCATTTGATCCCACCATCAGATCGTGGCCAGTAATTGCGCGTGATGGGACATGACGGCCGGTGGGCCCACAGCGTGAAAACTGGACGCGTGGCGTCGTGTCCTGGGCAACCAAACGACGAGGTCGTGGATGCTTGACACGTGGGCAGTGCCTGCGTGAAGGGCTGGATGTTGCTCTGCGCTGCAGAGGCTCAGTTTGCGAATTTTCGCTAAGTCTTTTTACTCGGAAGCAGAGTAGAAAGCAAGCTGCTACTCGGAAGAGAGGAAACTCAAGGTACTCTCCAGATAGCTACTCGGAGGATCTACTCGGCATCTTGAGGTTCAAGGGCTGAGATGCAAAGGCTGGTTTTAAGCTGGCCGAGCCTAGTGAACAAGTTCGCAAGACTCAACCAGCTTCGGGGACTGCTGTCGGGGGGTTACCCCCGAGTAGGGTAAAGACAGGTGGTAAAGGCCGCTTACAGAAGAGAGGTTTGGTCGAGTAGCCGACTACAGGGTACTCGCTACCCGGTCGACTGCTACTCGGTCTCACCTCAAGATGACCAGAAGGAGATATCAATCAAGTTCTACCCTGTCGAGTAGAAGAGATGGCCCGAGTAGAATTGGCGGGAACCTACTCGGGCAGAAAGTCAAAGGAGCCGTTCTGACACAGGATCCCGCGTATCCTGGGTCCGTACTTGGCAGCATTCGAACTACTGTTCACGTGGGGACGGTCTGCCTGACAGTGACAGCATGGAAGCAGGCCGTGGCAGGATAAGGGGGGCCTACTCTGTGCCTAGGTACAGTGATACCAGTCTGTCCCCTAGTTTTGCCCAACGACTTTACAGAAGCAGCCAAGATCAACGACCAAAGCTGTCAGCGGGTACTCGGAGAAAGGACAGTGTGCACACTATGTCGACACTTGTCTAGATTTGGACGTATCCGGCTGGGCACCGTGTATATAAGGTGCCCCGCCGCCTCCTGCGCGAGGCACGTACACACAGGCTGATAGTGAACCCTAGAAACCCTAAGTTCTTGACCTAGCTCTACTCGGAGAGGGGCGAGGGGCTACTCGGTAGCGATACCATTTGTACTGTATCTACTCGGAGAGACATCGTAATACATAGAGAAAGGCAGGAGTAGGGGTTTTACCTCCTCACGAGGGCCCTGAACCTGGGTACATCGTGTTGTTTGTGTTGTGTAGATCTTACCTCACGCGGCTACTCGTCGCGTGATCCCTCCCCGGACACCTCCAGCGTCCATCGTCCCCACATCTTTAGCCATCCCATGGCATCTGCCGTGACACCACCACGACACTCATGAAGGAAGAAATCGAGGAGTACGAGAAAAAGAATAGATCTGCCATAAAACCTACAAGGTTACCCGGAATCGTAAGACCGGAAGTACTGCCACCAAAGGAAAGGTTTCATAACCCGTCTTGGCAAAAGCAAGTAAACGGCAAGGATGCCAGAGGTGAACCAATAAACAAAACCGCAGCAGAAAACGCGGAAGCAGCGTTCGCCATCCTCAACAATGACATGTACTCCAACGGTGAAAAACTCCAAGGAGTGTATGCTTTCCTAGGAAAAGCATTGCAACAACAACAGCGGGGCCAAGAGCGATCGGGGAAGTTGCATGACGACTCCGCCCTATGCAAAACAGCCACTTGTGCCGCTGGGGCACCTGGACCGGAAGAACCTGGAGATTCAGACAATTCAAAGGATAAGAAAGCGGATCCGAGAAAAGACAAGAAAAATCCCGACAATAGGGACGAAGCGTCTAGAACCGGATCTCATCTCCCGAAAGATGGACTCAAACCCCACGATCGGGAAGAAAAACACCGGAATGATGGCAAAGCAATGCCACCTCCGAGACACCCAGCCGTAAAAGCTGGAAGACATGATGTACCTCATAGGCGTGTGAGATCTCGGACACCTCCCAAGGATAAAGAAAGGTACAGGAGTAGAACTCCGCCTCATCCAAAAGGACGTGATCTCGGAAGAAATAGAAACGATCCCGGAAAAGCGCGTCCGCGCAACAATGGAAAAGAAATGAGTAGATCCCCTTCTGTCCATTCAGCCGGCAGGTATTCCGCACACATGGATAGGGCGGTGTCGGGGGGTTACCCCCGAATAGGGTAAAGGCAAGTGATAAAGGCAATTGTCAGAGGAGAAGTTTGGTCGAGTAGCCGCCTACCCGGTACTTGCTACCTGGTCGACTGCTACTCGGTCTCACTTCAAGATGACCAGAAGGAGATACCAATCAAGTTCTGTCCATTCGAGTAGAAGAGTTGGCCCGAGTAAAATTGGCGGGAACCTACTCGGGCCAGAAGTCAAAGGAGCCGTTCTGACACAGTATCCCGCGTATCCTGGGTCCGTACTTGGCACTATTCAAACTACTGTTCATCTGGGACCGGCCTGTCTGACAGTGACAGCATGGAAGCAGGCGGTCCCAGGATAAGGGGGCCCTACTCTGTGTTTGGCACAGTGATACCAGTCTGTCCCCTTGGTTTTGCCCAACGACTTTCCGGATGCAGCCAAGATTAGGAACCAAAGCTGTCAGCGGGAACTCGGAAGAAGGACAATGTACACATTATGTCGACACTTGTCCGTATTTGGACGTATCCGGCTGGGCACCAGGTATATAAGGTGCCCCGCCGCCTCCTGCGTGAGGATCGAACACATCGTGACCTAGATCGCATGCTAGAACAGGAGGGAACCCTAGAGTCTTGACCTAGTTCATCATTTAGAGAGAACAGTGGCTACTCGGTAGCAAGAACATTGTACTGTGGCTACTCGGTGAGACACCAGAATACACAAAGAAAGGCAGGAGTAGGGGTTTTACCTCCTCACGAGGGCCCTGAACCTGGGTAGATCGTGTTGTTTGCATTGTTCTGTTCTTACCTCACGTGGCTATTCGTCGCGTGATCCCTCCCCGAGCACCTCCAGCGTCCTTCGTCCCCACATCTTTAGCCATCCTATGGCATCTGCCGTGACACCACCACGACAGTTGGCGCCCACCGTGGGGCAACCAGCGGCGCTAGTTGGAGTTTCTGTTCGGACGGGATCTTCTTCAGCGGAGCGCGTGGTCTGTGGCCTTGTCCACAGATTCGGCTCCTTCGACTTCGTCACCGACAACGCCGGCGATTTCGGCGGCAGGGCCATGCCTGAGGGCGGCTCGATGATCTCTTTCAGCTCTCACCTCGTCTACATCGCCACCGTCGTCAACCGCGCGTACCCCGAGCTGGTGCATGACGCGGAGGATTCTCCCGCAGTGATCGCTGCTCGCGGAAGGCCTGCATGCCGTTCTGCGAACTGCGCTGAGGTGATGGTGACTGGCTTGGCGGCAGACGCCAGTGCAGCTGCTGCTGCTGCAGTTGGCGCCGCGGTGGTCTTCGAAGATCTTGCTGGTGGCAGGACCCACAGGCCTTATGAGAGGAGCTGCAATCTTCCTCCCTCCACTACTCCGGCTCTCCCTGCATCTGCTGCGCGGGTTGACGTGCCGCCTCACACCGACCTCGAGCTCATGAGCATGAGGGAGCAGATCGAGCGGCAGCGCCAGGAGCTGCTCGTCGAGCAGGCGGAGTTGGAGAAGATCAGGCTTGAGCTGAGTCTAGACCAGCTTGAGTACAACAAGGCTCACGGCTTCACGCCAGTCACTAGGACGGCTAGCAGAGTAGGCGCTACACGGCGTAACTTGGGTGCCGAGATGGCAACGGTTGCAGAGGTTCCTGCTCAGTCCGCCACCGCAAACACCTCCACCAGGCCCAGATACAGCACGCCCGCCAAGACACTTAGAGCTGCAGAGGCTGTGGCCGCCAAGTTGCCTCGTCTCGACGGCGATGCGCGCGTCAGGCAGCAGGAGAGGCTCAACGAGTTGGTGTTGGAAGCTGCTAGGCAGAACGAGGAGTTCCGAAAAGCCAACCCTGGTGCCGGAGCTTCTCAGGTGGTGCACTCGCACGCGGCTAGATCTAACGATCAGGCCTCATCTCCGCATCCCAGCCGCGAGAAGAGCCGCAGCGGGCGTTCTGGCAGAAGTAGGCAAATGCAGGTGTATGATCCGGCTGCTGCCGCGAAACAGCCCGCTGTGCAGCAGCAGCTCGATCAAGAACACAACGCTGCACGAGCAGGCTTTCAAGCCCAAAAAGCTCAAAGCCAGGCCCGAGATGGAGAGCGCCCAGGCCCTTCTCGGCAACCCGCAGTTCAGCCTAATCGACAGAGGCAGCAGCCGCGCGCAGTGGTGCCAGTCGCCAACCCGGTGGAGCAGCCTGCAGCTGTGCAGGTGGACAGATATGATGATGGCTACTCGGCCATGGAGATGGCTGGCTACGATGTCCATGATCGTGTTGGCGAGCGCATGTTGGCGCCTGAAGATGCGAGGCATCAGCTGGACCGGATTAGCTTGTCGGCACGGCTTGAGAGCACGGGTCCTCCGGGCCCCGAGTGCTTTGGCCCGCGCATCATGAACGAGCCTTCCGTGAAGGGTTTCCAGCTTGCAAGGGGCACCAAGAGCTACAACGGCAGCACCAAACCAGAAGATTGGCTCAATGACTATGTCACCGCGGTCCATATCGCGAACGGCAACCGGAGATGGGCGGTTCGGTATGTACCTCAGATGCTAGAGGGGCCAGCTCGCACTTGGCTCAACAACTTGCCCAAGAACAGCATCAATTGCTGGCTGGACTTCTCGGATGCCTTCATCAGCAACTTCACGAGCACATACAAGAGGCCGAATAGGCCACAGCAGCTATCTGCTTGCAGGCAGCGAGAAGACGAGACGGACCGCGAGTACCTTACTCGGTGGAGCACATTGAGGAACACCTGTGAAGGTGTGAACAAAGCCCAGGCAATTACTTGGTTCGCGCAGGGTTGCAGACATGGCAGTATGTTGTGGCAGAGGTTGCAGAGGGAGATGCCGAACACTCTGGCGGAGACCATCAAGATTGCGGATCAGTACGCACTCGGTGATCCTACTCAGCCACTTATGGACTCCTCTGAGCCGAGAAGAAATTTCGGCAACAGCAAGCGCAGCGAGTTCCGCAACAAGCGCCGAATAGATGCTCGGTATGACCCTGAAGAGGTGAATGCAGTGACTGTTGGAGCCGGGGGTGGCCAAAGGCAGAAACCTGCTGGAGCCTACGGGCAGAACCAGAACTAGGGCCAGGGCAACAAGAAACCTTTCCGCGCTTCTCAGTCGGGTAGCGATAACTCCGAGCAGCCGAAGAAGTTCGTCTTTGACGACATGAAGGATGGTCCATGTAGCTTTCACACTCATCATCCCTCAAGGCCTGCAAACCACACTACACGGCAGTGCGAGTGGTGGGACGCGATCAAGAGTGATGGCTTGCCTCCTCCTCCTCCGTTGCCAGCGGCCAATGCCAATGTGCAGCCTACTCGCGCACCCGCGGCTCGACCACCAGTGTTCCCGAGAAGAGAGAATGTGAACCAAGTGGCTTTAGGAGCCAACCGCCACTTCAACAATGAGGGCTATCGCAACAACAACAACAACTACAACCGCAACAACAACAGAGGCAACAACAACAACTATCAGGGCAACCACAACGGCAACAATGGGGGCGGAGGCTCCAACCAGTATCAAGAGCACCATGAGAGCTACATGATCTTCACTTCTGAGCTTGTCGACAAGCAATCACAGCACAGGCGTGCCATGGAGGTCAATGCAGTGATTCCTGCTGTCCCTCACTACATGTATTGGTGTGACCAGGAGATCAGGTGGTCCCGAGTAGATCATCCCAAGGTGATGCCCAACCCGGGTACCTACGCCTTAGTCCTGGATCCTACCTTCCTGGGTCCCGAGAAGAATGTGAGGTTCAGCAAGGTGCTAATCGACAACGGCAGCAGCATCAACATTGTGTACAAAGACACACTCGAGAAGCTCGGCTTGGCCAAGAACACGATGCTGCCCAGCAAGACCACCTTCCATGGAATTGTGCCCGGGATCTCGTGCAACCCGATTGGCCGAGTATGGATAGATGTGCTATTCGGCACCAGGGAGAACTGCCGCACAGAGCGCCTGCAGTTTGAGGTAGTTGATCATCAGAGCCCCTACCATGCCCTTCTCGGCAGGCCTGCTCTGAGCAAGTTCATGGCCTCTACTCATGTCGCATATCTGAAGATGAAGATCCCTGGTCCCAATGGCATAATTACTATCTCTGGTGATTACAAGAAGTCCATAGAATCGGGATGTATTCGCCTGGACCAATGCGGATCTACCAGGAGTCCCGAGGGACTTGGTTGAGCACTCTTTGCATGTGCGTCCTGACGCCAAGCCCGTGAAGCAGGCTATGCGCCGTTTCGGAGATGAGAGAAGAAAGGCCATTGGTGACCAGATCACCAAGCTGCTGATAAGTAATTTCATCATGGAGGTGCTGCATCCGGATTGGCTAGCCAACCCGGTCATGGTCGAGAAGAAGAAGGAGGATCCCAAGGCTGCTACCGCATGGTGTATGTGCGTCGACTACACCGACTTGAACAAGGCATGCCCCAAGGATCCTTTCCCGCTACCTCGCATCGATCAGGTGATCGATTCCACTGCTGGTTGTGAACTGCTGTCTTTCATAGATGCCTACTCTGGTTTCCACCAGATTGCACTCAATCCTGTTGATCAAATAAAGACTGCTTTCATTACCCCGTACGGGGCTTATTGCTATCGTGTCATGTGTTTTGGCTTGAGGAATGCGGGTGCAACCTATCAGAGATGCATGCAGAAATGCTTGCACGACCAGCTCGGCAAGAATGTGTAGGTGTACGTAGATGACATTGTCATCAAAACGAATAAAACACATACTCTGCTTGCCGATCTGGAGGAAACCTTTGCTAACCTACGCAAGTACAAAATGAAGCTGAATCCGAGTAAGTGCGCTTTTGGTGTACCAGCAGGCAAGCTACTCGGCTTCCTGGTGTCTAGTCGGGGCATCGAAGAAAATCCTTCAAAGATAAAAGCTATTGAGAGCATGTCTTTGCCGAGATCCCTGAAGGATGTACAGAAGTTTACTGGTTGCTTGGCATCTCTGAGCCATTTTCTGGGCCGAATGGGCGAGAAGGCCCTGACTCTATACCAGCTGATGAAGAAAAGTGACAAGTTTGTCTGGACTCCGCAAGCAGACGTGGCATTCAACAAGCTGAAGGCAATGCTGGGTAGCGCTCCCATCTTGGCTAGTCCGCTACCCAAAGAGCCAATGCTGTTGTATATTGCTGCGACCAACCGAGTAGTCAGCGTGGTGATAGTGGTGGAGCGAGAAGAAGAAGGCAAGAGTGTGCAGCGCCCGGTATATTATCTCAGTGAGGTACTGTCTAGCTCCAAGCAGAACTACCCGCATTACCAGAAGTTGACCTACGGCGTGTACCTGGGCGCTAAGAAGCTGAAGCACTATTTCCAGGAGCATCCCATCACTGTTGTGAGTTCTGCTCCCATCTCGGACATCATGGGCAACAAGGAGGCGAGTGGCAGAGTAGCCAAGTGGGCGATTGAGCTAGCCGCCTACGCTCCCACGTATGCGAGAAGAGAAGCCATCAAGTCTCAGATTCTGGCGGAGTTTCTTGTGGACTGGGCCGAGGTGCAGTATGCACCTCCTGCTCCAGTTTCTAATTATTGGAGGATGCATTTTGATGGCTCGAAGGTGAAGGAAGGCCTTGGTGCTGGTGTAGTGCTTACGTCACCCAAGCGAGATCAACTCAAGTATGTGCTGCAGATTCATTTCAAGGCATCCAACAATGTTGCAGAGTATGAGGCAGTGGTGCATGGCTTGCGAGTAGCCAAGGAAGTTGGAGTGCAGCGCATCATATGCTATGGTGATTCCGATCTGGTGGTGCAGCAAGTCTCTGGCACTTGGGATGCTCTGGATGCCAACATGGCGTCGTATCGCTTCCTGGTACAGTCTATGACTGGGTTCTTCGAAGGTTGCGAGTTCCAGCACGTTCACCGAGCAGAGAATGAGGCAGCAGACGAGCTGTCCAAATTGGGATCTTCTCGGCAATATATTCCGGCGGGAATTGCCTTGGAGCTCTTGAGGAAGCCATCTATCAAGCCCTCTCATAATTCGGAATCCATTTTCGTTCCTTCTCTACCAAGTGAGGAATCTGATCCCATGGATATTGACTGGAAGAATGCTACAGGAAACCCGGGGACTGCTCCTCCCAACTCGGGGACTGCCGTGCTCTACTCGGGGACTGCTGCTCCCAACCCGGGGACTGTCGTGCTCTACTCGGGGACTGCCACTCTCTACTCAGGGACTGCCACTCCTTACTCGGGGACTGCTGTCCTTAACCCGGGGACTGTCGCATTCATAGAGGAGGTTCTTGCCAATCGATCAGGGCTGCAGAGAAGTGCTCCCAACCCTCCAGAGCAACCAGAGGTGCCCGCTCCAATGGAAGTGGACGAACCAGTGTTTCCTACACGGGAGACACCGAGTTGGGCTATGCCCATATTATCCTTTCTAAGGGATGGTACCTTGCCAGAAGATGAAGTTACTTCAAGGCAGATTCAGAGAAAATCCAAGGGCTACACCATAATCAGAGATGTGCTGCACAAGAGGAGTGCTACAGGCGTGCTGCAACGTTGTGTGGACCCAGAAGAAGGAGGAGAAATCTTGTTGGAGATACATCAAGGAGAGTGCGGACACCACGCCTCTTCTCGGGCATTGGTCAAGAAAGCTTTTCGGCATGGCTTCTACTGGCTCACAGCTCTGCAGCAAGCTGAAGATATCGTGAGGAAGTGCAATGGCTGCCAGATGTTCGCAAGTAAGATTCACATGCCTGCTTCCAAGCTGAAAACAATTCCTATCACATGGCCGTTTGCCGTATGGTGCCTGGCTATGGTTGGCCCCTTCAAGCCGGCTAAAGGCAACATGACACACATCTTGGTCATGGTGGACAAGTTCACCAAGTGGATTGAAGTGAAGCCTATTCGGAAGTGCGATGGGGCCACAGCTGTGAAATTCGTGAAGGATGTGATCATGAGATATGGCTACCCGCACAGCATCATCACCGACAACGGCACAAATTTCGCAGAGGGGGCGATGGTGCGGTTCTGCAGAGATAAGCACATCCGACTAGATGTTGCGTCCGTTGCGCATCCAGCCTCCAACGGGCAAGTTGAAAGAGCAAATGGTATGGTACTGGCAGGCATAAAGCCTAGGCTGATTGAGCCACTGCTGAAAACACCTGGGTGTTGGCTAGACGAGTTGCCAGCGGTGTTGTGGAGTCTAAGGACTACCCCTAACCGGTCAACCGGCTACACACCATTCTTCTTGGTATACGGGGCTGAGGCCGTGTTGCCAATAGACTTAGAGCATGACTCCCCCCGAGTAACCCTCTACACTGAGGTGGAGGCGAGAGAAGCTCGAGAAGACGACGTTGACCTGCTTGAAGAAGCAAGAGAGCTAACTCTGTCACGTTCGGCTATCTACCAGCAAAACCTGCGGCGTTATCATAGCCGAAAGGTGAACCCAAGGGTTTTCCGAGAAGGAGACATGGTCCTTAGGCTTGTGCAGCGCACAGCCGGGATGCACAAGTTGTCTCCTCCATGGGAAGGGCCTTTCATCGTGAGCAAAGCGCTGCACAATGATGCGTACTACCTTGTTGATGTGCGCCCATCACAGGCGAACAGGGCAGATAAAGCTGGAGAGGAATCAAAACGTCCCTAGAATGTAGCTCTACTCCGTCGTTTCCATTCGTGAGCAAAAAATGTGTATGTACTCTCAATTCTACTCTGCAATCTGAAATTGAACGCGGGGACTGCCCTCGTCCAAAATTGCTCTAAGTGTTTTTACTCGGCTTTGCTGTCTGGCTATTCGGTTGCTTCACTTCAAAATTCATAAGCGTATCGAGTACTGTGTCTAAACCTACATGCCAACTCTTCGACTCTGCTGCTGTCCGAAACCCGGCTTCATGGCAAGCGAGAGAACAAGCAAAAGGTCAATGAGCACAAGAAAAATCGCTAAGGAAGAAAAGAGCGCAGGAACCGAGTAGGCTGTTTATTACTTCTGTTCTCTGTCTTATCTTTTCGGCTAAGTGATGGGCTGCGTTACTATGATTGTTTCTAAGTGGCTAAGTATTTGCAGCTCTACTCTTTGGCTCTTGTGACTCGAATACCAAAAAAGCAACAAGTTGCAGGTAGAGCTGAGACAAGAAGAGAGAGTGAATAAGAAATGCAACTCGGGGACTCGTATACTAACGCAACCCGACATTAAGCCAGGGCTGCTCAAATTGATTAAATCAAAGATAACAAGTGGGAATAAAATTGAGTAGCAAGCAAAAACGTAAATAGTCTGATACATCTGCACCCGGCATCCCGGGGATCTAATAAATGTTTGAGGAAAAAGTTGCAGGATAAACTCAGGTCGACGTGGTGTTCTCGGTGCTGGCCTTAGTAGCTGTGTCTTCATCAGTGGCCTTGGTGGCGTCCGCCTCTGTGCTGGCATCAACAGTCCTCGCTTGCTCGGCGTCAGGCTCGGTGGCGAACTGCTCAGAAGTCGCAGTAGCCACCGAGACGGGCGTTGTCACGGAAGCGGAGCCGGTGTCGTGGGCGCGGAGGTTGACGGTGTCGTCAAGAGCAGCTCCTGACGAGGTGCCGAACTCGAGCGCGGCGGTGTCGATTGACATCTCCTCGTTCTCGCCCTCCTCATCTCTACCCGCAACGACCACGGCCTTCCCCTTCCCGTCATTGCCAGCAGGGGACTCGAAGCCGCTCAGGTCCAGATCATCGGTGTCCGTTTCTTCATCTTCATCCTCCTCCTCGCCCTCGTCCACCTCGGTGTCGGGCTCGGTGCGGCCGTCGATGAAGGTCGCAGTATCAGCATACTGAGCGACCTCGTGAGCGACTATCTGGCGAATAGCCACGCAGTCGGGGTTCTTCTCCCACTTGGAGTCTCGGCGCATCTCGCGGATAATCTGCATGTTGAGGTTTTCATACCAGGAAGTGACGAAGAGCAGCATCATGTCAGCACCAGCCCGAGCTCCCGAGGCACGCCATTTCTTCAGTTCAGCTTTCACGCGCTGCAGCTTCAAGGCAAGTCCGGAGATTGTTGTCGGCGGAGAGTCATCAGGCCAGAAGACGCCGTGGATCTGGAAGGCGACGCGCACCAGCTCGGTGCCCACGCCCGCTAGTCGGGGACACTGTTCCCGCATGATCAGGATGCTCTCCTCGATTTCTGCTCGGGTGTCCATAGGCTCGCCCTTCGCAGCACGAGCTGCTCGGGCCTTTTCCAGGGCAGGTATGCTGGAAGATTCAAGGTTGGGAAAGATTCCTGCAAGAGCTATCGAGAAGATCAGAAACAGTAACAGAGTGGAAGCCTGAAACGAGAAGCAGAGAAGAAAGGCGCAGCCGAGTAGCGGAGAAGCGGAGAAAAGGGAGCACTTACTGTTCAAATCATGGCGTAGCCCTAACAGCTGGGTCTTCCATGTTTCCTCGTTGGAGATATGCTTTTCTTGGATCAAGCGGAGCTCCTGTAGCTGAGTGAAGAGACTAGAGTTGGCCTTCTTCAGTATCTCGCACTCCTGCTCAAGGGCCTTCACCTTGGCCTTGGCTGCTGTCTCGACCTTTGCCTTCTCGGCGATGACTCTGTCCCTCTCGTCACCAAGGTTGATAGCATCCTGGAGCGCAGTCTGCAGCTGGACTTGGAGCTGCTCCATCTCAGTAGTGTGCTCCTTCGTCAGCTCGACAGCCTGGCTGGACAACTGCTGCTGCACCTCAGCAGGTTTGAGGCAGTTTTGATGCTCCTCGGCGAACTTCTTATGATCTTCTGAAAGGGGCCAAGCAAGGTTAGCAGAGTAGCGAGGAAGCAAACACAAGAACAAGCCGGATAGACGGTAAATTACCTTCAAGTCTCTTGATCGTGGCCTAGCCATTCTCTACGAAGGCACGGCAGTTCTCGTGCTCGTCGGCCAAGGCTTTCAACTTCCCTGCAGAGTCAAATCGATTAGCGCAAAAAGCAGAAGCGGGCGTAAACAATAAACGCAAGAACCGCGTAGCTAGAAGCGTACCTTCCACTTCAGACAGCCTCATGGTACTGTTCATCACTTCCTTGTCGGCTTCCTCGGCGGATATCTTCTCCTTCTCCAGGGCAGCGAGGCGTCTCTTCGCAATGGCATGGTTCCAGAGGAGCTGACAATGCAAGTTGGTTCGCTTCAGCACGCTATTCTGAGAAGCAAAGGGAAAATGAGTCAGACAAAGAACTAAAGATTCCACCCGAGAAGGCGGCTACTCGAGAGAGTATCCTCCTACTCGGCTAGAATCTCGGGGACTGGGTGATGGTTAAGGAAAAGGGAGAAGAATAGAAGAGAAAGAAATGTGCAACTCGGAGAGGATGGGTTAAGGCTTACCGCGTAGGATTGCTCGAGATCCTCGGCGTTCTTGCGATGGACAAACATCTTGGCAGCAAGTGTAGCAGAGGTGGTTGAGACGGTCATGGGTTTGTAACCCAAGTCCACCTTGTTCCAGTCAACACGCATATGGTCGATCTCGCCCAGATCGGTGCCATTCCAGTTGGTGTTGCCGAGAACCTTGCTGTCCCACTTGGCATCAATGAAGCCGATCAGGTCGAGTACTTGCTCGAGGCTCTGGGACGTTATCGCCTGGTCCTGGACTCCACGAGAAGTAATGGAGACGGACTTGTCCTGGTTTGGGGCTGGAGGCCTGGCATTCACTGCCACGGCTTTTCTTCCTTTCTGAAGAGCGAGACTCCGATCCTGGGGGGAGAAGCCGACCTGGTGCTGCTGGCTAACCTTCACCATGTAATCAGGGTAGCAGGGCTGGTCAGCTGCAGCAGCGGCTGCAGCAGCGGCGGCAGCAACCGCGTTGGGATCACGGATAACCAGCTGACGAGACTGGCCAGTTGATGTTGGCGGCGGCTTGTCGGCAGCTCGCTTCTTCGTTTTTTCCTTCTGGGCAGTTGGCTTCTCGGAGATTGTTTTCTCGGTTCCTTTCTTCTCGGCTTCCTTCTCTTTCTCAGCCTTCTCCTTCTCAGCTCTCTCCTTCTCGGCTGCCTCCTTCTCGGCTGCATCTTGGGCACTCTTCCTCGTAACCGGCTTGGCTGAAGGGCCGGCTGCAGTTGTGGTTGGCTGCACCAGGGAGGAGTCTGGCTGGGCGCTACCTTGGTCAGTTGGTGGCGCCAGGGGCGCGCTGTCCGATGCGCCATCGGGCTGGGCGCTACCCTGCGCGGCGTCAGGTTGCACGTCGCTCAGAGGGTAGTGCCCAGTCGCATCTCCTACACGCTGCTCGGCAGTAGGATCTGGCTGGGAGATATCCATTGCTTCTACCCGCGGCTGGGCCGCGGGGTCTCCTTGTCCAGCAGCCCCTGTTGCTAGCTGCTCCTCTTCTTCTTGCCGCTCAACGGCGGCGTCGTGCTGCATCTCGGTGTCTTGTTCTTGGTTCTCCTCGGCAGTGTTGGCCGGAGGAGAAGGAGGTCTATCCTGGTGAGCAGCGTCCTGCGCTTCTTGATCTGCGCGTGACTGCTGCTCCGGCTCGGTGTTCTGGGCGTCGGTGGTCTCTGCCTGTGCGTTCGCGGTATTGTTCTCATCGCCCTCGAGGTCGATGACCTTGGCGACGTCGATGGCAGCCTGCTGCTGGGTCTGAGTGGACCCAAGAGCGGCGTCCGCATCCAAGGGGGCTCTGAAGAAAAAATTGTGTTCAGAAATAAGAAGAGGGCAGAGGAAATTAAGAGGAAACAGTAAAGCAAAGAAGATTGGGAATCAACCGAGAAGAACGGAGTAAACCAGAGCGTGCAACCGAGAAAGAACTTACCCCTGGCGGGAAGGAATCGTTGGTTTCTTTCTCTTCAAGACCTTCTTGATCTTCTTCTCGGTCGGTTTCTTCTTCTTGGCGGGGGGCTCCAAGGCGCCACTGCCTGTCCGCTTGCGGGCAACAGGAGCGACGACGGATAGAGGATTGGCCTCAAGGGCTCTCTCGCCCTCATTCTCGTCCTCATCTTCATCCTCGTTCTCAGCATCTGCTTCATTTATGAAGATTAAGAAAAAGGAAAAGAGATTCAGAAACAGCAAGCAAAGGGTTAGTGCTTCTCGCAGACAAACAGCTTGAATTCAGTTACCTTCTAGTTCGTCATCGGACCAATCGCGGAGAGACGGTTCGGCATGCTGCTTCTCTGTCGAGGGAGAATGAGGAAGATTAATCTGGTCCGCGGTCTCGAGGGAGGCCTGGTCGTCTTCTTCTCGGTCATCTGACCAATTGCCCTCGAAGCGCTCGCAGCTCTCAGTAAGCTGGCGGTCAAGGATCTGGAGGAACAGAGAAACATGGCAAGTTAGCCGAGTAGCGTGAAGGCATTCTACCCAGATGGGCGTGCAAACACAAAGCACACTAGGCCTAGGGAAATTTGCTAAATATCCTACTCGGCAAGGCGTGCAAACAACAAGCATATTGAGCCTAAGTATTTCTCCCAAGTATGCTACCCGACAAGGCGTGCAAACATCAAGCATACTAAGCTTAAGCAGTTCTGATAAGTGCTTTACTCGGTACAGAATACAATTGCTAGTCGCGGTAGGAAGAGGAGGAAATCTACTCGGATTACATGTATACTGGAAGCAGAGTAAAGAGAACGTACCCGTGGAATCGGCTTCGTGCGGCTGAAGGGGGTGAACCCGTACTCCCAATCGTCGCGGAGGCCTGTGGTCAGAATGGACCTCGCGTGCTCAGCGACGTCCGCGTTGCTGAGCTCGAACGTAGTCGTTCGAGTGCAATCGCGGGGGCCTCCCAGATAGCACATTGGATGGGAGCGCTGCTGCAGAGGCAGCACGCGGTTCTTGATCCAGCAAGCGACGGGATCGTCGCTCCTGAGGCCCTCTCCGATTAGCGCAGCGAGCCGCTCCTCCATCTACACGGCGTTGCGGTCGTTGGAGGGCTTCGTCTTCTAGTTCTGCCCGGATGGAGCTCGGTTGTTCCAGGCGGGCAGATTGATGCGGTCCGTTACCTTTCCCCCCTTCGTGGCGGGGATGTTCTTCACGTAGAGGAAGGATTTCTGCCACATACGGACGGAATCCAAACCCTTGATGTGAGGGTGGTTGGTTCCCGTCCGCTGCAACATCATGGCTGTAACATCCCAAGTATGAAATCTCCCCCTAGAATGTTTTGTTTCTTGTTTTATTATTGCTTTGCATCATGTCATCATATGCATTTGATTTTTGTTTGCATTGTTTTGCATTAGATTTCAATTGTTTCCATTTGTTTTCTTATGAATTCCAAACAAAAATTCAAACCTTTATGCATACTTGTTATGTCACATGTTTCAAATAACAACTACAAATTAAACAAACAAATTGTTCCACTAAAAATTGGAATCAAAATCTTTAAATTGGCTTAAGTCTCATTTATTTTCTTTTTATACCTCAATTGCTCAACTCATTTAATTTATTTCCAAACAATACCATCAATTAAATAATTGGAAAACAAAGGTTTATTTTAATGTGTGGTTACAAAAATGAATCATTAAAAATTTGTCCTAAAAATTTTGCTAACCCTAGAATCATTTGTCTCTCTCTTTTCCCAAATCTGAAAAAAAATAATAATAAAAGGAAGAGAATAAAAAAGGGAGAGGGGGCAAAAGGATGCAGCCCACTTGGGCCAGCCCAAGTGCCCTTAGGCCCATACCCCCTCACGGATCGTCTCCTACCTCCGTACGGTACGGAGGGCCATCCATGGTGGCCACGTACGCATACAGAGGAGTTCTCCTCCTAACCCTAATCCCCTCTCCTCCCTCGCGCCGCTCTCCTCTTTCTCTCCCCCTGTTCCTCCTTTCTCTGTACCGAGCTCCTCCACCGCCGCCTTCTTCTCCGGCGAATCGCCGCCGCCACGGTGCCCGCCCGGCCGCGCTAGGGCCGGGAACGGAACCGTCCCGGCGTCCTCTTCCTCTCCGTGCCCTCGGTTTCCCCCGAGAACCGCCGGAGCGCCGCCGCCATCCAAGTTCGTCGCCGGCCGCACTCCTCCTGCACCGATCGCTCCTCCTCCAACTCCTCTCTGTAAGCAGTCGCTCCTCCTCCCGCTCTCTCCGCTCCCTCTCCGCCTCGCACGGGCACACGGGCCGCACGGCCGCACGCCCGCGTCCGCCCCGCACGGCCGCGATCCGCGGCGGGCAGCGCACGGCCGCGCTCGCCGTCCGTCGTCGCTCGCCTCTGCTCCCTGTCGATGCATCTGTACCTGCACGAGAGAAGTTCAGGCGAGTTCAGTAAAAAAAATAACATCCCGAAATAACACCTTAACTACCCTCGCTGCTGCATATCTGACAAGAAATCGGAGACAGCCCAACTGGCCACACGCGCTCTCGCTCGCCCCTTGGGCGCGGGTTTGAATCCCAGGGGAGGCATTTGCCTCCCCAATTTTTTCCTTGACCGCCCCGCGCTGGGACCCACACGTCATGGACCCTAGCGGCCACCTCACCTCCTAGCCTGCCACCTAGGTGCCACGCAGTTCCAGGGCCCAGTTGGCAGTGCCCTGGGTAGTTATCTGCGCGGTAACAAAATATTTCCTGCGTTTTTTTTTTAAATCCAAGTCCCTTTTAATTCACAGTTTGGTCCCTAAACTTAGAAAATGAATAACTTCTATTTCATAACTCCAATTAATAAAAATAAAATATGTACGCTGCTCTAAATTAAATTGTCTATCTATCTATAGCATTTGTTTTCTGTTTTGAGTTTTCAAAATGCAATTCAAATTTGAATTCAAATAATTCAATTGCAATTTGCTAAAATCCATAACTAATTCATTATTAATCCAAATCATGCAAATAAAATATGTTTTCCATACCATTTTGAACCACCAATTCAAATATAAATTTTGTTTCATGATTTGAATAATTAAAATTGCTTAAATAATTTAATCCTTGTTTAATTCATTTAAATTTGATAAAATCATAACTTGCTCAAATTAAATTATTTTTGAACATGCAAAATATGTTTTATGAATTTTGTTATTTGTTTTGCACAATTTAAATTGGTGAAAACAACAACTATTTTGTGTAATCCCTTTAAGGAACCAAAAATCCCCTAAATTAATAAATAACTTTCTAAATTGGTAAACCCTATTTTAAATTGGTTCTATTGTTGTTATTTTGTTGTTTTCCTCATCCATGCATCATACTAATTCACCTTCATCTGTTGATTAGTTGGAAAACAAATAATCTAACCCAAAATGCATGGGCTTTTCATATGCAACTCAAAATTGCATATGTGTCCAATTAATTTGTGTTACCATGTCAACTAGTTTATTTTGATGCAACCATTAACATGACATGCATCATCCCCATGATTGTGCACTATGCCATGATATTGATTGTCTACCCTTTCTGCTTTGTCTGTTTGCTTCTTCTCCGTTAGACGACGACGTTGAGACCGACGATCCTTACGACACCCCTTCTGAGGTTCTAGCTCAGTACCAGGCTACTGGGTTTGCAGGCAAGTTATCACTCACATGAACCACTGTGTTCCTTTCAACATTGGTTACCGATACTTTCCGTTGTTCTTTTCTGCTAGCCTTAGTAGTTGTTGTTTCTGTTACGAACCTATCACATGAATCCCTTAACCTTGATATTGCCTCACCTCCACTCCTATCACCCCTTTGTTTGAGCCCGTGTCTTACTAGCATGCTTAGGTTGCTTTGCTCGAGTCTGTTACCCGTTACTTTCTGTTGTTACTACTATTATGTGCTGGGGGCTCGATGTTAATCAATCAACCTGTTATTAATAATATGCTGATAAGGCACCGGCAGGAGGCCCTTTGTGGTTTTGAGGCCTGCTAGTGTCGACCCTAATAGGAAAAGGGTCTTGTCTACTGATCCATGATGAGCGTGCTCACCGCATCCGGGTGGTAGTATGGAACCCCCCTCGACTTTGACCTGATCCGCAGTTTGTCCGAAGAGCCACACTTAGTTCGGGAGTTCCATTTGCGCATAAGCATGAATGGGTCGCTCCCATGGTTACTGTTGATGATGATGATGCATATAGGGCGAGGCCTGTGGTGCCGGGGGGTGTGGTTTTCACCCTAGCGCTTAGGTTAGGCGGACTGGCCGGGACCTTATAGCTTCGTGGCTCCTAGGACAGGTTGTAGTGATGGTTCGAGTCGTGTCGAGTCCACCTGGCTCGAGTGTGTACGGGTACTGGAGCACACCCTGCAGGGATGAATCTTCTCGAGAAGCCGTGTTGTCCGCGGTTATGTGATGACTTGGTGAAAGTACTGGCTAACAAGTACTCAGACGACTTACACCTAACTAATGTTAACTTGCCTAGTAATAGACTTATTGACACAACAACTTGATCCATTATTCATTAACACAACTGTGTGAGTTATCCTCGGATTGCTTCTTTGGATAAGGGGCGAGATCCAGGATGGGTTTGTTTGATGGTCAACAACAGTTGGATACGTTACGCTATCTTATCTTCTTTCTGTTAGCCGGAATTGGTAGTGTTTCTGTAGTTGGTTAGCGCAGCCAGTTGCAACATCTTTTATAACCCCTTTTCTTCCGTTGAACCCAAGGCATCTGTGCTTGGTGTTGACGGGTTACACTTTGGTGAACTGTGAGTCTTGCTTGCCAGTACGTTGTTGTACTGACCCCTTTGGGGCTGTGGTTTCACGCAGACGACGATTCCGAGGATCCCCATGGAGGCTACTACGTGGAGTACGACGACGCTGTTGACGAGTAGATAGCGGACCCGGGCAGGATCCGAGACTTCGTGGATGGGCTTCGTCTTCCTTATTTTTCCCGGCTTCTTAAGCCTATTTGGATTTGTCTGTACTCAGACCCTTTGTTTGCTTCCGCTGATGTAATGAATGTTATGTTGGGACATGTGTCCTCTGGATGATTGTATTTGCTATTCTCTGCCTTAGTGAAGGCTATTTGCAACCTTATTTCAATCTTTTGTGTCTTAGAGATATGTTGTGATCATCATTCGTTCAAAGCTGTTGACGTACCGTGCGTGATTGATATGAAGTACGTCGACAGTAGTGCCTATGACTTCTAGTGGATAGTTTACATCGACGATGGAATAGCAGGGCTTGTGTTGTCGCGCTTAAGCGCAGGCCTACCAGGAAGCTGGGACGTGGGAGCAGTTATGCCCCATAATCCAAGCATCTGCTATCCAGTTCGGCCCGATGAGTATCCCCTAGAAACCAGGGTGTGACAAATGGTATCAGAGCCTGTCTGCCTGTAGGATCCCTTTTACTGGTCGCAGTTGAGTCTAGAAACTATTTTGTAGCTATATAGGAAAAATGAAACGTGAGAGTAGGAATTCTGCCATTTTATTTCTTTCCCCACCCACCCTCCCTTTTCTGGTAAGGAAGTGCAACGTTGTTTTTCTATTCTCACCTAAAATTTCAAGTTAGGGTTTCACGTGTTCTGGGTTCTTCTGTAGTACCTTAGGAGTTTTGGTCGCGAGTTTCCCGATGTTGCTTCAATATCATGTTTCTCTCAAGAACCTTTCGTCCATTGATGTATCCATTCCTAGCTATGTTTAGTTATCCTTTCGTACTCAAACCATTTATGGTGAAAGTTGAGGGTAGTATATGTTTGATCCATGCTACCTTCTTACCGTCTGAAGTAATCCTTTTAAGCACTTATATTGGATTTTGTTATCCGGTTAGTGTGTTAACCTTGGTATCCTCTTCAGGATGGAAAGTGGTGACGAAGAACCCACACTGCCACCTGAGATGGGGAAAGTGCTGTCTCAGATGACGCAAGTTATAAAGCAGATGCAGCAGATTCAAGACCTTGGGAGTAATGGCAAAACCCGGGTGTCTATTCGGGAGTTCCTTGAGCTCAATCCGCGCACGTTTGATACCTCCTCCGAGCCATTGGATGCTGATGACTGGCTCCGTGAAATGGACCGTACTCTTATGGTAGCTCATGTGGCTGTCGAGGACCGTGTTCCTTACGTGACCTACCTTCTCCGTGGACAATCCACGTCTTGGTGGGAGAATTTCCAAGAAATGAGAGGTTCTAGTGTGGCAATCACATGGGAGGATTTCAAGCAAGCCTTCGTGCGCCATCACATTCCCGATGGGCTCATGGAGAAAATGCGTGAGGAATTCTATTCTTTCACACAAGGCAGTTTGGACGTTCTCGAATACCAAAGAGAGTTCAATCGTCTGGCTCGCTACGCCGGAGATGAAATCTCCACGGAAGCGAGAAAGATGGCAAAGTTCCGCAGGGGTCTCAACCCGGAACTCAAGTATGCTCTCACCAACGTCAAGGCCAAGAATTTTGAGGACCTCGTCAACATCGCTCTAAATGAAGAGCATGGGCGCAAGTTGGTTGAGGAATCTCGTAAGCACTCTCGTGAACAGGCTAATCTTTCGAAAGCTATCATGCCTCCACAAAAACGAAGAGTTTGGGTTCCATATACCACTCCAACACCGCCCATCTGCTTGCCAAGACCGGCAGGAATTCTTCCCCGCCCTCCCACCCCAGTGGTATCTTCAGGAGGTGCTCCATCTCAGCCAGGTCCAACAACTCCTCGTTCTGTTGTTACATGCTACAAGTGTGGACAGTCGGGCCACTTCTCCGATAAGTGTCCGCAAAGGCACCTCTTTCCACCTCCACCTCGCCACAGGTCGACCCCGACAAGAAAACGTGGTCCTCCGTTGGGTTGTTACAACAGCAACGACCTTGGCGTGAGAACCGTTAAGGTGAACCATGTCAAGGCCCAGGGAGCAGAAGAATCTCCAGAGGTTGTAATGGGCACACTTCTTGTGAACTCCTTTCGTGCTAAAGTCTTGTTCGATTCTGGTGCTTCACACTCTTTCATCTCTCAATGCTTTGCAAACAACAGTGGAATCAACTTCGAACAGTTGTCTATCCCTCTCCTAGTGAAATCACCGGGATCTAGCTGGCAAAGCAGTAAAGTTAGCCAGAACATCGAGATCACAATTGGAAACCTTCCATTCCAGGCATCTTGATAGCTCTCCACTCTTCAGATATTGATGTCATTCTGGGGATGGATTGGTTGGTAGCCAACAAAGCAGTCATTGATTGTCCTGCTAAGTCTGTCAAAATCACACACCCTTCTGGCCAGATAGTCTACTTCCATGCTGAAAATCCAGTTGCTCAACTCTACACTCTCAATGCAAATCCTCTACCATCTATTGAAACTATTCCGGTGGTTTGTGACTTCCCCGATGTCTTTCCAGAAGAGTTGCCAGGAATGCCTCCTGACAGAGCAGTTGAGTTCGTGATCGAACTTGAACCAGGCACTGCTCCAATCTCTAAGCATCCATACAAGATAGCTCCTCCTGAACTGAAGTTGTTGAAGGAGCAAATCGATATGTACATGGAGAAAGGTTACATTCAACCTAGTTCCTCCGCTTGGGGTTGCCCAACTCTGTTCGTTGCCAAGAAGGACCAAACGAAGAGACTCGTGGTTGACTATCGTCCTCTCAACGAGAAAACAATCAAGAACAAGTATCCAATTCCTCGTATCGATGATCTTTTTAAACAACTTGCTGGAGCCTCAATATTCTCCAAGTTGGACTTGAGGATGGGTTACCATCAGATAAAGATCAGAAAGGAAGATATTCCGAAGACAGCTTTCACCACTCGCTACGGTCTATATGAATACACCGTCATGTCCTTTGGTCTCACCAATGCACCGGCGACATTCTCCAGACTAATGAATTCTGTCTTTCATGAATACCTCGACAAGTTCATTGTGGTATATCTTGATGATATTCTGGTCTACTCAAAATCCGAGGAAGAGCATGGAGAACATCTTCGTCTTACTCTCATGAAACTTCGCGAGCATCGTCTATATGCCAAATTCTCCAAATGTGAGTTCTGGATTCCAGAAGTTGCTTATCTTGGTCATGTCATCTCTGCCAAGGGCATAGCCATTGATCCAGAAAAGGTTAAGGCAATTGTTGATTGGAAACCTCCTAAGACGGTGAAGCAAGTCAGAAGTTTTCTTGGTTTGGCTAGCTATTGCCGTCGTTTCGTCCAAAACTTCTCCAAGATTGCTAAACCTCTCACTGATCTCACAAAGAAGGACAAGAAGTTCGTTTGGTCTCCACAATGTGATGAAAGTTTCAATCTCCTGAAGACTAAACTCACTTCTACACCAGTTCTGGTTGGCCCAGATACTACCAAACCTTTCAGATATTCTGTGATGCTTCTCACCAAGGTCTAGGTGCAGTTCTTATGCAAGAACGTCAAGTTGTGGCTTATGCTTCACGTCAGTTGAACCCACATGAGCTCAACTATCCGACTCATGACCTTGAACTCGCAGCAGTTGTGTTTGCCCTCAAGAAATGGAGGCAATACTTGTTGGGTAATCGCACTGAAATCTTTTCCGATCATAAGAGTCTGAAATACATCTTCACTCAACCAGATCTAAACCTCAGGCAAAGGAGATGGATTGAAAAGATCAAAGACTTCGATCTTACCATTTCTTACACTCCAGGCAAGGCTAATGTTATGGCCGATGCTCTCAGTCACAAGTCGTATTGCAATAATCTCATGATCATGGAAAGCCAACCTCCACTTCATGAAGAATTCCAGAAGCTGAACCTTGGTCTTGTTCCTCAAGGTTATCTTGCAAACTTGACAGCCTAGTCCAACTCTCGAGGACAAGATTCGTTCTGAACAACTTCGTGATGTTGAGATCAAGAAGATCGCAAATAACATCAAAGCAGGCAATGTGAAGTATGAGTGCTTCTCAATTGATGACAAGGGAACTGTGTTCTTCGAAGGACGCATTGCAGTTCCTCAAATTCAGAGTCTCAAAGATGTTATTCTCAAGGAGGCTCATGAAACTCCTCTTTCCATACACCCTGGAAGTACAAAGATGTACCAGGATCTTAAGACACTGTATTGGTGGTCTGGCATGAAACGTGAAATTGCTAAATACGTTTCTGAATGCGACGTTTGTCAACGTGTTAAGGCAGTTCATCAGAAAACAGCCGGTCTTCTCCAACCGCTGAAAATTCCTGAGTGGAAGTGGGACATGATTGAAATGGACTTCGTCACTGGTTTTCCAAAGTCCAAGAAGGGCAACGATGCAATCTTCGTTGTTATTGATCGTCTCACTAAGGTAGCTCACTTCTTTGCTGTCAAAGAAACGATATCAGCTAGCCAGTTAGCAGAACTCTACACAACAAAGATTGTTCCTCTTCATGGTGTTCCTTTGGAAATAAGCTCAGACCGTGGAAGCATATTCACTTCGCATTTCTGGAAGAGTTTTCAAGAAGCATTGGGCACCAAACTTCTGTTCAGCACAGCTTATCACCCT
Source organism: Alopecurus myosuroides (assembly GCA_028641055.1). Classification (NCBI taxonomy): domain Eukaryota; kingdom Viridiplantae; phylum Streptophyta; class Magnoliopsida; order Poales; family Poaceae; genus Alopecurus; species Alopecurus myosuroides. The sequence continues at coordinate 213,086,272 of CM054057.1, read as the reverse complement.
CAGTCTCAAGGGCAAGTCGAAAGAGTCAATCAGATTCTCGAGGATATGCTCAGAGCATGTGGTCTATCCTTTGGCATGAAATGGGAGGAATGCCTTCCATATGCTGAGTTCTCCTACAACAACAGCTTCCAGGCAAGCCTAGGCATGGCACCGTTTGAAGCACTCTATGGCCGCAGATGCAGGAGTCCAATCAATTGGTCTGGAGCTGGTGAACGTTCACTCTTAGGCCCTGACATTGTTAAGGAAGCCGAAGAGAAAGTTCGAATCATTCGTGACAATCTCAAGATTGCTCAGTCTCGTCAGAAAAGCTACTATGACAGCAAGCACAGGGATATGATCTATGCACCTGGTGACAAAGCATATCTCCGTGTAACTCCCCTCAGAGGCACTCATCGTTTTGGTGTCAAAGGAAAGCTAGCACCGAGATACATTGGTCCGTTCAACATTCTCTCAAGGCGTGCGGAAAATGCCTATCGTCTTGAACTTCCAGAAAAACTATCCAAGGTGCACGATGTGTTTCACGTGTCACAGCTCAAGAGGTGTTTCAAAGATCCAGATCGTGCAGTTGATCATGATTCCATTGAACTGCAAGATGATCTATCTTATGAGGAGCACCCTGTTCGTATTCTCGATGAGACCGACCGTAAGACTCGCAACAAGAGCACCAAGTTCTTGAAAGTGCAATGGTCACATCATTCCGACAAAGAGGCAACATGGGAGACCGAAGAGGATCTTCGCAAGAAGTATCCGGACCTTTTCTCTTCTCAGTAGGAATCTCGGGGCGCGATTCCTTCAAGGGGGGGCGTTTTGTAACATCCCAAGTAAGAAAATCTCCCCCCTAGATGTTTTGTTTCTTGTTTTTTTTATTGCTTTGCATCATGTCATCATAATTGCCTTTTGTTGCATTTGAATTGAATTGTTTCCATTTGATTTCTTATTGAATTGCAAAACAAAATCCAACTTATTTGCTCATACTTGTTATGTTACATGTTCAAATAACAACTACAAATTAAACAAACAAATTGTTCCACTAAAAATTGGAATCAAAATCTTTAAATTGGCTTAAGTCTCATTTATTTTCTTTTTATACCTCAATTGCTCAACTCATTTAATTTATTTCCAAACAATACCATCAATTAAATAATTGGAAAACAAAGGTTTATTTTAATGTGTGGTTACAAAAATGAATCATTAAAAATTTGTCCTAAAAATTTTGCTAACCCTAGAATCATTTGTCTCTCTCTTTTCCCAAATCTGAAAAAAAATAATAATAAAAGGAAGAGAATAAAAAAGGGAGAGGGGGCAAAAGGATGCAGCCCACTTGGGCCAGCCCAAGTGCCCTTAGGCCCATACCCCCTCACGGATCGTCTCCTACCTCCGTACGGTACGGAGGGCCATCCATGGTGGCCACGTACGCATACAGAGGAGAGAACGGTGATCGATGCCCCCTCCTCCTCTATAACTGCTCGAGTTCTCCTCCTAACCCTAATCCCCTCTCCTCCCTCGCGCCGCTCTCCTCTTTCTCTCCCCTTGTTCCTCCTTTCTCTGTACCGAGCTCCTCCACCGCCGCCTTCTTCTCCGGCGAATCGCCGCCGCCACGGTGCCCGCCCGGCCGCGCTAGGGCCGGGAACGGAACCGTCCCGGCGTCCTCTTCCTCTCCGTGCCCTCGGTTTCCCCCGAGAACCGCCGGAGCGCCGCCGCCATCCAAGTTCGTCGCCGGCCGCACTCCTCCTGCACCGATCGCTCCTCCTCCAACTCCTCTCTGTAAGCAGTCGCTCCTCCTCCCGCTCTCTCCGCTCCCTCTCCGCCTCGCACGGGCACACGGGCCGCACGGCTGCACGCCCGCGTCCGCCCCGCACGGCCGCGATCCGCGGCGGGCAGCGCACGGCCGCGCTCGCCGTCCGTCGTCGCTCGCCTCTGCTCCCTGTCGATGCATCTGTACCTGCACGAGAGAAGTTCAGGCGAGTTCAGTAAAAAAAATAACATCCCGAAATACTGCACCTTAACCTCCTATGCTGCCTGTATCTGACAAGAAACCGAACCAGCCCATCTGGTACCGTACCGTGCGCCCAAGGCCTAGCGCGCGGGTTCGAATCCCAGGGGAGGCAATTTGCCTCCCCAATTTTTTCCTTGACCGCCCCGCGCTGGGACCCACACGTCATGGACCCTAGCGGCCACCTCACCTCCTAGCCTGCCACCTAGGTGCCACGCAGGCCCAGGGCCCAGTTGGCAGTGCCCTGGGTAGTTATCTGCGCGGTAACAAAATATTTCCTGCGTTTTCTTTTTAAATCCAAGTCCCTTTTAATTCACAGTTTGGTCCCTAAACTTAGAAAATGAATAACTTCTATTTCATAACTCCAAATAATAAAAATAAAATATGTACGCTGCTCTAAATTAAATTGTCTATCTATCTGTAGCATTTGTTTTCTGTTTTGAAATTTCAAAATGCAATTCAAATTTGAATTCAAATAATTCAATTGCAATTTGCTAAAATCCATAACTAATTCATTATTAATCCAAATCATGCAAATAAAATATGTTTTCCATACCATTTTGAACCACCAATTCAAATATAAATTTTGTTTCATGATTTGAATAATTTAAATTGCCTAAATAATTTAATACTTGTTTAATTCATTTAAATTTGATAAAATCATAACTTGCTCAAATTAAATTATTTTTGAACATGCAAAATATGTTTTCAACCTAGAAAAGTATAAACTTTTCAAATATGAATTTTGTTATTTGTTTTGCACAATTTAAATTGGTGAAAACAACAACTATTTTGTGTAATCCCTTTAAGGAACCATAAATCCCCTAAATAAATAAATAAATTTCTAAATTGGTAAACCCTATTTTAAATTGGTTCTATTGTTGTTATTTTGTTGTTTTCCTCATCCATGCATCATACTAATTCACCTTCATCTGTTGATTAGTTGGAAAACAAATAATCTAACCCAAAATGCATGGGCTTTTCATATGCAACTCAAAATTGCATATGTGTCCAATTAATTTGTGTTACCATGTCAACTAGTTTATTTTGATGCAACCATTAACATGACATGCATCATCCCCATGATTGTGCACTATGCCATGATATTGATTGTCTACCCTTTCTGCTTTGTCTGTTTGCTTCTTCTCGGATAGACGACGACGTTGATACCGACGATCCTTACGACACCCCTTTCTGAGGATCTAGCTCAGTACCAGGCTACTGGGTTTGCAGGCAAGTTATCACTCACATGAACCATTGTGTTCCTTTCAACATTGGTTACCGATACTTTCCGTTGTTCTTTTCTGCTAGCCTTAGTAGTAGTTGTTTCTGTTACGAACCTATCACATGAATCCCTTAACCTTGATATTGCCTCACCTCCACTCCTATCACCCCTTTGTTTGAGCCCTTTGTCTTACTAGCATGCTTAGGTTGCTTTGCTCGAGTCTGTTACCCGTTACTTTCGGTTGTTACTACTATTATGTTCTGGGGCTCGATGTTAATCAATCAACCTGTTATTAATAATATGCTGATAAGGCACCGGCAGGAGGCCCTTTGTGGTTTTGAGGCCTGCTAGTGTCGACCCTAATTAGGAAAAGGGTCTTGTCTACTGATCCATGATGAGCGTGCTCACCGCATCCGGGTGGTAGTATGGAACCCCCCTCGACTTTGACCTGATCCGCAGTTTGTCCGAAGAGCCACACTTAGTTCGGGAGTTCCATTTGCGCATAAGCATGAATGGGTCGCTCCCATGGTTACTGTTGATGATGATGATGCATATAGGGCGAGGCCTATGGTGCCGGGGGGTGTGGTTTTCACCCTTGCGCTTAGGTTAGGCGGACTGGCCGGGACCTTATAGCTTCGTGGCTCCTAGGACAGGTTGTAGTGATGGTTCGAGTCGTGTCGAGTCCACCTGAGTTTTAGTTGGTGGCTCGAGTGTGTACGGGTACTGGAGCACACCCTGCAGGGATGAATCTTCTCGAGAAGCCGTGTTGTCCGCGGTTATGTGACGACTTGGTGAAAGTACTGGCTAACAAGTACTCAGACAACTTACACCTAACTAATGTTAACTTGCCTAGTAATAGACTTATTGACACAACAACTTGATCCATTATTCATTAACACAACTGTGTGAGTTATCCTCGGATTGCTTCTTTGGATAAGGGGCGAGATCCAGGATGGGTTTGTTTGATGGTCAACAACAGTTGGTTACGTTACGCTATCTTATCTCCTCTCTGTTAGCTGGAAGTGATAGTGTATCTGTAGTTGGTTAGCGCAGCCAGTTGCAGCATCTTTTATAACCCCTTTCTTCCGTTGAACCCAAGGCATCTGTGCTTGGTGTTGACGGGTTACACTTTGGTGAACTGTGAGTCTTGCTTGCCAGTACGTTGTTGTACTGACCCCTTTGGGGCTGTGGTTTCACGCAGACGACGATTCCGAGGATCTCCATGGAGGCTACTACGTGGAGTACGACGACGCTGTTGACGAGTAGATAGCGGACCCGGGCAGGATCCGAGACTTCGTGGATGGGCTCCGTTTTCCTTTCATTGCCGGCCTCTTAGGCCTATTTGGTTTTGTCTGTACTCAGACCTGTTGAATGCTTCCGCTGCTATGTAATGAATGTCATGTTGGGACATGTGTCCTCTGGATGATTGTATTTGCTATCTCTGCCTTAGTGAAGGCCATTTGCAACCTTATTTCAATCTTTTGTGTCTTAGAGATATGTTGTGATTATCATTCGTTCAAAGCTGTTGACGTACCGTGCGTGATTGATATGAAGTACGTCGACAGTAGTGCCTATGACTTCTAGTGGATAGTTTACATCGACGATGGAATAGCAGGGCTTGTGTTGTCGCGCTTAAGCGTAGGCCTACCAGGAAGCTGGGACGTGGGAGCAGTTATGCCCCATAATCCAAGCATCTGCTATCCAGTTCGGCCCGATGAGTATCCCCTAGAAACCAGGGTGCGACAATGGCGCTGCCGGTGTCGGTTACCCGACTACCAGTGGCCGCGCCATCCTTCTTCCCCTTGCTCTGCTGACGGAGATGGAAGTATTTCAGCCATGTCTGTACCGTGGGGCGGACGCCGAGAAAGGCCTCGCACACCACGGTATGATAGGCGAGGAAGACGACCGCATTTGGAGGGAGGTGGTGCATCTGAACACCGAAGTGATCCAGGAAGGAGCGGAGAAAATCGGAAGCTGGCAGGCCAAATCCTCGCGCAAAGTGCGCGAGGAAGACGACATGCTCGCCCTCCCGCGGAGCCGGAACAATTTCGCCGTCGGACGGCCGGCACTGAACACCAGGAGGAACCCTCCGGGTGTTCACGAGCCAGGAGCAGTCATCGACGGTGACATCAGAACCAGCCCAGCCGGCGCGAGCAGCCATGGCAGCGAGCGAGAGGGTGGTGGAAGATTGGAAAGAATCTAGTGGAGAAAACGAGTCCGCGGCGGCGCAAAGAGTTGCGCGGCGGCGGAGAGCTCAGCGGCGGGGAAGAAACAGAGAGGCGAAAGAGGAAAGTACGGAGGTGGGAGAAGAGGAAGTTACCGATGGGGGTATTTATACCCTCGCCTCGGATTACCGTTACCATCGGGGTAGTGGGATCGGTCGTGGCCATGATTCTCGTGTGGTGGGGTCTGTGGCCGGTTAGAAACGCACACAAGCGCGGGACGCGCGCGTAACGGCCACAATTGATCCCACGACCAGATCGTGGGCTATTACTGCGCTTGATGGGACATGACGAGCCGGTGGGCCCGCCCCGTGAAAACTGGGCGCGTGGCATGTCGTGTCCTGGGCAACGAGACGTCAGGGTCGCGGATGCTCGACACGTGTCCAGTTGCTGCACGGAAGGCTGGATTGTGCTCTGTGCTGCAGAGGCTCTGCTTGAGAAATTCTCTAAGTCCTTTTACTCGGACGTAGAGAAGGAAACTAGCCCTATTCGGGAGAGAGGAGATCCAAGGTACTTTCCAGAGTGCTACTCGGAGGTTTTACTCGGCATCTTGAAGTTCAAAGGTGTTGTTGCGAAGATTGGTTTTAAGCTGGCAGGGCCTAGTGAACGGGTTCGCGAGACTCTACCAGCTTCGGGGACTGCTGTCGGGGGGTTACCCCCGAATAGGGTAAAGGCAAGTGATAAAGGCAACTGTTAGAGGAGAAGTTTGGTCGAGTAGCCGCCTACCCGGTACTTGCTACCCGGTCGACTGCTACTCGGTCTCACTTCAAGATGACCAGAAGGAGATACCAATCAAGTTCTGTCCATTCGAGTAGAAGAGTTGGCCCGAGTAAAATTGGCGGGAACCTACTCGGGCCAGAAGTCAAAGGAGCCGTTCTGACACAGGATCCCGCGTATCCTGGGTCCGTACTTGGCACTATTCAAACTACTGTTCATCTGGGACCGGCCTGTCTGACAGTGACAGCATGGAAGCAGGCGGTCCCAGGATAAGGGGGCCCTACTCTGTGTTTGGCACAGTGATACCAGTCTATCCCCTTTGTTTTGCCCAACAACTTTCCGGATGCAGCCAAGATTAGGAACCAAAGCTGTCAGCGGGAACTCGGAAGAAGGACAATGTACACATTATGTCGACACTTGTCCGTATTTGGACGTATCCGGCTGGGCACCAGGTATATAAGGTGCCCCGCCGCCTCCTGCGTGAGGATCGAACACATCGTGGCCTAGATCGCATGCTAGAACAGGAGGAAACCCTAGAGTCTTGACCTAGTTCATCATTTAGAGAGAAGAGTGGCTACTCGGTAGCAAGAACATTGTACTGTGGCTACTCGGAGAGACACCAGAATACACAAAGAAAGGCAGGAGTAGGGGTTTTACCTCCTCACGAGGGCCCTGAACCTGGGTAGATCGTGTTGTTTGCATTGTTCTGTTCTTACCTCACGCGGCTATTCGTCGCGTGATCCCTCCCCGAGCACCTCCAGCGTCCTTCGTCCCCACATCTTTAGCCATCCTATGGCATCTGCCGTGACACCACCACGACAGGCGGAAAAGGATGATTTGTACTTTGGACCTAAGTGTTTCACTGATAGGATCCGAAGGATAACCCTGCATTCTGGTTTTGCCAAGGTCGGTCCAACGTACCAAAAATACACCGGTAGTACAAACCCGGATACCTGGCTCTCAGACTACTATACAGCCATCCAAATTAACAATGGGACAGACCTGGAAGCTGTAAAGTTTCTTCCCCTAATGTTACTGGATGGAGCCAGAGATTGGATCAATGGATTGCCATCAAGAACTGTCGACAGCTGGGATGATATGGCTCGAGTATTCACTCAGCATTTCCGGGGAACTTATAAACGCCCGAACAACATCAACCAGCTAAACCGTTGCACCCAGTTCGAGGATGAACCATACGTGGATTTCATCTCCAGATGGACTGTAATGAAGAATAGTTGTTCTGGAGTAACTGACGTACAAGCAATGCATGCTTTCATCAATGGTCTAAAACCCGGACTTGTACCGTTCATGGTTGGTTCGAAACAGCACAAAGATCTCGGATCTATGCTTACAACCGCCAATGAACACGCTGCAGCCGAAGACGACATCAGAGCAAAAGGAGGCAATATCGATACACTGATACTGGCCAAGAAAAATCCTCGCCCTGAGAAAAAAGGGACTTCAGATGCAACACAAAAACCCAAAGAGGTTAACATAGCCTTTGGAAGTGAAAAAGGGAACAGGTGGAAAGGACGCAGTTCAGAACCAATCAATTACACTAAAGAAGAGTGGGAAAAGATTAAGTCGGAACCCTGCGTCCACCATTCGCAATTCGGGAAACCCACCCATACGAACGCACAATGCCGGCTGAACAAGCACATGAAAGGCAGTGAAGGATCTAGAAATAAGGGGAAGAGTTCCAAAAGGAAATTTTCTAAACAAAAGCCAGAAGCTGAGAAAGAAGACAGTGAACCGGACACTGACGAAAAAATCCAGGAGCAACAGTGAAAAGGCGAACCCAAATTTCCGAGAGTTGACGGAGAATGTGCTCTAACTTTCCTAGCAACTCCATCAGCAAAAGTGGCAAAAAGAACGCTTCGAGAAATAAACGTGGTTGTTCCGGCAACCCCTAAATTCTTGAAGTATTCAAACACGCCAATTACCTGGGATCAGACTGGTCATCCCGGAAATTTTCCCTGAACCCGGCACACAAGCTCTTGTTGTAAGCCCTATTGTCCAGAACACTAGGATAAAAAGAGTGCTGATGGACGGAGGATCCAGCATTAACATAATGTATCTGGATACGCTGAGGCATCTGAAAATCTCCGAGACCCGGCTCAATTACAGCAACATACGCTTCCATGGCATTGTTCCTGGCAGGCAAGCACGATCCCTAGGAGAAATTTCCCTAGATGTCACTTTCGGAGAAAAAGATCACTTCCGTCAGGAAAAAGTATCCTTCCAGGTGGTGCCGTTCGAAAGCGTGTATCACGCAATACTAGGACGTCCAGCCTTCGCCAAATTTATGGCAAGATCATGTTATATCTATAACAAGCTGAAGATGCCAGGGCCGAAAGGAGGAGTAATCACCATAACTGGAGATTTCAAGCTGGCGAACAAGCTGGAAAAAGAAAACACTCTTTGCGCTGAGAAGATCATAGCAAAGAAAGAGCTGAAGGAGCTGGCTAAGGAGGTATCGCCGACAGAAATGCCGGCAGGAAAAGAAACCCGGAAGCAAGCACATAGCTTCAAGGCATCCGAGAATACAAGACGGGTAATCTTAGATCCGACAAAATTTGTCGTAGTAGGAACTGGGATGACCGACAAATAGGAAGGCGAGCTCATCAAGTTCCTCCGTGAGAACTGGGATATTTTCGCCTGGTGTCCGGCTGACATGCCAGGCGTACACAGGGAACTTGCTGAGCATCAACCTAAGGTGATTCCAGGCTCCAAACCCGTCAAACAAGGTCTCCGTCGATTTGACGGAAGAAGACGGAAGGCTATTGGCAAGGAAATTATCCGGCTTTTAGCAGCAGATTTCATCCAGGAAGTAATACACACTGAATGGTCTGCAAATCCGGTATTGGTACCGAAGAAAGACACTACTGCTCATAGAATGTGTATAGATTAGACCGGCTTGAACAAACTGTGTCCAAAAGATAGGTTCGCCTTACCGCGGATCGATCAAATAATAGATGCCACCGTAGGCTCTGAGCATTTATGATTTTTGAATGCCTATTCCGGTTATCACCAAATACGCATGAAAAAGGAATATCAAATTAAGACTTCTTTTATAACCCCTTACGGGACGTACTATTACATAACCATGCCATTTGGCCTGAAGAACGCAGGTGCAACTTACCAGCGTTGCATGCAACGTTGTTTGCATAGTCAGATTGGCAAAAATGTCCATGTTTACGTGGACGATATTGCTGTCGTAACCAAGGAAAAAGATACGCTCCTTGAAGATTTGCGAGAAACCTTCGAAAACTTGCGCACTTACAAGATGAAGTTAAATCTAGCAAAGTGCGTATTCGAGGTCCCCTCAGGAAAACTTCTGGGTTTCATCGTTTTTCACAGAGGAATAGAAGTTAACCCTGAAAAGATCAAAGCAATCTTAAACATCTCCAAACCTACATGTGTAAAAGATGTCCAAAGATTGATGGGTTCCGCTGCAGCCGTCAGCAGATTTATTAGTCGGCTGGGGGACAGAGCTTTACCACTCTACAAGTTGCTGAAAAAATCCGACAAATTCGAGTGGACAGAAGAGGCCGACGCAACATTAACCCAGTTGAAGGTAACTTTGATGAAAGCTCCGATTTTGGCATCCCCAAAAGACGAAGAACCTATGTTATTGTACCTCACGGCTACAAACAGGGTTATCAGTGCAGTAATTGTTGTGGAACGAAAGAAAGATGAACAGAGCATACCAGACCAGCATCCGGTATATTATATAAGTGAAGTTTTCTCCGAGTTCAAGCAAAGGTACCCACACTATCAAAAACTGGCATATGGCGTATTTTTCGCAGCTAGAAAGTTGCGCCATTACTTCCAAGGACATTCCATAACAGCGGTCTGTAAAGCACCACTAGGGGATATAATAAACAATGCGGAGGCAACTGGCCGAGTAGCCAAATGGGGCATCGAGCTAGCAGCCTTCGACATTAAGTATCAGCCAAGGACGGCAATAAAATTCCAGGTTTTGGCAGATTTTGTCGCCGACTGGACGGAAGCAATGGAGAAAACACCAATGTCGGAGTCCGAGTATTGGATCATGCATTTTGACGGATCCAAGATGAAGGAGGGCACTGGAGCCGGTGTAGTTATAAAATCCCCTAAAGGAGACACAATGGAGTACGTATTACAAATACACTTCAACGCCAACAATAACGTGGCAGAATACGAACCTCTGCTTCACGGCTTGCATATTGCAAAGGAAATAGGTGTCAAGCGCATCTTGTGCTACGGCGACTCGGACTTTGTACAGCATCAGCTTAACCAAACCTGGGACGCAAAAAGCCCTATAATGGCCGAATACCGGAGAACGGTGGACGAGTTCGCCATTTGTTTTTTCGGATTCGAAGTACTCCACGTTAAAAGGGAGGAGAATTGGAACGCGGATGCGTTAGCCCGCATGGGGTCAGAAAGCGTAAAAATCCTACCACCAGGTGTATTCGTCCAGCATTTGTACGAGCCATCCATAAAAGGTGGAGATATTGATTATCCTATGGCTTCCGAGTCAATTGAAGTTATGCTCGTCAACCCGGATTGGAATATTCCATATTTAAACTATTTAGTCAATCAGAAGTATCCAGAAGGAGCAGACGAAGTCTTGAAGAGACAAATCCAGCGTCGATGCAAATGATACACGGTAATTGACAATTCCCTGTATAAACGCAATACTTCCGGACTTTTTCTGCGATGTATTTCGCCAGAAGAAGGACGAGAAATCTTGCAAGAAATCCATGCCGAAGATTGCGGACATCATGCTCAATCAAAAAGCATAGTTAAAAAAGCATTCCGTGCCGGGTTTTTCTGGCTAACAGCCAAGACAGATGCGGAGCACATAGTAAACACATGTGCAGGATGTCAATATTACGCCAAGCAGACTAATATGCCGGCCCAAGCACTCAAAACTATCCCCATTACATGGCCGTTTGCGGTCTGGGGCTAGATATGATGGGACCATTCAAAACAGCGCGAGGCGGATTTACACATCTACTTGTAGCTGTGGATAAATATACCAAATGGGTGGAGGCTAAACCCATCAAAAAGCTTGACAGTGTAACTGCCAGAAATTTCATTATTGACATAGTCATGAGATACGGCGTTCCACACAGCATAATAACCGACAAAGGGAAAAATTTCTCCATTGGAGAGTTGGCAAAATATTGCCGACAAACGGGAATTCGCCTAGACCTCGTATCTGTGGCACACCCGCAATTCAATGGACAGGTTGAGAGAATGAATAGCTCAATCCTGCAAGGAATACGCCCAAGACTCGAATCTCCTCTTCATAGAGCAGCTGGAGCATGGGTAGAAGAGCTACCTTCCGTGCTTTGGAGTATTCGAACGACGCCAAACAGATCACTTGGGCAAACCCCGTTTTTCCTAGTTTATGGTGCGGAAGCTATCCTTCCAACGTACATGATCCATGATAGCCCAAGAGTGCGGGATTTCGACGACTCGGATGCCGAAGAAGCACGACAGGATGCCGTCGATCTCTTAGAAGAGGGACGAGAGCTTGTGCTTCAAAGATCCGCCATTTACCAGCAAGGTTTACAACATTACCATAGTCGGAAAATCATGCATCGTTCTTTTAAAGAAGGTGACCTAGTGCTGAGATTGGTGCAGCAAAGGAAGCACAAACTGGCCCCAGTATGGGAAGGACCATTTGTCATTAGTAAAGCCATGAAGAATGGATCATATTATCTTGTCGACATTCGAGATACGGAAGACGATCCCGAGAAGCCGAATCGCAAAAGAAAGAGAAAGATAGATGATGAACTAGGAGAGACAAAGAGGCTCTGGAGTATCCAGCAGTTACGTCCCTTCTATACTTAGTTCAATTTCTATGTAAACATCTTTGAGATCATGAAATAAAGTTGTCGGAATTCTTATATCCATGTTTTTACAAGTTTATTATAGTACAAAACATGATTCCACCTTATCTATTTCCCAATGATCTTACAAAATACTCAATGTTAACCCGAATTGTGCCTGCGTGCTTGGTGTTTAAAAACTGAATGATTTTCAGCCTACTAACGTCTAAAGGAAACTCGGATTGTGCCTGCGTGCCCAAGTTTCATCCAAAAAAATTCCTTACTTTTCTCTAAGTATTATCTGATTGTTTATGTGTTGGGTCACTCGAGCTAGTTAGTAAAAATTCCCTTAGTATGATCCATGTTTTCGAGTTTGAACTGATTGGTCTTACCCAGTAATTCGGCATGATGATTCATAGTACTATTGAGCCATTTCAAACACTAAGGACAATTAAAACACATAAGCCAGAGAACTTAGAAGACAAAGGAATATTAAAACCCGGAAACCTAGCAAAGAATTTCATAATTAAACTGCAAACGGCGGAGTTCTTGTTTATACAAAATAATAGAAGCATTACAATACATTGTAAAAGTGCAGTAATGCTCCTATTTTCTACTTCCACCATCCAGGTTAAGGACATCCCTTCAAGCATCCGAGTCTTCTTCGCTGCTGTCATTCTCGGGGGCTTCGGGGATCTCCTCTTCCGGATAAGTGATGGAGATGTTCACCATGGAGGCGATCTTGGTGGCGTGACCTTTGATTTCATCAAAGATGGTGGTCCGCTGGGTTTCCGTGTATCCTTGAGGGATACCGGACGCCACGCGTCAAGATTTGGCACCAGGGTAGTGCATACGCATAAGGCCGAGAGCCATGCGTGCACCACCCCGTGCTGCGGAGCGTAAGGTGGACTCCTTAGACTCCGCCACCTCCAGGATAGCACCCGGAAGTTTCTCAACTTTCGAGAATTCCCCAGTCCTTGTGAGAAGGAATTTGTTGATCAGCTGCATTCCAGCAGCTCTGATAGCCGTCCATACCTTCCCAAAGGCTCGGATTCTATCAATCCGAGTGAGATCTGGGTTATCTCCTGTTTTTTCAGACAAAACAGCCAAAAGGTTAAGTGAAAAAGTAGAGAAAGAAAGCAAGACATGGACAAAACCGGTAAATGAAATAAACTTACCGAGAATCTTGTCGATTTCGGAGCCTTCCTCCAGGCGCAGGTTTAAGGCATTCTCCAAGTCCTGGATAGTGGAATTGTCCTTTTCCGCCTGTTCGAAAGCCTTGGATTGAGCAATTCCAAGGGCCAGATTGCTGGCTTCCAGATCTTTTTTGGCCTTCATAAGTTCCTTATGAAGGTCCGGATTCTCCTCACGGAGACAGGCAGCATTACCGGCATCTTCAGCTATTTCCTTGGCCTTAGCCAAAGCAGCTGGAAAGCAAGGAAAAAATTCCGAGTTAAGAAAGAAAATCGGGAAAAGTACTTAGATAAAAAGCTGGATCAAAAACTTCAGAGAAAAAAGTATACCTGTCGTTTCAGAAGCTGCAGCTGAGACGATGCCAGCTCCGCCTCTTTCACTTCAAGAATAGAAAGAAGGTTTCTAACCTCCTTATTCTTGACGGAAAGCTTATTCAAAACTTCCATGTTAATGGTTTCATCGGTTTGCTGGAACATGACAAGAAAAAAAAGTCATCAAAAAGCATCAAGGCGAAAAGTATACATTTTGCTTAATTCTTGGGGGCTAGAGTTAATACCTTGTAACATCCCTGTTTTGCTAAATTAGGGTGTATGGTGTTGTGTTCATATCATACATGCATGTAACAAAAAATTAATCATGTTTGAACCAATTTAATTTGTGGATTTAAATGGTTTTGAGAAAATATCACAAATACTACTTAATGTTGTTTCCAAAATCTTGTACTGAAAAATATTTCAATTTCACCAAAGCAAGATATGGTGTGGTTGGAAATTTTATAAGGTTTCCAAAATGTATTTTTGCCAAATTTTCTGTTTGCAAAATGGCCAGGAAAACATGGTTTTTGTCGCGGTTTTAAAGGACAGAAGGGCTGTTTTACAATTCCCAAAACTCTCCAGGGGGTGTTGTAAAAAGTGGTCTTCTTCAACCTTGGACAGTAGGATGCACCTACGTGTCCTCACCCCCGACGTGGGTTGCCACCTCCTGCTCGGGTATGTGCTTCCCCCTCGCGACGTGGACTACCAGAAGACCTCCTGGAGCCGTCTGAATCGAGGAGTCCTCGCAGAAGCCCCCACGGTCGCCTCCTCTCTCTGCCTCTCTCCCTGTTACCCTAACCCTAACCGTACGGTCGCCGTCGCGCGCCGACAGCTCCGGCCATCTCCGTCCATTTGGAAGCCACCTGGAGGACCGCCTGGATCCCCTCTACCCCCTCGAGCTCGCTCGGAAGCTAGGAAGCCCGAGGAGGACCTCAATTTCTCATCGCCGTCCGCCATGGCCGCGGCTTCCTCGGCTCCTCACCGTCGATTTAGGCCCTCCCTAACCTCCTCGTCGACGCCATCGTGCTCCCCTCGATGCGGTGAGCCTCCCCGTACCATCATATCGCCTTCTCCCTCTCCGGTTTGCCTTGCCATCGCCGGCCGCCGCCCGCCACCGCGCCTATGGTCGCCGCCGGTCATTCCTGTGGCCATCCGACCAGCCGCCGCCACCTAATGGTCGCTCTCAAGCCCGTCTACCTAGGCCCCCAACCAATTCCACACATTATCAATCGAGGCATTCGAATTCGAGAGCAACGGAGAAGTTCTTCTCTGGATGATGCAAGGATGATGTCATCCTGACGTCATAAATCCCCTTTTTAATAATTCCAGGAAATGACTTAAAATTGTAACTTTAATATCTCCTAAATTATTAATCAGAAAAATGTGTTCAAGATACCAAAATGTTCATAAAATTATTCTCTATCCCAATATGTAATTTTCACACATGCTTGAGAAAGTCCAAAAATGAGCATTTATTTAATGTTGTTTAATCATTTAAAATAGAAAAATAAGTTTTTATTCAATAAAATTAGAAAAATAAAAGTTATATATCAAATTTCTCAAAATGACAAATGGAATCTAGTTATGATGTTTTCAAACCCATTTGAGCTTTTAAAATTGTACTCACTTTCAGAATCACCCGAATTGCCCTACGGGGTCTATTTCGGGATAAATTCAGTAAAAATGCATAATTGTCATACGAACCTTAGCAACCCTATCTTCGTGTTTAGGGCTTTATTTAAGTGCATTAACTTGATCATGCATACATGTTGCGCATTGCATCGATGCCATGTGTTGATTGTTATTCTTCTTTTCGGTGTTTGTTTCCCCTCGGTAGAACGTGACTCCGAAGTGAAAGCCAGCAAGTCCAATGGCGAATACTTGATCCTAACCGACAATTCAAGCACTTATCCGAGAAGACATTTCTATTGGTTTTCTTATAACCAAGGCAAGCATAACCTCTTATCTGCTCATATATGATTTCAAAGTGATTTGAATCTCGTACTTTGCATTCGGTTCCAAACTATTTGATGTCAGTAGATAGAGTTCTCCTATATACTGCATAGCCTACACAATCTGATCCACTACACCTAGAAGCTATAGGTTTGTTTGTGCGCGCTCCGCTAAACCTTGTGAGTCTTGCTTATCCATGCCTAGTTGTGATCTAATTCATCCGGTTGATGAATCTGGTCAATGCGTGAATCTACTATGTTATGTTGTTATGATTTCAATTATCTTTGATAACCTGAATAATCACGGCATGGATGTGAGGCCACAATGGGTTGTGGCATTTTTTCCTGTTCATGCCCCTAGGAGAGAGTTCTCGCCTTCGAGCCAAGACTGAGCGTACAGCCACACGTGGACCGATGAACCCCGCCCGGCTAACTAACTTGTTTAACCTTATCCATGAGCCACATAGTTTGAGATTTCCATCTACGTGTGAGTCGGAAAATGTTTTGAAGAAAATTAGGTCGTGACCGGGATAAGTGATGGACGTACATGGATCTTGTTCCCGACTCAAAGAACAGGTGCCGTCAGGAGGTGGCCAACTCCCTGTTGACGGGGTGGCCCTGTTTGGGTTGACTCATGGATATGGTTCGACAAGGTAAAGGACGGGAATCGACCACCCTCTGCCGGCACTTCCCGGACTAGTGCCAACCCGGTGGCACTAAGAGTCGGTTGGTACGTGTGGGTAAAGTTGTACACCCCTGCAGGGTTAAATCTTTTCGAAAAGCCGTGTCTGCGGTTCAAGACGACTTGGTGACGGATTCTGTGATCATAGATAACTTGAACGGAATGACTAAAACTTGCGGACAACGAATGAAGGATGCCTCCTCGGAGATGCCGAGAGGGGTTACCTTGTAGCATGAGATAGTGTGGAACAACTGGAGGAGGTGATCTTTGAAGCACGAGGTGCTGAAATGTTTTGGTGGATTAAAAAGATGATGATATCAGTAGTTGAGTAGCTTTCTCATCTGTTTTCAAAATACTCCATGAGACGTGCTATTACTCCCTCAACTTGGAAAACAAAGATGGCTTTACGCAAAATAAACTTCATAACTCTTTCTAAAAGAAGCAGATATATAATAGGTTAACTAAGTCTTGTTTAGTACCTCCCGTACTCATGTTTGTTCCAACTTGGTTCAGGTGGAGTTCGTCAGTTCGGTGGTGTTTCAACGTGGATATCGACGAGTAGTTTGGGGTTCCCAGGTAGCAGCCTGGAATCTATGGGCTGGGACGTCGCCTTATGTTGCGGCCTCTTAGGCCTTTTTGGTTTTTGTTGATTAGCAACATAATTTGTCTTCCGTTGTCTGATGTAATGTTGGGTCGTGTGACCTCTGCTTGTAAGCTATACTCTAGTAACACATGTTTAATACAACTTTCATGTCTAGAGTGCTGCTTTGATCGATTGTTGGTCTCGAGCCCGTTGTTATACAGTTTTGGCTATGCCTGCATAGTTGTCGCAGTCGAGGGGTTGTGGAGCCGATGATCCATGTCCGAGCCCGCCTGCCGAAGATATTCGGCCTGGGGCGAGGTAACCCCAGTAACCCTCGATTGTTGTTGCACTTTCTGGACACATAGCAGCTCTGTATAACTTTGGTCCCGTTCCTTCAGTTTCATCCGACTCGTGGAAGTTTGGGTATGCATAATTGGTTATGACTAGCATGGATACAAGGAGTAGTAGACCGGGGATCCGGACTGCGTGCCGATGAATCCGGTCTGCCTGTCGTTGTTTGTTGCAGCGGGGGCTGGTAACCCTGAAGCCCTTGTGAGTCCATGGCTAGGAGCACATAACAATATGTATATCTCTGGGTCCGGGGTCCGACAAGTCTTGGTATCAGAGCAGGACTGCCTGTAGGAAAACCTTACTGCTTGGTCGATGTTGAGTCTAGTGTTTGTTAAAACTATTTGAAAACTCCAAATGGATTGTGAAAAAACTTCTTAGGATTCTTTTTACTGCTTATCTGGTATCGATCTAACTCTGGGTCACCTTACCTGTTTTGATTTGAAAAGGTTTTGCTATCTCTTCTATTCATTCAAAACCTAGGTGCCTTCTTTGGCAATGATGTTTTTACCCAAGTTGACCTAGTGTTGAGTCTCTAGAGTTTTGTGTGTTCCATACTCCGTTGTCTTTTGATTCAATTGGGAGATTTCCTTTCCATCCCAATCTCTCTCAAAGTTGTCCGAATTCCACATTCTTACATGTTTCCAAGTCTCAAAATCCTAAACCTCGAGATTTCCTTTTCATCTCGAATGTATCCGTTATCCTCTGCTCAAGTACTTACGGAGCTAAGTTTGTCTTCTTGGAAAGATACTTCGTGATTGCTATTCGTAGTGTTCTTCAAGGCGCTAAGATAGTAGTTACTCCTTTCTCGATGGTTTTAATCGTTGGACTTGAACCGAAGGTCTCGGAATGTGCTGGATTGAAGTGTGTTGAATCATGTGGTTTTAATCATGTGATGTGTATGCTACCAGCACAGGATGCTGACCTTTAACCCAAGTTCCGTTTCTTTGGATCCTGAGGAATCTGTTCCACCTCAGGGTGGCTAGGAAACTTCAACTTCCTTAGCCATAGGTTTTCTCGTGGAGTCAAAAGGATCACAACAAGAGTGATGATCATGGCCTCCACATCTTTGTTCTTGGTTCAGCTATACCAACCTTTTGGCATGGGTTCTACACATAAGTATTACCCTGTGCATCCAACGTGATCTCAGGATTTTCCAGAGCACGTTCCTACTCTTTAGCTGCTTTCCAAACTTCGTCCGTTGTTTGGAAACCAAGTTACATATGTGTGTTGGATTCTTCCCCTGCATTTGTTCTTGTTTTCTGTCAAAACATTCCAGCTAGGAATGTAAGGAGAAACAAACTCCAGCACCTCGTTCATCTCTAGGACCAGGTCAAAGTTTTGTAATTCGTAGGTTAAAGAAGTTCTGTTAGCTTCTGTTCTGTTCTTTCTTCGAGTATCACACTCTTTTATATCAAGAGGTCGTGCTTAGTTTCATGGCCTTGACGATGAAGTGATGCTCTCACACATCTTCACTTCCCCTTCCTCCAAGTTTGAATGCTTGAAAATGATGGGTCTGTTCATCGACATGTGTACCAGATGTTCCTAGCAATTCTTATTGCCTTCGAAAATCTAAGAAACATACGTACCCTTCTTAGCATTACTGGTCACCCAGCCTCTTTCTGAAGTTGACTGTGTTACCAAATCCGTTCATTCCGTTGCACGTTCTTGGTCAGAGAGTTATGTTCATACCGAAGCTCTCATGATCATATCGGTTTCTTTGACAAGCAAGATTCCTTTCGAACTTCGAGACATACCGGTAGGTTGTGATATTCTGGTTGTCTTTCTAGAAGTATCACCAGGTTGTCACCTGACTATGATGTCTAAACAAGGGGTACTTTGAACTACTCCTTCCTCCAAGGAACTCTGCTGGATATCCTGGACTAGTTGGTTGAGCTTAAACAACAACTTGGAGAGTTGAAAGGCAAAGGCTCTGCTTAACTTGATCCTTTGACAAGGGATGTCTAGTTTCCTTTATGTTGAAATAGTATAGTATCTCCGTTGTGGACATACTATCATTCTAACCTTGATTTGATTTGGGCTATCGTCAGGTCAAGTTCAGATTCAAGGACTATCTTGATGGTGTTACTACTCATGGTGTTTTGCCGATTACACCGATCATGTCCTTTGGTCTGACCAATATTTTTCCTTGTTCATATATCATATGAATCTCTCTTCTTGGGGTGTTCTGATAAGCATGTTGTTGAGCCCATCGATGACATTCCTATTTTCTCCAAGTTGCAAGAGGTTCATGTTGAACAACTGGCACTAATGTTAGAAACTTTCGAGAACCAACTTTGTGTCATCCCGAAGTTCTGTTCTGGATGTTCGAAGTGACTTTCTCCTGTCCATGTGTTTATGGTGAAAGTTGTCGCCATGGATCCGAGTAGAGTTTCTTTGTTCCCTCGGGAATAATCCCAAGTCGGTCATGCATATGTGGACTATTCTTGAGATGGTTGGTTTTTACCTCCATTCACTTAAAGAAGTTTCCATCCACACTAAGCCACTGACTGATTGTTCGTGAAAGAGAAGAAGTTTAAGAACTTCGTTATCTTCGCAATCATCTTCCCAACAAGGACTTGATGTGTTTCATTGCAAGCAGTCCATGTAGGTGCAACCGTCTTTCGCAAGTTGCTAATACATGAGTTCTACAATCTCACTCATCCTCTTGAGTGTGACATCATAGTCCATGTCTTGAGAATCCAGCATAGGTATCTCGTTGGTAACCGGTGCAACCTCTTTGATCAAACATACCGAGTCTGAGTTATCAATTCACTAACCGGAGCTGAATCTCAAGCAGCAACGATGGTTGGTGTTTCGTCAAGGGTACTGAATAAGGTCTTTTCAAAATCCGGCATGGTTGATGTTGTGGTTGACACAATTAGCCGGAAGGCCTAATGTCATGCCCCTTTGAATCAGCAAAAATAACCACTCTTTTTGAGAATGATTGTCTGACTCATTCTAGAAGTTTTCCCTTCTCGTTCTTCTAAACTGGAGTTTTACTTTCACTTGATGACCTATAGAAGGCCTGTCATGAGCCTGCTGTTGGTATCTAGAACATCCAGGAGAGCCTCGAAGTTGATTCTTCCAATGTATCTTTGTCAATCCTCAAAACCTTTGTTCTTGTGAAAACAAGTTCATCGTGAAAACATTTCGTGGTGTTTTGCAACCGCCATTGATCAGTTCCCTTTTTCAAGTTGGTTGTACTTGAAGTTCTAATCATCTCACACATGGTGTGAATTTGTCAGTCACTTCAGCCGTGGGATCTTGACCATGTGGTAGATGTATCGTTACGTCCAAACCATAATAGGAAAGAGATTCCCTATTCCTTATGGTGTTTCAACCCCCGATGGTTGCTAATCTTTATGGGGTGACCAAGAAATTCCTACTTAATTACGGTGTTCCAACATCTTTTGTTTACTCATCCTCTACCGTGAAGTAACATCCCGATCCTTGATAAGGATTTCAAGAAAATTGTTACGGAATGGTTGAAAGTTCCTTCATATTCTGTGTCCACTCCGAAGAGTGAACATGATCCTGTATCAACTTTTCTCAGAAGCACGAATTACAGTGTTTTCTCGTGTTTCCCTTCGTCTACGGATATCATGTTGTGATACCCAAGTCAATTCTTCCCATCTTGGTATTCTGCTTTGAAGAAACCTCGATGTCACAAGTTGTTCAACCTTTCTTTTCAAAAGGGATTTAAAGTCTTGTGCAAAGCTCATATTCTAAATTCTTTCAAGAACCATCGTCCAAAACCTTGAAACCTTCTCTCAGTTCCCTCCGTTATCTTGATGTGTTTCATGCACGATAACTCAGCAGTTCTTTACGAACATTCTTGTCATGAGTTATCCACGATATACCTGATCTTCGTGAAGATCAATTCCTTAGAGTTTTCCCTCTCACCTAAGGTGTAGCCGCTGAAGGATCTTCGCAAGTGCTACGGATCAATATCTTCAAGAAGAGAACCGTAAGGTTCGATAAGATCATCCAACCGGTGTTCCTTCTTTCTTTCTCCTTCAGGAATCTCGGGACAAGATTCTTGTAAGGGAGGTAGGTTTGTAACATCCCTATTTTGCTAAATTAGGATGTGTGGTGTTGTGTTCATATCATACATGCATGGAACAAAAATTTAATCATATTTGAACCAATTTAATTTGTGGATTTAAATGGTTTTGAGAAAATATCACAAATACTACTTAATGTTGTTTCCAAAATCTTGTACTGAAAAATATTTCAATTTCACCAAAGCAGGATATGGTGTGGTTGGAAATTTTATAAGGTTTCCAAAATGTATTTTTTGCCAAATTTTCTGTTTGCAAAAACGCCAAGAAAACATGGTTTTTGTCGCAGTTTTAAAGGACAGAAGGGCTGTTTTACAATTCCCAAAACTCTCCAGGGGGTGTTGTAAAAAGTGGTCTTCTTCAACCTTGGACAGTAGGATGCACCTACGTGTCCTCACCCCCGACGTGGGTTGCCACCTCCTGCTCGTGTATGTGCTTCCCCCTCGCGACGTGGACTACCAGAAGACCTCCTGGAGCCGTCTGAATCAAGGAGTCCTCGCAAAAGCCCCCACGGTCGCCTCCTCTCTCTGCCTCTCTCCCTGTAACCCTAACCCTAACCGTACGGTCGCCATCGCGCGCCGACAACTCCGGCCATCTCCGTCCATTTGGAAGCCACCTGGAGGATGGCCTGGATCCCCTCTACCCCCTCGAGCTCGCTCGGAAGCTAGGAAGCCCGAGGAGGACCTCAATTTCTCGTCGCCGTCCGCCATGGCCGCCGGCTTCCTCGGCTCCTCGCCGTCGATTCCGGCCCTCCCTAACCTCCTCGTCGACGCCATCGTGCTCCCCTCGATGCGGTAAGCCTCCCCGTACCCTCAGCTCGCCTTCTCCATCTCCGGTTTGCCTTGCCACCGCCGGCCGCCGCCCACCGCCGCGCCTATGGTCGCCGTCGGTCATTCCTGTGGCCATCCGACCAGCCGCCGCCACCTAATGGTCGCTCTCAAGCCCCTCTACCTAGGCCCCCAACCAATTCCACACTTTATCAATCGAGGCATTCGAATTCGAGAGCAACGGAGAAGTTCTTCTCTGGATGATGCAAGGATGATGTCATCCTGACGTCATAAATCCCCTTTTTAATAATTCCAGGAAATGACTTAAAATTGTAACTTTAATATCTCCTAAATTATTAATCAGAAAAATGTGTTCAAGATACCAAAATGTTCATAAAATTATTCTCTATCCCGATATGTAATTTTCACACATGCTTGAGAAAGTCCAAAAATGAGCATTTATTTAATGTTGTTTAATCATTTAAAATAGAAAAATAAGTTTTTATTCAATAAAATTAGAAAAATAAAAGTTATATATCAAATTTCTCAAAATGACAAATGGAATCTAGTTATGATGTTTTCAAACCCATTTGAGCTTTTAAAATTGTACTCACTTTCAGAATCACCCGAATTGCCCTACGGGGTCTATTTCGGGATAAATTCAGTAAAAATGCATAATTGTCATACGAACCTTAGCAACCCTATCTTCATGTTTAGGGCTTTATTTAAGTGCATTAAATTGCTCATGCATACATGTTGCGCATTGCATCGATGCCATGTGTTGATTGTTATTCTTCTTTTCGGTGTATGTTTCCCCTCGGTAGAACGTGACTCCGAAGTGAAAGCCAGCAAGTCCAATGGCGAATACTTGATCCTAACCGACAATTCAAGCACTTATCCGAGAAGACATTTCTATTGGTTTTCTTATAACCAAGGCAAGCATAACCTCTTATCTGCTCATATATGATTTCAAAGTGATTTGAATCTCGTACTTTGCATTCGGTTCCAAACTATTTGATGTCAGTAGATAGAGTTCTCCTATATACCGCATAGCCTACACAATCTGATCCACTACACCTAGAAGCTATAGGTTTGTTTGTGCGCGCTCCGCTAAACCTTGTGAGTCTTGCTTATCCATGCCTAGTTGTGATCTAATTCATCCGGTTGATGAATCTGGTCAATGCGTGAATCTACTATGTTATGTTGTTATGATTTCAATTATCTTTGATAACCTGAATAATCACGGCATGGATGTGAGGCCACAATGGGTTGTGGCATTTTGTCATGTTCATGCCCCTAGGAGAGAGTTCTCGCCTTCGAGCCAAGACTGGGCGTGCAGCCACACGTGGGCCGATGAACCCCGCCCGGCTAACTAACTTGTTTAACCTTATCCATGAGCCACATAGTTTGAGATTTCCATCTGCATGTGAGTCGGAAAATGTTTTGGAGAAAATTAGGTCGTGACCGGGACAAGTGATGGACGTACACGGATCTTGTTCCCGACTCACAGAACAGGTGCCGTCAGGAGGTGGCCAACTCCCTGTTTACGGGGTGGCCCTGTTTGGGTTGACTCATGAATATGGTTCGACAAGGTAAAGGCCGGGAATCGACCACCCTCTGCCGGCACTTCCCGGACTAGTGCCAACCCGGTGGCACTAAGAGTCGGTTGGTACGTGTGGGTAAAGTTGTACACCCCTGCAGGGTTAAATCTTTTCGAAAAGCCGTGTCTGCGGTTAAAGACGACTTGGTGACGGATTCTGTGATCATAGATAACTTGAACGGAATGACTAAAACTTGCGGACAACGAATGAAGGATGCCTCCTCGGAGATGCCGAGAGGGGTTACCTTGTAGCATGAGATAGTGTGGAACAACTGGAGGAGGCGATCTTTGAAGCACGAGGTGCTAAAATGTTTTGGTGGATTAAAAAGATGATGATATCAGTAGTGGAGTAGCTTTCTCATCTGTTTTCAAAATACTCCATGAGATGTGCTATTACTCGCTCAACTTGGAAAACAAAGATGGCTTTACGCAAAAGAACCTTCATAACTCTTTATAAAAGAAGCAGATATATAATAGCTTAACTAAGTCTTGTTGAGTACCTCCCGTACTCATGTTTGCTTCAAGTTGGTTCAGGTGGAGTTCGTCAGTTCGGTGGTGTTTCAACGTGGATATCGACGAGTAGTTTGGGGTTCCCAGGTAGCAGCCTGGAATCTATGGGTTGGGACGTCGCCTTATGTTGCGGCCTCTTAGGCCTTTTTGGTTTTTGTTGATTAGCAACATAATTTGCCTTCCGTTGTCTGATGTAATGTTGGGTCGTGTGACCTCTGCTTGTAAGCTATACTCTAGTAACACATGTTTAATACAACTTTCATGTCTAGAGTGCTGCTTTGATCGATTGTTGGTCTCGAGCCCGTTGTTATACTGTTTTGGCTATGCCTGCATAGTTGTCGTAGTCGAGGGGTTGTGGAGCCGATGATCCATGTCCGAGCCCGCCTGCCGAAGATATTCGGCCTGGGGCGAGGTAACCCCAGTAACCCTCGATTATTGTTGCACTTTCTGGACATATAGCAGCTCTGTATAACTTTGGTCCCGTTCCTTCAGTTTCATCCGACTCGTGGACGCTTGGGTATGCATAATTGGTTATGACTAGCATGGATACAAGGAGTAGTAGACCGGGGATCCGGACTGCGTGCCGATGAATCCGGTCTGCCTGCCGTTGTTTGTTGCGGCCGGGGATGGTAACCCTGAAGCCCTTGTGAGTCCATGGCTAGGAGCACATAACAATATGTATATCTCTGGGTCCGGGGTCCGACATACTTGGCTCATCCGCTGAAACTGTCACATCCCAATTTTGGAATACCTGATAACACAGTTGTTTTGCTAATTGCTTCACAAATAAACTTTGGTTGTGTTTGTTTGAGTGCAACTAAACAAACTAATTATATAAACTTGCAAACTTAAAAAGATAGCAAAGCAGTGAACTAAAAATATTCAACATATTGTTCCAATGACTTTGGCAATATTTTCTAAAGTAAATATTGATCAAAGAGTTTTCCAAACCATCTTAGGAATCCCATACTTGTTGAATATTATTCCAAGGCCTAAGTTAAGAAAGAGGAAACACTAAATAAATTTCCCTAAAAGATTATCAGAAAAAGAGGCATTCTTAAATGCTTCACCAAAATCTTATCAAATGTTTTTCCAACCTTGCAAGCTTAAAAACAAAAGTATTTGAGAGCATTGACTTGTTATCTCTAGTCATATAAATATTTTGGCAAAGCATTGCTAAAGAAAAGCCAAGTGCTTTATTAAATTGAATTTCCAATATTTCCAGAAACAGAAAACTCAAACAAGTTACTATTGGAAATTTTCTTCAAATGATTTGAAATTCATACCATTGCTTCCTTACATCAAATAAGGAACACACACAAGAGGAGACCAAAATTTGAATCCATTAAAGGCTTGAAAACATGATTTTTCTCCACAGCAACAATTAGAATTTTGAACAAGTTTGTTCTACAAACTTTTTCAAAATGCCATGAAATAAGTACCACATGCTCTATATAATAAATAAGGATGAAAACCAAAAGGGCACAAGTTTTTTGAATAAGTTAATTTGCCAAAAAACCCTGTTTTCTTGACAGCACCTTTTAGAAATTTGAACAAGTTTGTTCTATGAATTAACTCAAAATGACTTGAATTTTCTACCACTTAAGGAACACATCAAATAAGGAATTTGTGCCAAAAATTATCATTTTTGGAAGCTCCTAAGTAGGTTAATAAATTCAATGTCCATTTATGTAAGAATTCAAATTTGAACAACTTTGAATTATCAAGTTTCTCCAATTCAGCCAATTTTGACATATGTTGTACACCTAAACTAATAAGAATTTTGGGCAAAAGGGTTTCAATTTTAGACTTTGTTTTCCTTGTGAAAACAACCTTTTTCAGAGAGGACAGGGACCTTTTTGTAATTTACCAGGGACCAAAATGTGAGTTGAGTCATTGTGTCCTTCTTCTTCCTGTAGCTCCAGTAGAGGGCATGGGAGCCCATGCTCCATTGCTTCGAGTAGAAGACTTCTAGGTGATAAAAAGCCCCCATGTGGTTGCTATCTACCCCCTCTCTCTCCCCCTTGAACTCACTCCCTCTCTCTTAGATATTTTGCCCCAAACCGAAACCCTAGGTTTGAGCTCGTCGTCGATTCGGCCAAATGGGAGCTCACCGGCGGCAGCGGTTGTGCTCATCGTCTCCGCGTCGTCGTAGTGGTCCTCTCTGCCAGAGGAATCGAGCCGGAAGGGCTCGAGGTGGCCGCGCCATCCATTTCCTCTCTGCGGGTCCGGCGGACTCCGGCGACGAATCCCGGCCGCCTCGCTCATCCTCCGTCCTCTCCGAGCCCTCCCCTGCGTCGAGGGTAAGCCGGCGACCCCCGCCGCCCTTTTCCCCCTCCCTCTCCCTCTAGAACGCCGCCGAGTCGTGGCCGCTGTCCGGCCGCCGCCGCGCCACCGTCGCCGCCGCCCTACGGTCGTTCCCTGGAAGCGAGGGTGCCTCCGTTCGCTTCCCCACGTCGATACCAACGCATAGCTACCTTTAGTTCGCGAAACGATGGTCGAATCCGCTCGATTCGAGCTCGCCGGAGACATTCCCCGCCGGCGATGACGTCGTGGTTGCGTCACGCTGACGCAGCGCCCTTGACCCCGCACAGTAACTAGTCAAACCGGCGCGTGGGCCTAGCGCTTGCCTGCGTGGCTGCCTGCGTGGCCGCTGGCCCGCTGGTCAGCCACTGCGGCTAGCTCTGCCCATTGTCAGTTTAGATCTGGCCGGCCCAGCCCGTGGATCTGGCCCAGTCAAGTTTATTTTCCATTTTATTTTTACAGAGAAAGTGCATGGTTACTTTTGGCATTGAAAACCTACCTAAAAGATGAATTTGACCAAACTAAAATTCACAGTGGTACACCAACAAAATCTAAACCACCTACGACTTGTACATCTACATTTGGATGAATATTTTTGAAATGAAAAATGGTTTGGCAACAGGTACCAGAAAGAGAAAAATGAGCACCATTTTCATTTCACAAGTCAGAATGAAGTGAGGCCAATTGCATTGGAAAGCCCTTGAAAATTCCTAACAGGAGTAATTAACCTTGCTTCCAAATTCCTAATATTTGTTAAATGGCATGCAATTTGGTAAAACACCAGAGAGCACTTTGGTGAATTTTATAAAATAATTAACATTGATTTTTGATGCAAACTCAATTGGATGGTCTTTTATATGTTTAGGGCTATCCAAACCTAGCTTGGTTTAATTTTTAGAGCATCATAGAAATTTTGGTGGACAGATCTTTAAAATGCTTGTTTCTGCCATTTTGGCATTTTTAGTTAATTAATTTGTGTGAGTTATTGTTGTGTTGCAATATTGTTTTCTAGCATGTAAAAGTTGTGTGAACTTGTTTTCTAAGGTTTACTTAGCTATTTTATCATGTTAGATTGTGTGGACTTGACTTGAGAAGAAATAGGATTTTTGTTAATAGCATATGTTTTATCTCTAGTTTTATACTTGCATAGAATTCTTGAGTGTTAACTTTATGTGCAAACACTTGGATTTTTGATTGTATCCAGTACCATGTTGGTACTTATATTGTGTGGTTATCACTTCTGCTAGCTTGCATTTGAATTGGTAGAAAAGCATGAGTAGTTTTGTCATGACTATGAAAATGTTGGAAAAATTCCCTCATGTGTGGAATTTTTGACATAAGCATTTGTGGTTGTGTAGCCACATATTTTTGGGTTGTATTCATAGGACCAGTAGCATTTTGATTATGTTTTTATGAGTACTTGAACCCTAGAGTTTTCCCTTGTGTGAAAACAATAGCATGAGTAGCATTACCTTGCTTATTTTTAGCACCCTATTATTTTCTACTAGTATGGCTATTGCACTAGATGCTAGTTTAGTCTTTTGTTAATTTTTAGCAAGTATGACCAGAGGCTTTGTGACCTCTTAATGCTTTGTTATGCTAGTGGAACACCCACTGGTTTCATTGCATTTTTGGTGGAAACATTATTTCCCCCACACTAGATGTGTTTCTTTTATATATTTCTTTTACTAATGAGTGCCTAGTATTTTTGCTTTGGGAATTTTTGTGCTAAATGAAAATGGGTATGCTTCTGTTTGTAAGTGGTTATAATCATTTGTGCCTTGCTAGGAAAAATCCATTCTTGGAGTGTTGTTTGATTCCTCTAGTAATGCCCTTTTATTACCACTAGTATGTAGGAGTTGCCCTGCAAATTGATGCATTGCTTTGTTAAATGGGATATTTTTGTTATACAAAGTATAGATGTTTTTCAATCCTGTTTTTATGACATGGACCCTCTGGTTGTATTTCAATTATTTGATTCACATGCATCCATTGATTCTTCATGTTTGAGTAGTACTAGTTCCCTAGCATTTTCCTTGTATTGAATTATTTTCCTGCCAACTTGTGTTTGGTGGATATTTGTGTATCCTTGCATGAGGACATGTTTTCATTCCCATTATGATAACATGGTTCCTTGTTTGCATTTTAGTACTTTACTTATTATGCTTGCTTGCATAGCAAACTTTTAGTAGAAACATGTCAATAGGATTCCTCCTTTTTAGTCATTGTTTCTATTGTTCTCACTATGAGAAATTGTGTGTTTTGTGATGAGTCTATTACCTTGTTACACTTGAGTAGGCTCACTGATTTGTAAAAGTAACTTTTGCAAATCATGTGTCTCATTTATTCTTGTTGTGAATTTAGGCTTAGCAGAGTAGCTACCTTATTCTTTTTGTGGTGTGGTTGATAGACCCATTTCCATGATTATTGTTGTGCATGTTTTGTATACTCTTAGTAGTCTCACCCTTGTGAAACTAAGTTTATTTTGGGTTTATTAATATCTTGGTATGAGAGTGGCACACCCACTGAATCCATGATATTAAGGTTGTGAGATATGTTCCTCCAACCTTGAGCTGTCTTATTAAATGGCATTTCTGCCAAGTGTGTTTGTTTGATTGTTTGCCTAAGTTAATAATTGTGTGATTGGTTATTATTAGTTTTCCTTGCTGTATGTATTGTTAGGTGTTGTTGATTGCCTTGATTGGTTCTGAATGTGTGTCCTGTATTCCTTTTACGACGTTAGAAAACGAAGAGGAAGGAAGTGTCGTGAAACTCTGTTTCAAGTTCCAGTCACTCCAAAACCAGGGACACAAGGAGATACCAGGCAAGCCATCCTGATGCTTGCTGATACAATACTTATCATTATCTATCATGCATGTTTTACCTCTGAAGTTTTACAAAAACTTGATTATCAAAACTATTTTTGATGTGACTATTACTACTATACTAGTAAATAGGTTACTATTATGCCAGTAGTTAAAACTTGGTAATACCAAGCCCATAAGCCACCATATGGTATTTATTACCATCAAATATACTAGTCCCTAAGTGGACACCCTAAAATTGTGATTCTACAAAACAAAGGCTTTACGGAAAAACCCGGAGAAAAGGCGGATCCTTGTTCTCCGGAGGAATGTGGAAGTGGTCATTTTTTGAGAAAATTGGTGTTTTCAAAAATGACACATAACCTAGTCTTCGCCGGACAACCTTTACCGTACTGCCACCCTACCTCAACATGGGAACGGGGCCAGGCTTGAAACTTTTTCTTGTTAGTGGATGGTCTATCTCAATCGCTATAAGGGACGTCGTACCCTCGAACCGAATGTCGTGGAGACATAAAAGTGTGGGATTAATTTTCCCTCCGGATGCATCAGTTGGGTTTCTGACGTGGCGGTGTGTGACGCAATGCCGGGGATCAAAGTCCCGATTGAAGAGATAGTCATGTACTGGCTTGACCAAGGTGGAGAGTTCGGATCAGATACCTGATGTTTACATACTGTTGTTACAGTCCGTGGTTGTTTCACGGTAGGTGTACTGGATCTGGTGGATGAGTACACCTCTGCAGAGTACAACTTTTTCGAAGAAGCCGCGTCCTCGGATATGGACAGTTGAATGGCCATGTAGCTAGCATTGTGTCAATGTTTTCAAAAAGGAAGTTTTTGAAAGGGAATTTTGGAAAGGAAGTGTAGAACTTGTGAAGTTCGGAAAGAAAATGGAAACTTATACCGTGGAGGTATCGTCGATGACGAAAAGCCAGATGTATTTATACAAAACAAAATGTTTTGCAAAGAAAACCTTTTCTACTCTAAGCAAGAATTCTGGAAACTGATTCCAAGAAGTTTTGCAAAGAGAAAATATTCTTTAACAAAACTTTACAAAACCTCTTGTACATGTGATATCTACAAGAGAAATAAAACTATATTATTTTTCTTCTGAAGTATCTTCTTCAACGAAGATACAGATAAACTTGACTGCAACTGTGGTGTCATCATACATGAACACCATTGATAGTGAACCCTATTTATAGCCTACCTATTCCACCATATAAGCATACTTGCATGTTGGTAAGTGATATGATGGATGTCTTGCTGAGTACATTCAAATGTACTCATTATGGTTTCGCCCCTGGTATCTACTTGCCAGACTTTGAGAAGGAGCCTCCGAAGGAGATTTATGAAGAGAAGTACGGAGTTGACGGCTTTGCGAACTAGGATCGACTCTGGGTCAGCAGCCTGTAGGTTAAGGCGTGACTTGGGCTCAACTACGTTGTGTTTTAATTGTCTTCCGCTCTGTTGGTTAAGTTGCCTGCCTTTGTGGCAGTTGCGTTAAACTTGATCATGTGATCTTTTATGTAATACCTTTATGTATTCGTGTAATGGATGATGTATTTATGTGTGCCAATTGTGTATGTTGTTCACGACTGATCTTTCTGGGATCGTGAATGTATGCATACGGAGGGTTTCAGACTGCCGGTCTGGGGTCCTTACAGTAACCCTGCCAAGTTTTCATTGAACTCTTTTGCGTATTCCGCAAAAATAATTCCGGCCACGCTTAGGCCATCGTTGATGTTCTTGAAGTCCTTGTCAAAGGTGGGGATTTCCTCCTCAGTTTTTCGAGAAGAATCTCCCATCTCAGGAGCCGCCCTTTCCCTCGTGTCCGTGTTCGGCACAATGGGCTGGCTGGGCTCCAGAGACTCGGTGGTGGGGGCTGCGATATGCTCTTATGCCATCGTGGACGGTGTGTCCGGTGCGATGGCGTGAGAAGGTTTAGAGCCTCTGCTGGACACAACCTTGTGCCTCTTCAGCTTTTTTGGCTTTAGAGTAGAGGCAAGCAGGCTAAAAGCAAACAAAAAAGCCGGAAAAGTTAAAACTCCGAAGACAAAAGAAAACTCCGGCAAAGGAAAGTAACTCGGATGCCCTAACCTGGAGGTGGCGACGGGAACCCCGTCAAGATCGATGATTTCCTCAGAGGAGGAGATCTTCTTGCGCTTTCGCCCACCCGCAAAGGTGGCGCGCAACGCTTCCAGTTCAGCGTCGGAAGCCAGATCCGACTCAGTAAGGTCGGCAATCTATCAAAAAGAAAAAGCAGAGTTAGAAGCGAAAAATCCGAGTAAACATGGAAAAGCTTGAATCCCAAAAGACGGAAAATAATACCTTGGGAGCCGGATTGTCGGCCGTATACATTGGCCGACTCGCTTCATATTGGTCGCGTGATGCGACCAACTGGTTCACGCGCTTCCGCAAGTCTCGCGCGGCCCAGTCTTTGCTGGTTGTCCGCATCTTGTCGCCGGTGCCCGTATACTCGCAAAGGAGGCGGCCACCATGGTTGGCTAACGGTTGGATCCGCCTATCCAACCAGCAAAGGACTGTGTCCATGCCGGTTAGAGGCGGATCAGAAGAGGTGAGTTTTGCGATGCGCCGCTTGATCCTTAGAAGATCAGGAGGCATAATTTGGACGGCTTCAGTTCCCCAATATTCTTGGGGAACAGCAGCAGTGTTCGTAAAAGGTGGAACCCCGATGGCCTTTTTAGGGAAAGGAACATCAGGATGATAAAAGAAGGAACCCGTCCAAAATTTGACGGATTCTGAAGTCTTTATCTTGGGGAACCAATCCTCCCTAAATCTCCGAAGAGTGAAGGAAATGGTTCCGCAAGTTGGGAGTGCGCCCTCCGAAGAGTTCCGCTTAACCCCGAAACAATACAGCCAGAAATCTAATCTAGGTTCTATGCCTAGATAACCCTCGAAAAGGGCCTGAAAGCCGGCTAAGTACAGGATGGAGTTTGGTGGCAGGTTGTGGGGATGGATGTTGTAGTGGGAGAGAACCTGGAGGAAGAAGGCGGAAGGTGGGAGACCCATACCTCTCAGAAGGTGGGAGGAGAGAAGAACCCGTTCTCCGTCGTTCGGCATGGGTTCACTCTCGTCCTCCGGAAGCCGCCACTTCCCTTTAAGCACTAACCCCTCCTTCTCCATGGACGGAAGGAGGGACGACGGAATGCTGCAGGCAATCCAATTGCCGGCAGTCTCCATCTCCTCATCAGCTCCTGCGGCGGCGGACGCGGCGGCCTCCGCGGCTGCAAGCTCGTCGCCAACGAGCGTGAGTTTCTCCTCCGCCGTCTCGGGAGCGAACGGCGGAGTGGGCTCGGAGCTGGAACCCGCAAGATCCGCGGCGGCGGAAATGTTTCCTTCGTCCGCCGCGGTGCCCGTGGTCTTCACTGGTTCGTCGGCGGCGGCATGCACTGGGGAGTCCAACAGAGGATCCATCGTGTTGATGATGTCCTCAATCTCTTGCGCGACGGTGCGGGTTGGCGAAGACGACGGAGAGGCCATTGGGTGGCGGCGCTAGTTCGTCTCCGATGAGGTCTTGGACGCGGTGCGTGTTTCGGGATTTTTCTCTGTTGGGAGCTTGGGCGCGGCAATGGCGTTCGAAGTGAGGAGCGGAAGGTTTTTCCAGAGGACGAAGAAGGCTATTTATAGCCAGAATTCCGTCAGGATGCGTGCTAACGGCTCTTTTGACCGTTGGATGTCCAACGCGTGTCACTCGCCGGAAAATCCGGGAAATGAATCGACAGGGTGATTATGGTTATCTCCTCGTTTCCCGCGAGAATCTGTCAGAGATATGTTTCTGGGTTTCCCGCTTGAAACCCAAACGTCCCTTAAGTCAGCATGATTAAAGCGCTGACGTGGGAAGTTCCTTCTCTGCGAAGGTTCGTGAGAGAAAAGCCGGATTTCTAAGATTCCGAGTTTTACGTACCATCTCTTTTAAAGAAGAAAAAGAAGAATCAAGACTGCTGGCCAATATTTCTCGGACAAGATACATTTGGCGAAAGACGGCGAATCGGAGTTTTAATCCTTCTTGGGGGCTACTGTCGGATATATACTGAATAGGGGTATATCAGATGGTAGTCAAAGTGCCGGATTACCAGGGTGGCCCAAGTGGTAGTGCGCTATGGTCCATTGGGCGGCCCAGTAAGCTGACGCGCAGAAGCCGGATTCTAGAAGAACCCGGATCACGGCCCACGTGATATGACTTGGAGTAGAAGGCGGATTCCTTACTTTCCAAGTTAATAGTTACGTAGTCTTCTAGGTTTCTTACTCTGTATGCCATAACCCGGCTATTATATAAAGCCGTACGGGAGATATGATAGATAGACAAGAAGCTACAGGCTAACTCGCCGGGAAGTTGATCCTCAGCGAATAGCTAAACAGAACCTCACGTTATAATTGTATACACATGGTTTAGCCCTGATTAGTGAGATTGCAGGAGTAGAAACGCCGCATTATTGCGACGTACCAAACCTGGGTAAATCCTGTGCCTTTGTCTTCAACGCAACCCCGTTTCCCCACGTCTCTACCCGTAGTCTCATGGAACCCCCGTCTATGAAAACTACTACGATGTCTCGACATGAAGTATCCAGGAATACTTCATTTTTTTGCCTAAACGGAAACTTTAGTTCTCACCTGTTTTTTTTCTAAACTGAAGCATTCCTCAAAATAAAGTATTCGCTTGCTTGGCAATAAAATACTTCAGTTTTGCAATATTATAGTTTCACAAATACTGAGCTGACAAACTAAGCCTAAATATCCTTCCCTGGCGACCCCTGGTAATTGAAGCGGGGATAGGAAAAAAAATGGGTTGGGCACGTCCCGTAGTCTGAGGCAACTTAAAACGGATACGTGTGCCTTTTTTTTTCTGCATAGAACGGATACGTGTGCCTGCGTCGGCATGCCGTTGTGGCCTGCTTGTTCTGTGGTCATGTGGTTATGTACATAGTGTGCATACCAAGTTTATGTCATTGTTGGCTAGTTTTGCACACGGAGCATTGTGGGGCGGCTGCCTGCTTCTTGTCATACCCGCCGCTTTGTTCAGGGAGAATCGTTCGTCCGGCTGGCTACTGCTCTCGTCATCCGCTGCTTTGACAAGGCAGGGACTACGCTGTTCCTGCTGCGTTCGCCCGCAACATCACGCCAGTGCTCTCCTCGGTCACCCGCCTCCTCTGTCTCCCCTGCTTCTACTCCGGCCCTGCCAAGTCCGGATGCAGACTAAGATTTCGTCATGGTGCGCTGCTGCAGCTAGCAGGGACGAACGCCTGCTGCGTCGGTGTTCCTGTGATGTACGCGAGGGCGTAGGCATATGATCAAAAGGGCACCGGCGTTGTTGTGTACCTGACGAGCGCGAGAAATGTTTTTGATGTGCTGGAAAACATGAGAGCGATGCTCTCCAGCAGCGGGAGGAGGTCCATACTGCACTATCCGGTGATGTAGCTTCGGGTCCTCTGCCAAAAATGAGATGTTGGATATGGAAACGTAGTCTCTGCCTTGTCGATCGGTCCAGCAGAGAGGCATGTGCCCATAATCTTGCAGCCTCTCTTCTTCTCACAAGAACAAGAGGAACACAAGTAATTTGGTGCCGGCTGCCTCACATAGCTAACTATTCTTTTGCCTCCATCTTCTCCCAGAACCTCTCCAGGATACAACTGAACCAACCACATGCACGTGCAGCCAGCAAGTGACTCCCATGCAGCTAACAACTTACTCAACACATTAAACGGATCGCCCAGAAACCTTGTAGCTGTTGCCTTCAGCTTTGTACCGCAAACTAAGACATCGGCATCTCCCCATCGTGCTGCATCTCACAACGCCATCTCGGCATCTCGCCTAACTACATGCATGTAAACATGCATAATAAAGTAAACATGATGATAAAAAAATATCAAGATTATTGCTAACACAGTGCAAGCGCCGTCAGCTGGCTGGTTGGTTCTTGTGCCTCGATTTTTACAGACCAGTCCGGTCAATGCTGCTGATGGTACTGTTGGTTCTTGTGCCTCGGTTTTTACAGACTTGGTACATGCATGAGGCCACAACGAATACTAAATGTTTGTTTCTCTCTCTGTGAGGTGCAGAATTGGTACATGCATGGTAGTTTTTCTGCCACCACGAGCTAGCTTGGGACTCGTCACCGTGGGAATAGAACCAAGCATTGGGGCTAGGAGAAAAATAAATACCCCGTGGGCTCCAGCTTAAAGCCTGCTCGGATTCTTAAACATTGGAGAACTTTCAGATTGTTGGAATATATGTCGAATATGTGTACGAGTAGGGCTACGCTAGGACTTGTAATTAAACGGAAGGTTAGGTGTTGGAGTCGAACAGTGTAACCTGGCCTAATATATAAAGGCACCGGGAGTAGCCCAAATAGACACGACGAAAGCTGGTAGGCTAGACACAAGATCACGAGAGGACGGTCCGGCGCCCGTGGCAGAGGCGGCCGGACCGACGTGGCGTTGAGATCTAGTGCGTCTGTATTGCCTCGGCGGACTTGTCGTCGATGGCGACTTGATAGCAGCAGGCGCGCAAGGGGAGCCGGCGGCTTGTGCTGGCGACCAAGGCGGCCGGTGCAGCGGTATCGATGGGGAGGGACGCCCATAGTCATGCCCACGTAAGATGCATGGGTAAGATGGCGCATACATGAGCGCACGTGGACAATGTATCAGTTGGACAAAATCATGGAGCTACAGCGAAACATGTGCTTGTCCGTGGTGGATGCCCAAGGCAGGTGTGTGCGTGATGTGCATGTGGGCCACTGCTATGCATGGCAGCAGGCGTCTGTCTCGGCCAGAGTTGATCGGCCGGAGGAGCATGCGTACTACGTAATCGATTGGATCGAAGGGATTTGTTACTTAAAAAAAAACTGCAGAGGCTGCGTGCGCATGGAAAGCAAGGTGATAGAGAAAAAAAGAGATTTGGCAGCTATGTGGAGATGCTACGTGTACCCTAGGAGCTACTAAAACTGG
The DNA here is from genome assembly GCA_028641055.1 of Alopecurus myosuroides. Classification (NCBI taxonomy): domain Eukaryota; kingdom Viridiplantae; phylum Streptophyta; class Magnoliopsida; order Poales; family Poaceae; genus Alopecurus; species Alopecurus myosuroides. The sequence goes on along the minus strand of CM054057.1, from coordinate 213,050,185 downwards.
GTTTTCTTTATGTATTGCTAATTGTACACGGATGTGGCAGATTGGCGATGTGCGTATAAGGCTGTGAGCAGTCTGGAGTACGTCGCGGATGATCATGCATATACGGGCGCCGGACAGTGCACGGCAATTTGCTGGGTGTACTAGGTGCATGGTGGAGCATGGTTGCAGTCGGATGCGTACGGCTGGGTTGGATTGGACGGTCCGACGGGACAGAATATGGTGAAGATCGGCGATGACGACGTAGGAGCGTGACGGCTGATAGTGTCCGAATTCTATGGCGTGGAAACACGTGGTGCATGCCTGAGGGCTTGCGTGCTTCGACATGCGGCGGCGCGGTTGATTCAAGATGGTGCACACGTGAGATCTTGAGGTCGACGGGGCGCGGGTTGGACTGATTATCTACCATGAAGTCATGTTGAAGGTGGAGCTGGAGTCTAATGATTCCACTCAGCTGATGGAGGGGCTACGGCGTAAGATATCGGAGATGTCGAAGCCTAGTCAGCGGGAAGGCGAGAAACACGTTGGTCGGACTGAACGTCAAGGTTCGAGAGATACGTGGAACTCGGCATCGGTCGGGTAGACTGATGGTTATCTGTAGTGGGGCCTGAGATGGTGTGGGTTAGCATCCCTTGAGATCTTGGCCAAGATTGTGGATGCTCGACGCGGTAATAGCGGCGAGGTGTGCGGTAAGCACGGGACATGGCGATGGACCAGGGCACGGACGGTCGGACATGAGTTTTGACATGTGTGCAGGGGTTCTGAAGCAGTAAGCAGTGTTGGCGAGTACCAGGTTCGAGTTGGTGACTGGGTCTATCGGGATTGACATCAAGTGATGGACATGAGTCGGCCATGGAGAATCTGCGAATGCGGTGATGAGACAGTTGTGAATTTGACTGGAGATGACTTAAGGCAACCGTGAAATTTCTTCAAGGTTTCAGAGATGCAGTCAACAATAGCGAGAACGATGAGTTCAGGTAACTCTTATTTGTGACACCTAATATGTGAGTTGTTCACTTTCACATGGATCAAGGACGAGGCTACCAAGGTGACGATGCATCGGCGTTGTCGATATGGTGACTTTATGATCGTTGTGTGATGGCGGTGGATGGATACTCCGGAGAGTTGGGAGCACAAGACAAGAGTGAGAAAGAACTTAATTTTCGTGGGAGCATTGACTGTGGTGAAACAAGGAAGAAAGTACGGTTGCAGGTGGAGTCATTTTGAGTCAAGGGAGTAGCAGCTGAGCTCATGATTAATGGTTCAAGTCCAGGTATACAAAGATTCGGCATGACGACTTCAAGATGGCGAAGGGCATATTCGCCAAGGTGGAGTTTGTTGGAATATATGTACGAGTAGGGCTACACTAGGACTTGTAATTAAACGGAAGGTTAGGTGTTGGAGTCGAACACGTGTAACCTGGCCTAATATATAAAGGCACCGGGAGTAGACCAAATAGACACGACGAAAGCTGGTAGGCTAGACACAAGATCACGAGGGGACGGTCCGGCGCCCGTGGCAGGGGCGGCCGGACCGGCGTGGCGTTGAGATCTAGTGCGTCTGTATTGCCTCGGCGGGCTTGTCGACGTCGATGGCGACTTGATAGCAGCAGGCGCGCAAGGGGAGCCGGCGGCTTGTGCCGGCGACCAAGGCGGCCGGTGCAGCGGTATTGATGGGGAGGAGTGCCCATAGTTATGTCCCGCAGATGTAGGCGAGTTCGTCGAACTGCGTTACCAAATCTCGGTGTCGTGTTTCTATGTGATTGTTTGTCCTCGGTAGATCGACTATGCGCCTACGATTTGTAACACAGATGGCTATAGCAAGCAAGGCTGGGCCCAGCTTATGTCCTCCTCAAACCATAAGCATTGGAGACGCCCGCGAACTTTAGGTCCCCCGTTCCAAATGTCAATCAGTACTACACTCACCGGTCCGGTCTGTATGGTCGTGTTGTCACTGGATTTGGATGGTCCTGTTTATGACATGACCGTCTTAGTTTGCGCCATGTGCTCTCTAAAGGGCGGATGTGGTTTTCGTTCATTCATACCACCAACGGATACGCATGCTCTGGGGATTCATCAAGTGGTCCATCACTGTGACATCGTGCTGACCTCAGCATGTGTTTCTTGCCGTTTAAAACATGGAGAATGTGTTCGTACCTTCGTTTCCATCCAAATCGTTAGCAATCGTTTGATTTTATATACCAGTGCGCTGAATTCTCAGCTACGAGTATGATTCAGCCGCCTTGAGGTGTACCTGACAAAATCCAATGAGTATGATTCAGCCGCTTGGATGCGTATACCTTGTACACATTGCACTAACATATGACTATGTTTCTTCGGATGACATACATAAGTGTCTCTAAGAACGGTTCTTCCCAAGCATGCTAGGCAGGTCTCAATCCTTATGACACGAGCATGTATTCCAAGCACGACGATGATTCATCTCTGCCAAGGATGTTCTCCTTTTTTCTCCGTCGATCGACATTTGCCACAAAATTTTCGCCCATGCTTCACATGTGGAGAAAACCTTCGCTTTTTCCCGTAGCAACGCACAGGTATTATGCTAGTAAATGCTTATACACACGGTTACAAAACGAAAATATATGCATCCAGCTTGAGATGTAACCTGCAAGGTAAAATATTAATTGAAAATGAGGCTAGTGGCACCGTACGATGCACCTCGTGAGGACATAGATTCTTCAGGTAATGCAGGAGAAAGACCCATTTCTGCTATCGAGTAAACAGAAAATACTTGGGTTTATCCACAAACATTAAGTAAAACTGTAATCTTGTTTCATCCAGGCATTCATCTAATGTATCGTTATGAAACACTCGTTGGTGCGACATTTATATTTTATCATAACATATGTTTTGTAATAAGGATTCAATAAGGGATATCAGGAAGTTAACATCTGAGCTCTAGCCTATATGTTGAACAAGTTCTTGATGCTCCAACCAGCTGCCAGTGAATTACCAATTCACAACAGTTATCACAACTAAGAAGCATCGTGAAATGACCACTAAGTAACAGTTTGCACTAGAAATATATATCAAGAGTTATGCATGTGTATAACATATTTTCCTAGATAATCATGTGTATCAAATGTTATATTTTATTTTTTTAGTCGCCTTCGATCAAGTTACATTTTAGTCGATTTTATAAATTACTCGGAAGCCTATAAATTACAATGCCTCCCAGTATTCAACAATAACATAGCTAAAAATGCAGTTTTTAGAACTACTTGTTTATGTATCCAGATCTTTGTGAAGGGAATTGTTTCATGTCCAAAAGAAGTTTTTTTAAGTCTTCCGTGATGCAGTTTTTAGAACCACTTGTTTAAGTACAAATTTTTCACGTCATGGCCTTGCGGACAGCGAAACTTGTCCCATGTGCCTGCAGGAGTCGAAGACCATCCAACACGTTCTCATCCACTGCCCTTTCGCTCAAGTGGTTTGGTTCGAGACCTTCTCGGGCCTAGGACGCCCGGATCTCGCCCCATCGCCTGACAAGGATTTGGAGGCGTGGTGGGCAGCGGCGGCTTCACACTGGCCTGTGAAGGAGGAGACCAAGATCAGGGCTTTGATGCTTCTGGTGTTGCGCTCCATCTGGGTGGACAGGAACAACAAGGTCTTCAGCAGGGGCTCCAGATCGGAAGTGGCCCTACTTGACGCAATCATGGCCGAAGCGACTAGGTGGAAGGAAGTAGGCTTCAGGGTGTGCGTGGGTGTGTTGTTGTGGTTGTTGTAAAAATCTGGGCTTTTTCCACTCCTTATATAAAAAGGTGTGCTCTCTCGCGCGAAAAAAAAGTCTCCCGTGATCATATTTTCTAATTTTATTTTCGTCGCCACAGAATATACCGATCATGTTAGCATTATTTCGTAGACATGACACCAAATTTCATATGTAACATGTTTCTATTATTGGGTAACAGAGAAAGTTAAAATTACCATCAGAGATGACCCTACCTAGCTAGCACGTCGATAAAAGAAGTAATCCGATCTAGCATCAAGAATACATGAATACATTTAGCTAAAGAGAGGGGAGCGGTGACATTGAAGCACTCCATTATGTAGTGCTAGGAGGTGGATGTAAACATGAAAAGGACTAACAATACCATTCAAAGGCGTAATTCCTATCTAGAGTGCAGTATATACATCCTTCTTATATAAGTTCCATTTATCATGCCGCTTCTCTTATTCTATGTCTTCACAAACTACTAATTCTATGCCAACCTAAGCCCATAAGGCTGGGATGCATAGGGAAATCCGTATCACGATAGACTTATGGCGAGCCAGTGGTATTTCACAACACCAGAACATTGTTCCATACTTGTACATCAGTTGTTCAATTAGGCACTACTAGGAAAACAGCTATAGAAGAAATCATACACGTGACGCACCACATGCTCGGTGCGTCACACCCAAGTAACCTTGGCGCACCACACACCAGTGGTCCTTGATGCGTCACGCCTAAAGGCATAGTCTGACGCACCATCCACATGTGGGGGCGGGGCGGCCAGGTGCCTGGGTGGGTAAAGATAGCCGTGACGCACCACATGTTTGGTGCGCCACGCCACCAAATTTTTCCCTCACACACCCCACCTCCCGGACAGCCTTTCTAGTTTTGTCACGGAAGATTTTAGGTCTAAAAATAATCAAAAAATTAATTCCTTATAGATGCGTGGAGAGTTTAAGATATACTTTTTTTTATCAAATTTTGAAATATGAATTTCGACTTTCTGAGCAAAATTTCGTTAAAAAAAAAAGTAAAATGAGTATAACTTTTACATACGATGTCGGAATTTAAAGTTCAATATACCAACGGAAACTAGAGAAAAAAAGAAAGTCAACCTCACTGTCCTTTGGCCTGTGAGCCTTTTTTAGATTCTCCGAATTCCGAAAGGAAAAAAAATCTGAGACAGATGCTTTTTTCCTACAAAATCAAAATAAAAAAAGATAGGCGTGACGCACCACATGTTTGGTGCGCCACGCCTAAGTCTGAGAGAAATTTTCGAATTTCTGACCCGGGAGAGGCCCTCACCTATATATACTGCCCTTACTCCACTCTTCTCCATTATTTCTCTTCATTCTTCTTTTCCCCTCTCATTTCTTCTTTCTCTTCCTTCTCCTTCCTCCACTCTCCATTCTATCTTCTTTCTCTCTTCTACTTCTCCCTTCCTCCTCCTACCACCACCACCACCACCTCCACCTCACATCCACTCCGGCGATTACCTCCTTGTGTCCACTCTGGCGACCGCCTCCTCGTGGGCACTCCGATGACCACCTCCTCGTGTCCACTCCGGCGACCACCACATCTACTCCAGCGGCCACCTCCTCTCCGGCGACCTCCTCCACTACCGTGGCCACCTCCACTCCGGCGACCACCCTCCTCTCTGTTTTCGTTTTTAAAATTTTAATTTTTTGGACGGCCAGATCCAGATCTAGATCTGTCCCGCCTTTTTTTAAAATTTAAAATCAATAGCCGTGACTCACCAAGCATGTGGTGCGCCACGGGTAACTAAAGATAGCCGTGACGCACCAAATAGGAGGTGCGCCACGGTTAAACGAGATAGCCATGACGCACCAAAATGTGGTGCGTCACGGCTAAGCAATTTTGGTCCGCCACGCATTAGCCTTTTCCTAATAGTGAGGTGCTCATCGCTAAAGCAAAGGGGATCCTGCTCACTGTAATACCTTCATAGTAGAGTTCATTGCCACACCTAGCCATCAACCGTAGTACTATTGGAGAAACACCGCAACATACATCAGTTGTTCAATTAGGTGTGCATCGCTGAAGCAAAGGGGATCCTGCTCACTGTAATACCTTCATATATAGTAGAGTCCATTGCCACACCTAGCCATCAACCGTAGTACTATTGGAGAAACACCGCAACTAAGACCATTGAAAATCTTGTTCTACAATAAAATCATGGATCATAGAGAATGCGTACACCTAGTATCGTACATGTGTATTGTAGTAGCTATTTTACAGCAAATCCTTTGGGGCTGCATTTACAGTAAATCCTCCCTTTTCCTGTACTCCCACAGTAAAGCAACAGTACACAAGATGGCATGCTCAATATGGCCATGCCGCAAGAAGATTCGGTCTCACAACACAACGATTGCGTAATTTTATGGATGCAGGCTAACAAAGCATATACAGTTCTTTATTTTTCCATAACTTTTCAGCTCTATTTTGTAAGTCCAATGTTACCTTATATCGTGTATAAACATGGTATTGACATATTCGTTACCATCGAACCCTCTTCCATGCTCGAGCATCTAACCTAGGTGTGCCACTTACCCACTTGAAAAAGAAAAGGCTTTCTCTGAACCCTCATCTGAGTTATATACAAGTGTATACAAAGCTGACAGTGCCCTTCTAATCATCTCCAAATTACAAACTGCATAAGCACATGAAAAAATGGGCAATCCAAAGAATAATACTCCCTCCGTCTCAAATTAATTGTCACGTGGATGTATCTAGACATAATTTAGTGTTAGATAATTAAATCAACTTTTGTCGATCTTTATGACAATTAATTCGAGGCGTAGAGAGTATAACCTACTACAAATATCCAGAAACGAATCAAAGGTTCAAATATACGTGCTCAAGTAACCAGACAAACGAGTGCTTAAAATTCCTTGCTTAAAAATGAGTGATTAGACAATTGGGAATGTGGATGTTAACAAGTTAAACTAGCCTTCAAGTAATAATAATGTTTGGTCAATGACCTTTTGTCAAAGCAACCCTAGCAGAGCCCCTAAACGCCAAAGTAAATTTTCAGTTCGCGTTTTGGGATGTTTTCAGTCCGAAAATGTGCGGAGAAGACTAGAAACGCCTAAGGTAACCTGAGATTTTGCATACTGCACAAAAAGCAGGAACATTCAGAAAACGTTTTCTTCAGACATTCTCTGGAGCACGTCTTCGGAGGTACATTTGGCATCTCAGCTAGAGCTTACCGATGGTCTAACCTAAAACTAAAGCGACCTAACCTAATCTAGGGCGAGCTAATCCTTGGGGTCGAGATCAATGAGCTTCGCGTTTTGCTAGGCGCAGACGCGCTCTCAGTCCGTCACGTTCTCGGCGAATTCCGCCGCCAGGGCCAGCCCATGCACCAGTAGCTTGTAGTCAAGGTCCTCCACCTCGATGCGGCTCTTCTGCTTCTCCTCCTCCTCGCAAGCGCTACGGGCGAGCAGGAGGTTGAAGACAGTGTCCTCCTGGCCCTCCTCTACGAAGTCCACTAGCCCAATCGTGGGGCCGGTCGCGGGGCCAGCGTGGAGCATGAGCATGTCCTCCTTCTCCCTTTTAGGCGTGAGGAAGTGGTGCACTGCAGCGGAAGAGCTCGCGCCAACGGTGCTTGTGAGGCAGTGCCGCTCCGTCTGCTTGCCCTTGAGCTCAGCTACTGCGTTGTAGTTGAAGCGTGGCGGCGGCGTCATCCTAGTGTTGGTGAAATTGCGGGTGCCATGCTTGCGAGTGGCATCGGGGACCGCGGCCTTCCTGTTCTCCTCGTCGGATGAGGAGTTGTTGCCGTGCCGCACCGATGTGGGCACATGGCCGCCGCGCGTGGAGGAGCTCGACAAGAGCCACATCAACGTTGACGGCAGCGGGATCTGTGCACGACTGCTCGTCGGACAGGGAGGCATTTCTCGTCGGCAGCGGGCTAGGTTTCCGTATTGCGGCCTAGGAATGCGTCTTCGACCGGTACATATAGTGGTCTGGGGAGGATTCGAGGGCGACTGAAATGGGTTTTCAGTTTGGACTAGGTATACAGGGTCTGATCTAGCCCAAAAAACTGTCTGAGCCCGTATACCCTCCATACTTTTTCAGTTTCGCCCTATTTAGGGGCTCTACTATATTTGCTCTTACCTCATATAAACCTGAAAACTAGCATATCACATTACCACTCTTTGAGATCTGATATCTTGAAGTGTTAACACCAAGCTAACCATTCAACCCAAAGCATAATCCATACTATATCCCGAGCTTAAATATGACCAGCCTTTGTGAAGATTGCTACCATTGGACATAACTCTACCTATCATCAATAATGTATAATTGCATTTTGTTGAAGAGAGGGAGTAGCGACATTAAAGCACTTGATTGTGTAGTACCAGGAGCAGGGGAATGCAAACAACAAGTGATACTAGCATTGGACATTTGAACCCGTGGTTGTTAGCGAGTGTAATGTTTACATGCTTATTATTTAGGTACCATGTATTCTAACTCTTCTTCTATGCCCTTTTTCCATGAACTAGTGCTTTGCTGAGCTACAAGCACCATGACAGACAGAAATTAGCTAGTAGGGATGGGATGCAAAGGGAGATCTTCTACTTCTTTCTCCGTTTTGAGTTGCAAGCATATCACATGGCACATGGGAGAGCCAAATGGTATTGTGCACCGTTAGGTACGTTGTAAGCACAATTACACTTTCAGATGCTATGCTCACCCAGAAGCATTGGACAGTGGAGCATGATATGGTTGCGGTGGTCCTTCATTGGTGACGTGTTCCCTCACAAATGCACCGTCTTCGGTTGCATGCAGTGACGGAGGCAGGTTTGCAACATGCCCAGTGCCAGCTTTAGAGTTAGAGTATGCTACAGGGTGCTACAGTCAAGCCTACATACCTCGTTGCGCCCCCGGGCTATGGCCCGGTGGTATGAGGCCTGGCTTCGCCCCTAGTTGCACATTGATTTAGGGACATTAACGTAGTTCTCCACTTGATCAGGATGTATTGTGGATGTTTTATGTGTATTCAGCTTACAAAGGACAACTTCTGGGCTCCTCCTTCTTCACCTTCATGAATATTGTTTGGAAGACTTGGGCTTCCCCCGAAATGTAGCTTCTTCGCTTGGCTTGTTGTCCAAAGAAGACTTTGAACATATGACCACTTCACTGTCAGGAGATGGCCACATCATCAGAACTGTGAGCTATGTAGATGCCAACGTGAAACGGGTTAACATATCCTTTTGTATGCCCTTTCTCCAGCGGAATATGGGCAGAGGCAGCAACATGGTTAAAATGCTCAAACATGCTGACAAGCGAACAGTTTGCGACTACTGGAATGTCGTGGTAGCTACGGCGGCATCCTCCCGTAAGGGGCTCAAAACTGCGATCACTCTCATCGCTTGGGAGATCTAGAAAGAAAGAAACTCGAGGGTTCTCAACAATAAATTCTCGACCACAACCAACCTCATCCAACGCATCAAGAACAAGGATAAAAAATAGATCATGGCAGGAGCAAAGAAGCTCGAGGAGATGAAAGTATAGTATGGGCACCTAGAGGGCGGATGAATGGGTGCTACAACCAATTTTAATTTTTCTTATAGTTTAGGCTTGACACAAAGGTAAATTCTCTAGATACTGCAACTAAGGTGAATTTACCTATATGACAAGGATAGCAATTAATGCAACTAGTACAACAATAAATGCAACACAAGTGATTAAAGGATAAGGGAACGAGATAACTGATAGTAAGCACGTGGAGACACGATGTATTCCCGAGTTCCTCCTTGTAAAGGGAGTACGTCTCGTTGGAGGGGTGTGAGCTTGCCCCGAAGGCCTACTCAACGCCAAAAAGGCATCACCCTATTCTTGGTTTTTCGAGATAAAATTCCATTATGAGCGAACCTCCCCATTCCAAGGAATGTTCCTTGCTTTGCGAGTATTTGGTCCTTCGGGTCCAACCTCATATGGTCCTCTCACATGGTGAGGGATGGAAAGGAGTGCGGTGAGACGTCGCCCCTCCTCAGCTTGCCGGCAAAAGCTCAGAGCCAAGTCACGGTCTTATTTGGTTTCATTATTCCTTCATGTGCATATGTGCCATTCCAAGCATGGAAGATTTGATATTACATTCAGTTTATTTCCGGCGTGGTTTCCGTTCATATTCTTAATTTCCAATGTTCCATGCTTATGTTGTGTACTTGTTGAGTCTTTTGACTCACCTCGTGTGGGCTTTATTTCAGGTACTTCACTATGATGCTTTGCAAGTATACTAAAAGGGCGTAGCTCTCATGGATGTGCACTCACGGATTTCACCACCCTTTCTATACCTAGCTCAAACTCACTTGATTCAGTTCATGTTTCCTGGTAGCTAGGTCTAGTTGTTGTGTACATCACATGTTTTAGATTGTATTCTTGTCCAACTTATTACTCTACAAGGTGGCTGGAGTTTACTAATTCCCACCTTGAGTCTGTGTGCTTGGAACTTGAGGTTTCCATGTTCTTGTGTAGAATGTTGGTTTGTGGATCCACCACTTAGCTCGTGGTGCTCTTTATGAGCCTTATGTGTGCTTCCAGTTGCATTTCATATATGTTTACTCTATTTTCATTTGCTTGTCGTGGATATCCTTTGCTACAAGAGAGGTGCTGTCGGATTTTCCCCGATAGAATGTTAGTGTGGGTTGTTTCGTGGTAACATTCCTTCTTACTAGGAGGGGTGTTATATAAAGTAATTCGTATAGAAGAATCTAAGATATGTGTTGAATTAACCACACAAAATGGGTGATTCCTGGCTCAAAATGAGGGATTAAGAAGTAAGGAACGTGAATTTTATCAAGTTAAATTATACTTCAAATAATAAAAATGTTTGGTTAATGGCCTTTAGTTACCACTAAAGCTGAAAACTATCATATCACCTTACCATTTTCCGGGTTATGCTATCTTTAAGTCTTAATGCCAAGTTAACTACTCAACATTGAGCATCACCATTAATGAGTAGTGTCAGCCCAATCTATAAACATTATTCGATCACCACTACCATTGGAGATGAACGTACCAAGAACCAATAATGTGAGTTCATTTTGTTGACAAGAAAGAAAAGTGACAACAAAGCAATCAGATTGTGTGGTACTAGGAGTAGAATGTAAACAACAAATTCCACTAAAGTTGAACATTTGAACCCGATATTGCTACGAGTGTACTGTTTTCTACATGCTTATCATTTAGGTACTTCTCATCGATCTGCACTTTTTTCAGAAACTAGTCGTTCACTAACCTAGCTAGAAGCATTTTGATGAGGAAAATTAGCTAGCAGGGTTGGGATGCATAGGAACATTTTACATCTTACTCTCTAGCGAGCATATAACGAGGCGCTTGGGAAGGCCAATGGTATGGGAGCATCGACGATGATGGGAAATATTTGGCTAGTAGAAAAGATTCGCTACTTGATATCTCTCGGCCAGCGGATGATCTAGGACTACAGAATAAGGGGTGCCACAATTTTCATAAAAAATTAATTGTGATTGTAAACACACACAAAAATTTCAATATATTGGTTTAAAAATTATTAAAGTTAAGAAATGCAATAGTTCAATATTTCCTTAACAACATTATAATTCTAATAAATAAAGATGAAATATGCTATAAGCGGTTATTTAGCTTGCCTTGTAACTTATGAGACACAATTTTTTTGTTTTTTAGAGCGGGTGACATGGCACCCCCTAGAATTGCGGCATCCGCCCCTGCTCTGAGCATGCATCTCCCTCTGCCCTCTCTTTTAGTAATTTTATTGTTCCTATTTCCTAGCACCTACTCCTATTGCAGTCCAACTATAGTGTTGAGTCTTGCATAATTAGAGAAAATTCTAATAATGTCTCTCATTTTGCGCTAATAAATTAATAAAAAAGGATTTTCTGAATGATGCACGCGACCTTTTTTATTAAATTGTTCGATAAATATTTACAAGATAAAACATTGATCAATTCAAGGTCATCCTCTCGGCGACAAGAGACTCTACGCCTACAAGCTTTATGTTGGGTGTTCATGATCCGGGACCATTTGTGCCAACCTTACACCTCCGCACATAATCTAAAAACTGGAGCATTGGTCCAATAGACTCTCGGAGTGCACCGCATGTGCACGCTCCGGAAGTCGTTGCCGCCATTTTCCGTGAATCCATCTTCATGACAGATATCAACGCAATGAACTTATCAGGCCGGCATCAACGTTTTCACGATGCCAACCAACACCACCATCCTATGCTTGTCCATCAACACGAGTCCGCCATCGAGAACCGTTGTGCCATGCTGCCGAGCCGCCATTGTCGATTCGGAAGATGTCATACCACTCCACCTTCTGGGACACCACTATATGGTCCCACAAGGCAGTTCCACCTCCCATATGTTTCCCCAAGGGGTAGAACGATGCTAGGCACCACCAACGTTCGACCCGGAACTGATCTAGGATTTCCCGCGGAGCGATTTGAGTCGGGATCGTGAACTACGTCGCCGACACTTTCAAAAAGGTTAGGCCACTATTGATAGCCTCAATTGTCGCTAGAGCCATCCGGTAGTACCACTCTCCCCCCATAATCCTGACCGGCTTTCCCGCCTAGCTCCACTTCAAATTTCACTGCCGCATGTAGCCAGGTCAAGGAACCTAGGTTCCCAAAACCGAAGGTTCTGGAGATCCAAACCCATGGCGCAAGATGCATAGATCTTAGCCATGAGGACACACGGGCCTCTTCAAAGCATGCCTCACTAGACAATGCATAACGCTGTCCCATCACAGGGAGGAGCAGCACGCCACCGTGCCGTAGAACACCAGGGAGAAGCCGTCGACAGACCGTCACTGTTCTTGCCTAAGGAGCCAGAGCACCCGCCGCGAAACCCCGCCCCAACCGCACCCTAGAGACACGGAGGGGGAAGGAATCACTATCACCATGATCCCACGTCCGGGATTTGTCCAGCAGCGCTCTGGAGAGGCGAGGAGATTCGAGGCGGACGCTATGGTTAGTTGCTCGAGGAGGGAGAGAAAGACGTGCGCGGGGCCAATTTGTATTGCAACAGATGTGTCCACCAGACACTAGCCTAGTACCCTATCGTCTAAAACAACACCACTAGCCTATTACTTTACCATCTAAAACTCTATGTTCTGATATCATCAAATTTTAGAGCCGAGTTAATCAGTCTACCTAAAGCATCACTGATTATTAGTGCAAAAAAGTATCGGCCCAGGCTACAAATACTTATTTGCCTTTGCCTAACACACATTTACAAATTGAAAACATATGCTTCCACCTTGAGATGTAACCTGTAAGGTAAAATATCAATTGAAAACGAGGCTAATGGCACCATACTATGCGCCTCGAGAGGACACGGGTTCTTCGGGTAATGCAGGAGAAAGACCCATTTCTGCTATCGAGAAAACAGAAAAAGACTTGGGTTTATCCACAAACATGAAGTAAAAGGGAATTCTTATTTCATTCATTCATTTATATAATGTATCGGTATGAATCAATTTCATTACTTTTTATGTGGTATAATAATATTATTCTATCGTTTTCTTCGAGTGTTATAACTTTTTGAAGCGTGTGGGAGTCATTTAGTGGGAGGGTGCGTGACCACCCCCGTGGTAGCAGTATTTTCCATGGTTTTCTATTTTACTTCATTATTTCATCCCGTGCAAATAATTTCTATTTTTATTCCGGTCACAAACATTGCGATTATGTTAGAATTAACTCCTAGAGGGGACAACGGAAGTGAGACGATATAATTTTTTATTTCCACTATATGACATGAAGAGTAAAAGGGAAAGATCAGATCTCTACCATTGTATGACTCTACCTAGAATCAATAAGGCATGAGTACATTTCACTGAAGAGAGGGGTCATTCAATGATGTTGAAGCACTCAATTGTATGGCACTGGGAGGAGGATGTAAACAATAAGTGTAATATTAATAACATTGAATTTTTGCACTCCTGATAGCTAGCGAGTGTTGTGTTAACATCCTTATTATTCGTTTTCCATGTATTTCTATATCTTCTCCTATCCTCCTTCACGAACCATTCAATCAATTTCCAACCTAGACGCATAGTGACAGTCAAACGGGTGAAATGGGGTATCAGGGCTGGGATGCATAGGGATATCTTCTACCTCATGCTCCCTTGTGAGCGTATCACAGAACACTTGGGAGAGCCAATGGTCTTGTACAACATCATGTTCCGCATGACATGTTGGCACATTTCAGATGGATCTAACTGCTACTTGTGGTAGATTAGGTCTAGCCACAAAACTACACTGCTTTATTAGGAGAATGGACCAAATTATGGAGTGCAACTATCAAGTCTATGGATTACAATTAGGAACTTGGCGCTAAAAAAGGGGTCCTTTCTCCCTACACTCTTGTATGAGGGATCACCACTAATCAAGCCAAAAGCCATAGCATTATTGGAGGACCATTTAACTAATAACATAAGAAACCTTGTTCTACAAAAAAAAAATCACTAGTCACTTCTGCCACATAGATTTCTTTGTAAAAATATGAACAAACATTGATAATTCATACATCACTATGGTCCTCTCGAAACTGCATTTCCAACATGACATGCATATTCTACATTTTTCATATTTTATGAAATTAAAGCAGAAACACAAAAGATGCCATGCTCAATATTGATATCCGAATTTGGTGGTGCCATAAAAAAAATACAGAATTGTTGCTTAATTTTGTTAATTAAAAGCAAGCAATGCAAGGGTCTTTTTTCGTCTATAAAATTTAACCTATTGTTTTACAATATGTTCTTGAGTGTCACACTATGTCAAGTACCTTGGTATGTGATCATCGTATTCCATCATCGATAGTAATTCCCCTTGCCCACTTGAGAAACAAAATAGTGCATGAACCATCATCCCACTCACATAAAAGTGTATAACGAGTCTGAAAACGTATTGTTACCGTCTCCTAATTACAAACTGCGTAGCATAGGAAAATGAACAATGAAAAATTTCATATCATGAGATAAACATATACCCTACATATAAAGTAATTCATATAAAAGAATCTAAGGTATGTGTTGAATTAACCAGACTAAATGAGTGATTAAACCTTCCTGCTCAAAATGATTGACTAAGATGTAGGGAATGTGAATGTTACCAGCTAAATTATACTTCAAATAATAACAAAGTTTGGTTAATGTCCTTTAGTTACTTCGTCTATGCCTAAAAACTAGCATATCATGTTACCATGTTCCGGGTTACACTATCTTTGAGTCTTAATGACAAGTTAAGTAGTCAGGATTGAGCATCACAATTAATATGTAGTTTCGGCCCGATCTGTAAACATTCATCCATCATCACTACCATTGGAGATACTCCCTCCGTCCACTTTTATAAGGCACACTTCTTACTATTGAAATTTTAAGAAGTGTGCCTTATAAAAGTGGATGGAGGGAGTACCTAGAATCAATATGTGATTACACTTTGTTGACAAGAAAGAACGGTGACATCAAAGCACTTAGATTGTGTAGTACTATGAGGACGATGTAAACACCAAATTCTACTAAAGTTGACCATTTGAATCCGATATTTCTACGAGTGTAATATTTTCTACATCCTTATCTTTTAGGTACCAAGTATTCTACATCTTGTCATATGCACTTTGTTCACAAAATAGTCCGTCGCTGACCTAACTACAAGGGGATGCATAGGGGCAATTTGTACCTCTTACTCTCTTGAGAGCATATACCGAGGCGCTTGGGAGAGCCAATTGTCTGCGAGAATCAGGCGACGATGTGAACTATTTGGCTAGTAGCAGGAAACATTTATTACATGGTATCTCTCAGTCGGTGGAGGATTTAGGACTATACAATAGGGTGCCACAATTTCAGGAAAAATTCAAATGTTATTGTAAACATATAAAAAATTCAGTATATTTGTTTAAAACATATCAAAGTTACAAAATCCAAATAGATTAACATTGCCTTAAGAACATCATAGTTCAAATCAATAAAGTTGAAATATGCTTTAAGCGGTTATTTAGCTCGCCTTGTAACTTAGGAGACTTTTTCCAAGTTTTGAGGGGTTACATAGCATCCCCTAGATCTACGACATCTGGCATCTGCCCCAGCATGCATCTCCATTTTTCTTCTATTCTAGTAATTTTGTTGTTCCTATTTTCTATCTCCTCCTACTGCAGTCCAATAATTGTGTTTAGTCTTGCATAATTTGAAACAGTACTAGTTATGTCTCTCATTTTGGGCTAATAATTTAATAAAAAGAATTTTTTGAACGATGCACACAACTTTTTTTTATTAAATTTTTCAAAAATATCTTACGGGATAAAACATATATTGATCAATTCAAGGCCATCCTCTCGGTGGCAAGAGTCGATACGGCCTGCAAGCTTGATGATGGGGTGGCAATGATCATCACCGTTTGTCCTAACCTCACACCTACGCACATCATCTACAATCGGAGCACTGGTCTAACAGACTCTCAGCACGCACCACATACGCACGCTCCAGAAGTCACCGCCGTCGTCTTCCATGAACCCATTTTTGAGACGGAGATCAACGCAATGACCTTGTCAGGCCAGCCATAAACATTTCCACGATGTCAAACAAAATCACCACCCTACGATCGTCCATCAACGGACGTCTGCCACGGAGACCCTGTTGCGCCATGCTGACGAGCCCCACCGTTGTTAACGTGGAATATGTCATGCCGCTCCACCTTCTCAAACACCTCCATCTGAGAACGGGCGCTATAGGCGCCACCGACGTTTGGCCAAGAACATATCTAGGATTTTCGTTGGAGCGATTTGGAAAGCATCCTGATCCGCGTCACCGGCCCTTCCAACAAGGTTACCATCGATAACTCCCACCACCACTAGAGCCATTTGGTAGTCTCAGCGCCCCCCATGATTCAGACTGGCTTCTCCACCTAGTGATCCACCGCACGGAGCCAGACCGAGGACCCTAGGTTCCCGCAAACCGAAGGATCTTGAGATCCAAACCCATGGTGCAAGGTCGTAGAGCTTAGCCATAAGGACAGCCCGGCCGCCGCCGAGCATGCCGTGTCATGATGCCCCATCACAGGTAGGAGCAGCACGCCACCATGCAACAGAACACCAGGGAGAAGTCGTTGAGGCCGGTCGTTGTTCTTGTCAAAGGTGCCGGGGCACCCGCTGCCAGACTCCTCCGTAGCCGCACCCTAGATACACGGAGGAGGAAAGCCGAGTCGCCACCGCTATCATCCCCTGTCCTGGCTTAGTCCAGAGTATCTCGGGAGGGAGGGAGGGAGAGCCATGTGCGGGGCCAATTTATGTTGCAACAGATCCACCACACACTAGCCTAGTACCCAAGCACATGTGTGGTTCGGGTGAAATAATACTCCTAGGCAATGGGAAATTAAGGGGGACCGTAGGATGCTAAATATCCATTTTATTTTAAGTTAGTCTAAAAAGCCTACTAACGCATGTCTCTTCCCTGGCGACCCCTCTGGTAATTGAACGTCTGCCACGGAGACCCTGCTGCAACAGATCCACCACACACTAGCCTAGTACCCAAGCACCTGTATGGTTCGGGTGAAATAATACTACGCAATGGGAAATTAAGGGGTAGGACCGTAGGAGGCTAAATATCCATTTTTTTAAGTTAGTCTAAAAATATCCCTTGTCTGCCGGAATTCATGGTGCCAACTACCGCATATCTCTTCCCTGGCGACCCCTGGTAATTGAAGCGGGGATAGGAAAATGAAAAGGGTTTGTGCACGTCCCGTAGTCTGAGGTAACTTAAAACGGATACGTGTGCCTTTCTTTTTTTTTTTTTTTTTTTTTTTTTTTTGCATAGAACGGATACGTGTGCCTGCGTCGGCATGCCGTTGTGGCCTGCTTGTTCTGTGGGCATGTGGTTATGTACATAGTGTGCATATACCAATAAGTTTATGTCATTGTTGCCTGTTGGCTAGTTTTGCACACGGAGCATTGTGGGGCGGCTGGCTGCTTCTTGTCATACCCGCCGCTTTGTGCAGGAGAATCGTTCGTCCCCGGCTGGCCGCTGCTCCCGTCATACTGGGTCGAGCGGAGTTGTGCCGACATTTTACCACATAGTCCTGTGTTTAGCTGGACGGCAGCTCATACTTGTGATGTAAACTTAATCAAATATTATAAAAATAGTAGAATGCCCGTGCGTTGCAACGGAAATATATTAAACCGATATGCTCACTAATTTTCGGCGGAGATATGCAAACCCACTTGTATAATGTAAATATGCAAACTCTTGCTTTTAGTAATATTTGCACATTTGTGTGGTTGAGAAATAAATATTGTTATCAACAATTCAGTAAGAAACAGGTACATGAATTTCGTAGTCATCTCTTGAAACTCACACGTGACACCAGTCATGTTCGTGTCTTCATTTTCAAGGATATAACTTTAGTTTGGTTCTCCCTTTGCGAAACTCTGCGACTAAAATTAGTTGTGTTTTTGCCAAAACCATACCACTCATATCTTTTCCATTTTTCGCTAAAGCCGGCTTATCAGTCCAACTAAGGAATTCAATTCGAAATTGCTTTGCATCCTTTGTCCGACAATCATATGATACATCAACATATCATTCCTTATTGAATAGCCGAGGCAGTACGTCTGACCATCTCAGATGATAAACGTCGGACGTGTAGCACTACTGAATTAGTTTTCCACCTCGCTTGTTCAATATTTTGATGGTTACAACCAAAGTTTTAACGACTCCAAGCGTCATAGAGGGACCATCATGGATTCAAATTTAATAGCCACATAGATCATTTACAACTAACTTTTGTATACACGTGCCCACGCAGATTACGCGTCTGTCCCAAAAAGATCATAGCTCACCCCTCGGGAGTGTTGAGGAGGTCTATATACTACCGATGCTAATATTTTCCTTCGAACCCAAAGCGCTAGAACTGAAAGTCCATCACATGAGCAAAATAGAAAATATCTTTCCTTTAACGTATTTTTGATCACAGCAGCACCAGAAATTAGCTAAAGAAATGCATTGAGAGGCCGCATCTCATGTCCTACATGTGCCTGTTGCTGATGTTCGATGTTCAGGAAAGCAACCTCCATAACAGGTTGATATTTTTGTCGAAGATTCATTGTCTTCTTGCTTATTATCCGGAGGTAATCTTGCTTGTTGCCGGACCCACCGAGTATGATGGCCTCATATCGAGAAGTAACATTATGGAGTTGCTCGAGCTGATACCAATGGAGTTGCCAGAGCTGATACCCCTGGAGTTGGGCCGTATTCTTCATTCTGAACGAGCAGATGAAAAATGAATCAGGGGTTGTGCATGTACAACATCATGGAGTTGCTCAAGCTGATACCCCTGGAGTTGGGACAGCTGATTCTTCATTCTGAACGAGCAGATGAAAAATCAAGCAGGGGTTGTGCATGTACAACATCATGGAGTTGCTCGAGCTGATACCAATGGAGTTGGGACAGCTGATACCCTTGGAGTTGGGCCATATTCTTCATTCTGAACGAGCAGATGAAAAATGAATCAGAGGTTGTGCATGTACATACCAAAGTTAGAGAATATCTCACAGCAAAAACCATATCAACTTATATCCTCGTTAGTATCTGCACCTTACAATTCACAAACCTAAGAAGTGACTGGTGTTATTTGTTTGATTCTGCAGCTACCGGAAATTTGGTTTTACTACCGAACTCTACCTACATCCTCCATTGATGCCTCTCTTTTTTCTTGCTAAAATCCAATCGTTTTGTATCATAGTTCCTTAAATCAAAGCTATGCTTTTCATTCCCCCCTGCTTACGGATATTTGATCCCTCCCATGGTGCAGACACGTATATATAGAGGCATTCAATTTTTTGCACGACCATGCATCTGATGTCCCTATGGTAGCCTCGTAGCTCAATTACGCACACACAGGCTGCACGCTACAGACCGCTTTGCAGCCTACGTGCTCGCTCTGACCATGTTCGACGACAGCCTCTAGCACGATCTAGCCAGGCTTGACGGCCATGGCATGCTGCTTACCATTGTAATGTGCTCCTGCCACGCTGATGTTGACGCCGGCGTTGGGTGCCCTTGGTCTCAAGTCTCCACGGCGCTGCTCTGCTCCACGCCGACGGTGTGGGGATAGTGGAACAGGGAATCGGGGTTTTTTCCCCTCTTTCACTGCATTGCACTTGCGGGGATGACGAGACTGGGTTTGGGTCGCTGGTTCTTTTGCGCGGCCAGCTGCTTGATGCGGACGGCCGAGGTCTCTCCCCGGACGACGGAGGCCTTGGCGCATGGCCAGTGGGTGAGTGGGAGGAGGAGGACCGGTGGCGGGGACATTGGACGGAGTCAGGATGTAGCGCGCGACGGCCGGCGGCGCACGAAATTGGCGACCAGAGGCGTGGACGCAGGGGCAGTACCGACTATCCTCCTCGTCCTGGCCGCTGTGAGATTTTGGCGTGGGCGCTCGTGGGGTCGTGTGCCTGCCCGGGACGCTCTATTTATCGGCCAACGGCGTGGCTTCTTCCAACCAGAGCTAGACTCCTGATCGATAGTCCTACCCAGAGTAAGACTCCGGATCAAGATAGGTTACGGTAGAACATTGGATTCGTTTTTGCTTGGGAGACAAACATGCAACGTTGGTACTTGGAAGCTACTCGCCGGGCTGAACAGGACAGACAATTTTCTTTAATTTGGGACATACGAAACCAAACAGAATAGATTTATTTTTGTGAAAGGGTAAAACAGTAAAACACAGGTTGGACCGGAAGAAGTCTTCTTCTCTTTATTATTACTCCCTCCGTCCGGAATTAAATGTCACAAAGTTTGGCAAAAATGGATGTATCTAACACTAAATTATGTCTAGATACATCCACTTTTTTCAAACTTTGTGACATTTAATTCCGGACGGAGGGAGTATTAGGTAAAGATACGTGATGGGCGCGACGACGTCATGATGCTCCAGCTCGCCACGATCTGGTTTGTCGAGATCAACAAGTCGACGATGAGGTTAAAGGATGTCGTCGTACTCCGGGCCTGCACGTGCTTGGCCAGTCTGTGCGTGCATCGCGCATATGTGGAGGCGCTCCAGACCGGCCGCCCCGCCGTCTACTCGAAAAACATACTGTTTGGCCGATGCACTCCCTTGCCGACCTGCGCAGGCGACGTCGGCACACCGATGGTCCACTCCGGGAGTTAACTTTGGCGGCCTCACCTTCTAATCTGAACTACGCACGGACGCAGGCCTGCACGGCCGGGAGGGGTAAGCTTCGCCCTGCTGCCAGCGTTCTCGGCGTCGGCCACGCATGGCGATAGGAGCCGCATCGCAACCAGGCAGCACCACTCGACGCGCCCGACAGCGGCGGCCCAAACGTGAGGAATAGACGGCAGAGCCCTCCACACTACTCCTCGCGCGCGTTCTTACCTAGCCAGGCTCGTTCTGCCGCGGCCGAGTTTGGCCACTTCTGCTCCTCCCATGTCAACTCCTCCACCAAGGACTCGCCGACGACCACGCCGGCGGAAGCATCAACAAACAGCTCGGGACCTCTCCGCCGGCACCATAAAAACCAGCGTGGAGCTCATTGCCGCCAGCCTGCACAGCCGCTGGCGGCCGAAGACGTCTCCTACAAGCAGTTCGTTGCCTCCCTTCTACCTGTCAACGAGAAGTGCAGGCGCAGCCCATACTGTCTCCTGCGAGTAGCTTGCAACGCTGTCCTCAAGGTCCAGGTTTTCCTCGCCTGCATGCCCGTCTTTCGATTCATTAATTCAAGTTATTTTTTTTTTGCTTGTCATTAGGCATGAAGAGGCTATGGAGGATTTGGTTGGGAGGGGAAAACTAATGAATGAGGAAGAGAAAGTAGGGGCAAGAAGAAACATAAATAAGAGGAGGAAGAGTATGTTGTTTTCATCATTGAATTGGCGTGTTGTTTTGTTAGCTGTCATTCCTGATGCTACTTTGCTTGCTGTTTCGCTTATGTTGCTCTTCCACAAACACTAATCTGTCCAAAATCATTAATATCCTTTTATGATGTGCTAAACTTGTGCTTCAAAAAATGTGTTTACAGAATTTGAGACCCTAGAGAGTATTTTTATTTTTTTTGTTGTGTTGTTTTGAGAGAGAACTAGAAAATACATAAAATAAGTATTGTAGGAATTTTGATAGTGAGATCTACGGAGGCCATTGAAGTCCACGGACAAAAGGTAGAGGAATGTTGTGTTGAAGCTCTCCAAACAAACATATGTGGATCCGAATTCGATGCATCTGTTGGACTCGCTCTTATTTGGCCTTCCAACCGCGATGACCGAACTTGTGACCGGAGTTTCGGTTGTTATGGTTTTGGTCCTGGACTTTTCGGGTTCGATTTTGGGGAGCATATTTATTATTTCTCCTAATTTGAGACTGCATTACCATTGAAAACATTTACGATAATTTGATCTGTATGTTAACAATGATGTGGCCGACGGAGGAGATGAAGAGCATTGCGAGGTAGTGCTCCTTTATCACCAGATATGTAGTATATTAACTGCACCGTCACATTCATCTCTCCTGAATCATGCCGATTTCATTGCAAGGGTGTCCCGCGGTTTATGATTATTGTACAGAGGTTTCATGGCAAAAAACGTTCAAGTAGAAACTAAAATGGCAAAATCAAGCAAGTTTTTCAATATCGACCGATAATATTTCCAAATCCAACTAACACGGCGGTTTCAAACACATGAGACAAAGTAGATGGACCCTAAGTTGAATTTTTAAATCTCCCGTTGCAACGCACGGGCAAATTTTGCTAGTATTATAAAAATTCATGAACCAAGAAAAGGAAAATAATTTCTTGGCAAACTCCCACGGGTAAGTCCCACCGCGTACCAAGCGTGGGATTGGGAATAAAAATCTACTTCCCAAAACTAATCCCTCAACAAACCTCCATCTCTATACTCTCATTCCCTCTCCCTACAGCGGCCAAACACGACGTACCGTCTAAAACAACACACTAGCCTATTACTTTACCATCGAAAACTGCATAATAGCCCATTACCTTAACTTTGGGCTCTGATATGTTAAAATTTTAACTCCAAGTTAATTAGTTCACCTAAAGCATCAGTGATTACGACAAGAAACTATCGGCCCAGGTTATAAATGCTTATCCGTCTTTGCTTAACACGTACAGTTACAAAACGAAAACATATGCATCCAGCTTGAGATGTAACCTGCAAGCACCGTACTATGCACCTCGTGAGGACACAGGTTCTTCAGGTAATGCAAGAGAAAGACCCATTTCTGCTATCGAGTAAACAGAAAATACTTGGGTTTATCCACAAACATGAAGTAAAACGGCATTCTTGTTTCATCCAGGCATTCAGCTAATGTATCGTTATGAAACACTCGTTGGCGAGATTGCTATTTTATCATGACATATGTATTGTAACAAGGATTCAATAAGGGATATCAGGAAGTTATCATCTGAGCTCTAGCCTATATGTTGAATAAGTTCTTGATTCTCCAACCAGCTACCGGTGAATTACCAATTCACAACAGTTATCACAACTAAGCAGCATCGTGAAACGACCACTAAGTAACAGTCTGCACTAGAAATATATATCAAGAGTTATGCATGTGTATAACATATTTTCCTAGACAATCATGCGTATCAAAAGTTATATTTTTCTTTTTTAGTCACCTCCGATCTAGTTACATTTTAGTCGATTTTGTAAATTACTCGGTACTAAGCCTATAAATTACAATGCCTCCTAGTATTCAACCGTAACATAGCTAAAAATGCAGTTTTTAGAACTGCTTATTTATGTATTCGGATCTTGGTGAAGGGAACTGTTTCATGTCCAAAAGAAGTTTTCTTAAGTCTCCTGTGATCATATTTTCCGATTTTATTTTAGTCACCATAGAATATCCCGATAATGTTAGCATTATTTCCTAGACATGACACCAAATTTCATCTGTAACATGTTTTTATTACCGGGTAACAGAAAAAGCTAAGATTACCATCGGATATGAGCCTACCTAGCTAACAGGTCGGTAAAAGAAGCTATCCGATCTAGCATCAAGAAATACATGAGTACATTTTGCTGAAGAGAGGGGAGTCGGTGACATTGAAGCACTCCATTATGTAGTATCAGGAGGTGGTTGTAAAACATGAAAAGGGCTATCAATAACATTCGAAGCCGTAACTGCTATCTAGAGTGTAGTATATACAGCCTTCTTATATAAGTTCCATGTATTATACCTCTTCTCTTATTCTCTGTCTTCACAAACTACTAATTCTTTGCCAACGTAAGCACACTGAAAAGCGAAAAAAACATATGAGCTAATAGGGTTGGGATGCATAGGGAAATCTTCGGTATCACGAGAGACTTATGGCGAGCCAATGGTATTGCACAACACCAGAATGTTGTTCCATACTCGTACATCACTAAAATAATATGGCGCTTCAAGTTGTTCAATTACGTGCTCATCGCTGAAGCAAAGGGGACCCTGCTCACTGTAATACCCTCTGAGCAGAGTTCATTGCCACACCTAGCCATCAACCGTAGTACTATTGGAGGAACACCGCAACTAAGACCATATACAATCTTGTTCTACAATAAAATCATGGACCATAGAGAATGTGTATTGTAGTGGCTATTATGCTGCGAAAATATGGACCATGGAGAATGCATACACCACCGTGGTCCTCTGGGGCTGGATTTACAGTAAATCATCCCTTTTCATGTACTCCCATAGTAAAGCAACAGTACACAAGATGACATGCTCAATATGGCCATCCAAATTTGGCATGCCGCAAGAAGGTTCGGCCTCACAACACATCAGTTGCGTAATTTTGTGCATGCGGGCTAACAAAGCATGGTTCTTTATTTTACTGTAACTTTTCAGCTCTATTTTGTAAGTCCAATGTCACCTTATTTCGTGTATGAACATGGTATTGACATAACAGTAACCATCGCACCCTCTTCCAGGCTCTGGCATCTATATCCCAAGTGCCACTTACTTTTTTTTTGAAACGAGGCAAAAGCTTTGTCTTTTGTATTGATAAAGAAGTAGCAAACATGAAGGACGAGGCCTAAAAGGAAAAAAAGGTACAACTCGAGTCGACGACCACATCACCCTAGCAACCATAGCCGACACTACCATGGCGGAGGCAAGCTCGCGCAAGACGAAACCCAGAGCTGCCGCTCCGACATCCACGCCGACCCCAAGGCCGAAACCAAAACTAGTCGACGACTATGTCGCCCTAGCAACCATAACCGACGCTAAACACGGCGGAGGCAACCTCAACGCATGACGAAAACCCTGAGCCGACGCTCCGACATCCACGCTGGCCCCAAGGTCGTGCCCCTAAACTAGCCGGAGACCATGTCTCCCTAACAACCAAAGCCGACGCTAAACTCGGCGGAGTCAACCTCAACGCGAGTCTTCCGGAGCCGCCGCTCCGACATCCACGCCGACCCCAGGGCCGCGCACCACCTAGCCGATGACGAAGAGTCATCGTCGCCAACCACCAGCACCCCAAAGCTCCCTCTGGCCGACGGCACATCCCAGGCGAGGCCACAAGAGGGAAGCGACGCAAGAGCGCAGCCTTCGCCTGATCCCGCGACGGATCTAGGGTTTCGCCTGGAGAACCCCCGCCACCTCCCACAATCACAGGTCCCTCCGGCCGGTCATCACTCCAAGACGATGCCTCCAAGGAGGATAATGACATAGAATGACATCATCGCCCAATCCCAAGAGATCTAGGGTTTCCCCCGGAGTGACCCGAACGGAAGGCGAGCACCACATCTCGACGGTGTCTCCAAGGAGAGGAACGGAGCCCGGAGACGTCGTCACCACCTGTCACGACACATAGCTGGAACAGAGCTTTCGCCCGACATGGTCCTGCCTTGCGCCCGCCCGCGATGAGACCGACCAGTCCCACAAACTTCGACACCTCCACGGCCTGACCTGGGTGAGCTGCACCAGATCCTCCACCATCCACACCCCTGCCAGCCTCCCAACGACCATCACGGTAGATACCGACAAGGGATGGAACCCTTGAGAAACAAAAGGATTTCTCTGAACTCTCATCTGGCTCATATACAAGTGTATACAAAGCTGGCAGTGCACTTCTTATCATCTCCAAATCACAAACTGCATAAGCACATGAAAAAAATGGGCAATCCAAAGAACCGTACTACCTCCGTCCCAAATTAATTGTCAAGATGGACAAAAGTGGATGTATCTAGAAATATTTTAGTGTTAGATATATTAACTTTTGTCCATCTGTATGACAATTAATTGAGATGAAGGGAGTATAACATACTACAAATATCCAGAAACGAATCAAAGGTTCAAATATACGTGCTCAAGTAACCAGACAAATGAGTGCTTAAACTTCCTTGCTTAAAAATGAGTGATTAGACAATTGGGAGTGTGGATGTTAGCAAGTTAAACTAGACTTCAAATAATAATAATGTTTGGTCAATGACCTTTAGTCAGAGCAACTCTAGCACAGCCCCTAAACGCCAAACTAAATTTTCAGTTAGCGTTTTTGGGACGTTTTCGGTCCGAAAATGTGCGGGGAAGACTAGAAACGCAAAAGGTAAACTGAGATTTTGCGAACTGCACAAAACGCGGGAATATTCAGAAAACTTTTTCTTCAGACATTCGCTGGAGCACGTCGCCGGTGGTACATTTGCTGTCTCACCCTAGCTAGAGCTTACCGGCGGCCTAACCTAAAACTATGGCGACCTAACCTAATCTATGGAGAGCTAATCCTTGGGGTCGAGGTTGACGAACTTCGCATCCTGCTCGGCGCAGACATGCTCCCAGTCTGCCGCCAGGGCCAGCCCTTGCGCCAGTAGCTTGTTGTCGAGGTTCTCCACCTTGACGCAGCTCTTCTGCTTCTCCTCCTTCTCGCGGGCGCTACAGGCAAGAAACAGGTTGAAGACGGTGTCCTCCTCGCCTTCCCCTACGAAGTCCTCCGGCCCAATCGGGGGGGCCGGCGTGGAGCACGAGCCTGGCCTCCGTGTGCTCTCTCTTAGGCGTGAGGAAGCGGTGCCCTCCGGTGGAAGAGCATGCGCTAGAGGTGCTTGCGAGGCGGCGCCGCTCCGCCCGCTTGCCCTTGAGCTCCGCTACTGCGATGTAGTTGAAGCGCGGCGGCGGCGTCACCCGTGTTGGTGAACTTGCGGGTGCCTCGCTTGCGAGCTTCATCAGAGACCACGACCTTCTTGTACTCCTTGTCATCAGAGGAGTTGTTGCCGTGGCACCCCGATGTGGGCACATGGCTGCCGCGCATGGAGCTCGACAAGAGCCATATCGTCGTTGACGGCAGCAGGATCTGTGCGCAATTCTCATCGGAGTGGGCGGGATTTCTCGTCGGCGGCGGGCTAGGTTTCCGGATTGCGTCCTAGGAATGCGTCTTCAGCAGGTACATATAGCGGTCTGCGGAGGATTCGGGGGCGATTGAAAAGGGTTTTCAGTCTGGGCTAGGTATACTGGCTCTAGTCTGGCCCAAAATACGGGCCAAGCCCGTATACCCTCCAGACTTTTTCAGTTTCGCGCTATTTAGGGGTTGTACTAGATTTGCTCTTACCTCATATAACCTGAAAACTAGCATATCGCAATACCACTCTTCGGGCTCTGATATCTTGAAGTGTTAACACCAAGCTAACCATTCAACCTAAAGCATAATCCACACTACATCCCAAGCTTAATATGATCAACCTTTGTGAAGATTGCTACCATTGGAGATAACTCTACCTATGATCAATAATTTATGAGTACATTTTTTTGAAGAGAGGGGAGCAGCGAAATTAGAGCACTTGATTGTGTAGTACTAGGAGCAGGAGGATGCAAACAACAAGTGATGCTAGCATTGGACACTTGAAACCGTGGTTGTTAGTGAGTGCAATGTTTACATGCGTATTATTTATTATTTAGGTACCATGTATTGTAACTCTTCTCCTATGCCCTTTGTCCATGAACTAGTCCTTCACTGAGTTACAAGCACCATGACGAATAGAAATTAGCTAGTAGGGCTGGGATGCAAAGGGATATCTTCTACCTCTTTCTCCGTTTTGAGTTGCGAGCATATCACATGGCACATGGGAGAGCCAATGGTATTGTGCACTGTTAGGTATGTTGTAAGAACATATACACCTTCAGATGCTATGCTCACCAGGAAGCATTGGACAGTGGGGCATGATATGGCTGCGGTGGTCGTTCGTTGGTGACGTGTTCCCTCACAAATGCCCCGTCTTCGGTTGCATGCAGTGACTATGCGCCTCGAGAGGACACGGGTTCTTCGGGTAATGCAGGAGAAAGACCCATTTCTGCTATCGAGATGAAAAGACTTGGGTTTATCCACAAACATGAAGTAAAAGGGAATTCTCATTTCATCCATTCATTTAGATAATGTATCGGTATGAATCAATTTCATTACTTTTTATGTGGTATAGTAGTATTATTCTATCGTTTTCTTCGAGTGTTATGACTTTTTGAAGCGTGTCGGAGTTATTTAGTGGGAGGGTGCGTGACCACCCCCGTGGTAGCAGTACTTTCCATGGTTTTCTATTGTACTTCATTATTTCATCCCATGCAAATACTTTCTATTTTTATTCCGGTCACAAACATTGTGATTATGTTAGAATTAACTCCTAGAGGGGACAATGGAAGTGAGACGATAAATTTTTTTATTTCCACTATATGACCTGATGAGTAAAAGGGAAAGATCAGATCTCTACCATTGTATGACTCTACCTAGAATCAATAAGGCATGAGTACATTTCTATGAAGAGAGGGATTATTCAATGATGTTGAAGCACTCAATTGTATGGCACTGGGAGGAGGATGTAAACAATAAGTGTAATGTCGAATCCCTGACTCAACAAATCCCTTCGGTGAACCTATCGGGTTTCGATTAGGAGAACCCATGAGCGCTGGTGGAATCATCGGCTAGACAGGGTGCGAGATTTACCCAGGTTCGGGGCCCTCGTAGAGGTAAAACCCTTACTCCTGCCTCCTGTCGATCTGTATTGAAGATTAGATCGGTTACAAAGGTGGTGCTCAAATCGAGAGTAGGTCTCGAGTTCAAGGCTTTTGGTCGTGCGGTATTGCTTGGTCCTCTCTCGGGCGCTCTCCTGGCCTTATATAGGCGGCCAGGTCTCGAGATCTACCCGGAGAGGACTCCAACCCTAGCTAGGTCGGTTACATGTTTCCTAACTTAACCCGCAAGATTAGTGCGGGTGGGCTTCACATGGGCCTTCTGGAGTATTCAAAGGGCTCCTCTTCTTGGGCCTTCACCTTGGGCCTGAGAGGGGGTGTCCTTATCCCCAGGATCCAGAATCCATATCTTCGTCAGTAGCCCCCGAGCGTTTGCTCGAGTGGGAATTTTCCAGTCGAGTAGACGGTCAAACCTTTTTTGGCCCTGCTTTTTCTTTTGAATAAACAACTTGGCCGCTTTCTGTTTTGAAGGGTGTGTCCCCTGTGTAATGAGTCCTTATGCTCGAGTATCGAGCGACTTTTAGGTGCCTGTTATTGCGGCTTTATTTGCAGAAGGATGCGGCACAGTAGCTTGGCTCTCCCGAGAGATCAGGGCCAATTAATTGCGACTAGGGCAAAAACATTCCTGGCCTACACAGATTCGAGACCTCCGAATCGAACCCGATAAGGTGATTGTTGCGACTGGGCCGTTGTGGACTTATCGAGTCGAACTTAACCTATGAGGGTACCCGACGCGTCCGCTAGGATTTTTCTTCGTGTTGTTGACACGGATTTATACCGGAGGACGCAGCTTTCGAGTGCGATTCCAGGCCCTTAAGAAAGATCTTTTTGGGTCTTACCTTCATATTCGAAGAATATGGCATCCGGATGTGCCTAGTCGGCTAAACAATCCAGGTTTTTATGATATAGAAATATCATGCGTGAATGGAGGTAGGTTCTTTCTACCCGAATGATTGTTTAAGACTCAGTCGAAGGAGTTTTCGTACTGTAGATAGTCGTGTCCATATGAAATAGTTTTCATGTTTGGACTGTTGCGCCTATACGAAAGAGTTTTCGTGTATAGAATAGTTCTCTTGTTTTAAAGAGGTCTTGCTTCATGATTTATTCGTAAAAGAATTGCCTTTAGTCGAAGGAGCTTCATACGAAGCTAATTTCGTGTTTGAATTGTCCATTCGAAAGTTCTTGAATTTGATGATGCGTGCCATGACGTCATGGCGCACCTTTCTCCTCCCGATGGGACGTGACGGAGTGGTAGCAGATGGGCTGACCCACTTAGTCAGCTTTTTGACCGGGAAACGAGACGCCGCTTCCGTTTTTTACGCGAACCGCGCAGTAAATGCGCACGATATTCTGTTAAGATCGTGGCACGGACAAGCGTTCACCGCCCCTTCGTTTCATCTTCACACGTGGTGGCTGCGATACGTGCCACGTAGCGCATCGAGTGGCTGAGATTGACCCGCTCCGTGTATAAATACGGGACTTAGCGCTGCGGTAAAAACTTCCCAGCCTTCGTTTTCGATCCATCTTCTTCCTTGCGCCCATCTTCTTCCTCGCGCTCGAGCTCGTGCTGTCAACCATGGCTGGAGGCAAAACACGCGGCGCTGCCACCTCTGCAACCGGAGAAGCTTCCGTGCAACCTGCGCCTCGAGCTGGCGACTGGCGCTCGCCCAATACCACCGCGAAGAGCATCAACGAGATACAGCGGGAGGGGCTGCTGCCGACTGAATCTGAAAAGCGGGTGCGCCTTGGGAGGAAAGAGGAGGCACCAAACCCGCAGTCGAACGAGCGCGTGGTCTTCGCGGACCACGTGTCTCGGGGCCTTTCCTTTCCTCTCCATCATTTTCTTCTCGGGTTGCTGTATGTCTATGGCATACAGCTTCACGATTTTCCTCTGAACGCGGTGCAGCACATTTCGTGCTTCATCGTATTCTGTGAGTGCTTTCTCGGCATTCGCCCTCATTGGGCGCTTTGGAAGGCCCTCTTCAAAGTTCGCATCTTCCGCGAGAGATCGCGGGTGGACTCCGAGCCTGGCGAGCCTCTACGCACAGGTGGCTTCGGGATCCAGGCGCGACTGGAGAGCAGCTACTTCAAAATGCACTTCGTCGATTCCGCCCAAGGCTGGCGGAAAAAGTGGTTTTACGTCATCGACAACAGCTCGGGTGGGTTCGTGGAATTCCACCCGCTCGCTGTTTTGAAGAGGCGGAAGTCCTGGGCGCACAAGTTGTCAGCCGAAGAAACCCAGGTTGTCACGCCCCTACTCGCAAGAGTGTCCGCTCTCCGGGATCAAACCGCTGGAGTGGTACTGAACGGGCTGCACCTGGCGAGTATTTTCCTGAAGCGCAGGATCCAACCGCTCCAGCAAAGGCCTTCCACCATGTGGGAATACCAAGGCGCTGAAGATCCTAGCCGAGTGAGCCGCGAGGAACTTTCGAACGTTGAGTTCGAGAAGAAAATCGCGGCTGTCACCAGCTTGAAGGTGGGGGAAAAATTCCCCGACTGCACAGTCGAAGCCTTCGACGCCTCGAAACCTCCACCAGCTGCGGTTAGTTTTATCCTTCCTGCCTTGCTATTATTTTCTTTTATGCTTTCAACTTTGGTCGACTGAAATTTTTCTTGCCTTCTTTGTAGAGCTTAGCAGTGGCAAACTGCTATCCGTCAGTTGCGGGAGAGGATGCCTCGGAGTTATTGGCGAGTCACCTGGACGGCTTAGACGACACCAGTGTAGCTGACGCTTCTTCGAGCTCCGAAGACGATTCTCCGGGTGGTGCGGAGGGCTCGAATGGCGGCCTTCGTCGTTGCAAGCGTCGTCGGGTAGAGGACGATAACAAGGCCACTTCCAAGGATAATTCCTTAGAGGAATCGCCCGGGAAGGCCCCTATCTCCGCGACTCCACTTCGCTCCCTCGCCCCTTCACCTTCATTCCCAGTAATCGCAACCGCTTGGAACGCGGATCTGCTGGATGAAGACGAAGACGACGAGTAAGTTATTTTCCTCGTTCTTAGTCGAACATTTTTCTTCTGTGCTTGTGTTTGATTCCTTGTTCTTCTTTGCTGCAGTGTGCAGGCCATCAGCCCTCGCAGGTACGCTTCTTCCATTCCTCCCGAAAAGAGGAATAAGGCTGGAGCTGCGGGTGAGACTCCCATTACGGGCACCGTCCAAAATTCTCCACAGCGCAGCCCCCAATTCTGCGACCGCGGAACGTGAAGCCCCCAGCTTTGCCGCCAGGACTTCAGCTTCAAAGGAAGTGACGGATAGCTCCGGCGATCCCCTTTGTCGCGCCACGGGCCAGGTAAACTTTCTTTCCTTCGTTTTTTGAGTTTTTATCGGGTGCACGACAGTGCTCCCGATCGGAGTAGCCCCCGAGGCTGTAGTCGATCGCATGCGATCGGCTACAGGCTCAAAGTCTGGTCTCTTTCTTCTTCGCGATTTTTATCGGTTGCACGGCAGTGCTCCCGATGGGAGTAGCCCCCGAGGCTGTAGTTGATTGAATTTAATCGAGTACAGGCTCCAATTCTTCTCTTTTAATTCTTCTGTCTTTGTGTCTTTGCAGTCGCTTGTTGACTCGCTTGCGGCGATTGGTCGCCGTGTTGTTCTTGCCGAATCGGAATGCGAGAGGCTTCAGTCACGCTGCAGTCGATTCCACACCGAGAACGAGCTCCTTAAGAGTAAGTATCATTGTCTTCTTTTGCTTCTGTTCTCGTGTCCATTCTTGATGTCTAACAAATGTTATTGCGCAGCTCAACTCGAACATTCAGAGTCCGAGAGAGTCAAGCTCTCCGAGCGGGCAACCACTCGGGAAGCTGATTTGGCGGCTGCTCGACAAGAGCTGGAGGCCTCCCACATGCGGTCGGAGGATCTTGATAGGCAACTCGCGGATGCGAGAAAAGCTTTGAAGGACCAAGAAGAAGCTGGCAATAAGGCCGACTCTGACCTTGTCACGTTCCTCCGTCCTCTTGCTGAGCGTTTCGCGGGTAAGTGGCCTAGACTCTCGCAATTTGTATCTTTTATCTTGGTGAACTTGCAAAATTTTGACAATCTTTTCCTTTGCAGGTTTTCTGGATGTTCCTTTGGAGATCCCTGGGATCCAGCGAGTAGATGTGCTGACCGACACACTTGCTCAACTCAAGAGGCACGCCGAAGGAGTGTGCTCCTTGATTGGCGATGCCACCCAAGTGTTGTCGCAACTGCACAGTCGCCTCCTCGCCAATGCTGTACCTCCATCCGCGCTAGACGGCCTGCTGAAGATCTTCTCGGAGGGCAATCTCCTGGATGCTTACGCGGTTGCCCAGTCGGAGTCTGGCGCGAAGACCGCAATTCAATTTGCGCTGGTGCATGGAGTCGAAGGTTTGGAGGAAGCCTACTCGCAACTTCCAGTCGACCCCTCCACGGGCAAAAAGGTACGGCTTTCTCGTTTTGGCGAGCAGGCCACCATCCTTGCTCGGAAGTTGTCTGTCGTGGGATAATCACGGCAGACGTTACCGGGGGTAACTGATCTTGGGGCAAGACGACACGGGCGTTTGGGAGAGGGTTTAGCTCAGAGGAAAACATGATAGTACTCGATCTGGTAGCCGGCAATCAAGTCGCCGAGTCTCCGATCTCGATATATTAACTCAACTCTCGGGTTACACTGGATGCTCGATATCAAGCGATATTGCTAGAACTCTTGGATCCCTCTTAACCTAACTTAGGGGTCGGTTTATAAAGCACCCGGACCCCTTGGCTTGCCCTCCAAGGCGCACCTTGAATCCTACCCGGACACTACGTGTAAAACCCTAACTTTCCTTACCGTAACCCACAATCCGGGTTACGAGGCCTACAATCTTGGGCCTTCTAGAAGTTCTTTTATCCTTAGCCGGATCTTGCGCAGCGTCCTTTGGGCCGAATTACACCTTGGAGTTGGCCTACCGGGTTATCATCCCTCCATCAGTAGTCCCCAGAATAGCTTGGCCTTCACAAGATCCTCTTTGAAGCGCACGCTATTCCCTGCAAAATTATCAAACTTACAAGTTCAATGGAGGTCGGGTTAACTAGCTTTGATAAATAGCTAGGCCTAACTCCACAGTGGCCATATAGTAACCCGGCTTTCTCCAAGTCTTTACTTATCTTCCCGGGTTAACACCCTGATAAGAATGTTAAGGATCCGGCTAACTTTACTCGATAATTGACTCTGATGTTGCGGAGAAGATCTCCTTCTTATTTCCGTCCGGATATCTCGCTCAACACTCAAAGCACACCCCACAGAATCCAGGCAAATAGACGTTAACCCGAAATTTCCGGCTGCCACCCGTTGGGCTAGGTTTATCCACCCACACCCTTATAAATAAGTGCTTAGAGGTAAACCTAACCACGACGGCTCATTCCCCCCTTTCCTCTTTCTCTTCGCCTCCGCACCCAAGCTCACAGAACATCATCATGGAGACTTCACGCGTGTCACCAGAGCCAATCTGCCGCCGGCTACGCTCCGCCACGGTTCGCCCCGTGCCGCCGCCAAGATCCGCCGCCGCACCCCCGACCTGCCCGCCGGGAATCGCAAAGGGGCACCAAGCTTGTGCTATTTGCCTCCGTCGGGCTTCACTTTGATCTCCTCCAGTAAGTCTCTCATATCCATTAACTTGCCCTTGCAATTTCTCGATTTACTTCAGATTAGATCTAAGTCAACCCGCCGGTCATTTTTCTGGTCACTCCGAATTAGGTCGCTCGAACTCATTCTAACTCATCCAACGGATTGAATATAGACTTCACTTTACTCCCCCACTGCCCATAGTCACTAATTTCACCACAAATCTAGAAATGGAATCTCCAATCTAGGCTCGGGCCACCCAAATTTTCCGCTCCTGTCTCTGTCACCCGGAAAGTCCTCTTTTTCCGGTTCTTTTGCTTTCAGTATATACATGGGCAACCATCCAACTTCCTCAAACACTTTCAATACATAAGTCCCCCATAATTATCATAATGATGCTTGATACCCGGATAACTTGTAACCTTGCTCCGCAGAACAATACCCGGATAATATTTAGCTTCCATGTTGTCTCGATATCACTCACCAATACTCAAACGACTCATGGTTTCCGAGTCTTATTCCTTGTACCCTTCTACCTTGTGCTTTGCAGGTCGATCCCATGGCTCCCAAGAAGCAGGGGAAACAGCCGGCCAAGGCCAAGACCACCAACTCCATATCCGCCAACTGGGCACGATCCACGGTTACGAAGGCCAAGTTAGACGAACTGGCCGAATTAGGGGTTCTCCCCCCTCAAAAGGATATCCACTGGAGGGTGCCGGGTAACGAGACCCGGCCTACGCCCGCGGATGATGAGGTAATATGTTTTGTGGAGCACGTGACCCGGGGGTTCCGTCCTCCGGGTCACCCTTTCTTTCGAGACATTTTGAGCCACTATGGCCTCCGAATATTTGACATAGGGCCTAACTCTGTGTTAAATATTTCCCACTTCATCGTTCTTTCCGAGTCATACTTGTGCACTCCGCCAAGTTTGGCTCTTTTTATCGAACTTTTTCAGTGCAAACCGTGCCGTGAAAGCGGTGACGGGGCACTTCTCGCTTGCGGCGGGGTCTCTATCCAGCACCGCAAGAATTCTCTAATGCCACCTCTCACTCTCAACTCCCACGTCAAACACTGGCAACTTTCATACTTTTACTGCCGGGACACCTCCCCACCCGGAGAAAAGAAACTGCCCGGTTATTCGGAGGGCCTTCTCGATATCTCCGAGACCTTCAACGCCTTTGCCCCTGACTCGGACAGGAAGGCAATCCAACCTCTATTGGCAAAAATCGCTATTCTTTCGGCCCAAGGTCTCATTGGGCTTAACCTAGTGAAAACTTGGGTTGATTTCCGGATCCAACCCAATTCCATCCGCACAAAGTTAATGTGCGAGTATTCCGGGCACACCACGGACTCGCTCCGATATTCCACCAATAGCTTTGCAGCCGGAGACACCAACAAGACTGTCAAGAGCTTCTTGACAGAGAAGTTGGAGGTAATCCAGAATATAGCCGGGTTAGAACCCTTCACGCGTGAGAACCCGGCCCCCAAGGTAAAGACTCGGCTTCCATATCTTTACCTTCACACTTTCCACTCGATATGGCCAATAACCCTTATTCTTATATCTTCATCTCAGGCCGATGATCCTTTTTGGAAGATTGAAACTCCTCCTAGATCTGAAACTCCAGAGGAGAAAGAAGACGTCGTTAACTCGGATGAAGGTACATTCCAAGTTTCACTTGGCTTCTTTGAAATCGTTGTTGCTCGTTCTTCATTTTCCGATTGTAAATCCTGATAACTTTCAGAGCAAGAAGAGAAGGACGACGAAGAAGAAACTGAAGGCAAGGTGAAGTCAGCGAGTGACGAGGACGACGCTGAGCCAACAGTCAAAGTCGGAGCAAAGAGAAAACCCCAGGGGGTCGTCTTCAAGGTTCCATACCTTTTCCTTGCCTCTAAACCATATTTCTTTGATAACATGCACAAGCTAAACCGGAAATTATCCACTTGGTCGTATTTGAAGGAACCGCTCGTGACCAAGCGTCAAATAACTCGGAACTTTCCAGGTGATGGCACTCTTAATCCGGGTATTTCGTCGTCTCCGGCTCGACGCGCTGGTATTCTCTTAATCCCTTCTTAAGTATCAAAGTCTTGCCGAACCATCCCCTTACGGGACAATTCCACGTCTTGCTCGATGTTTTTCAGTTTCGTCCGGGTCCAGCAGCGAGTTCCCCTCGGTCTATATGGTGAATCCCGGGTAAAATTCCTTTCCTGATGCTTTATCGTTTTTCCATTACCTTTTTCCAGTTGTGCGCTAACTGCTTTACTTGTACTGCCTGTAGGGCCACGATCACTACCAGCGACCAAGGTGATATGGAAACTGACGACCCGGGTAAGGAGAACCTGACTGATGATATGCATGCCGCAGCTGGCGGAGAAGAACAACAAGTGCCACCAATAAACCCAGCCGACCGAGAGGCCGAGTATCCCATAGCCTCGCACATACTTGAGGAGGAAGAAGCTGCAGACTTGGGCATGGGAGAAGGGGCACCAGACTCCGATACTCGGACGACCCGGATACCCTCTCTCACCAAGAAGAGAGTCCCTTCTCCAAGTCCCCAAGGTCCCGGGTCTTCCAATTTGGGAAATGATACTTTTGACCAGATGATGAGCACTCTCCTTGCTATGAAGGCCTCGGAGAGAGATGTGCTAGAGCGCATGGCAGTGGAGCACTAGGTAATGTTACCTAATATCTCTTCTTATCCATCTAGTCCCCAAGTGCCGAGTATAATTTGTTGAAATTATGCTCGGTATTCTGCGCGATAATCGGCTTGCCATGATACCCGACTAATTCTCATACTTTGGTTTCTCACAGGCACAGGCCACCCGGTCTGATGAACTTTTTCTCAAGACCGAACAACTGCTGCTTGCCGAGGTAAAGCGGAGAGAGGCCCTTGAGGATGAAGTGGAAACTTTGAAGAAAAATGTTTCCAAATATAAGAAAAGGTGCACCACTGCTCGAACCGCCCTGAAAAAGTTGTCGGAGCAAATTACCGACACTTATCGTATCTTGCTTAGTAAGTTTCTTGCTGCTGACTGCTTTCATGCCTCTATTTTGTTACATGATACTCGGAATTACTGATATGGCCTTTCTTTCTTTCAACTGCAGGTGCTAACCTTGCAACCCCAGAAGAAGATGTTGTTGCCAAGGCTAAAACTTTAAGGACTGTACTATGGACTTTCTTTGCCGGCACCAAGTGGATATTGGATGCCGTGCAGTGGCCGACTGAGGTATATCCGGGTGAAGAAAATCTTATCCAAGCCTGCTCCACCGTGCCTGCATGGATCGAGATCTGGAAGCGCTCGGCATGCCGGATTGGTATGACCCGGGCCTTTGCGCTAGCTAAGGCTTACTTCCCTAAGCTTGAGCCGGCAAAGGTTATATCCGGGTTTCCAGAATTCAAAGCGGATGGCTCCAAGTTTGGGCCCAAGGACTTCAAGGCCGTACAATCCGCGGTGCGTCACTCGGCAACCACTTTGGCCGATAGTATGGATCTTCGTACGCTTATGAGTTCGTACGATGCTGTAGACAAAATCGTGAAGGAGGAAGCACCCCCACCCTTCGACATTTTGGAGAAATGGGCTGCCGATTCAGCCAGGAAGAGGGAAGAAACCGCGAAGAGGGAGGCCGAGTTAGGATCAGAGCCAACCACCTCTACACCGGCTGTCCTCCCGCCTGTCCGTCCTGATGCGAAGAATCCGGGTGACGATGCCGCGAGAGCTGCAGAGCAAGCCCAGGAGCAAGACCCGGAGCGCAAGGGCAAGGGTGTGGACCCTATTCAACAAGCCGACTAAACAAATGCCGTCACGATACCTTGGCCGTTTCAATGCTCTTTTTCAAAACAGATATTATTTTGTTGGTGCACCTATGCACCTTTGATACTAGTACCGAGATTTGTGACGTACTTTAATTCCTTGATATACCTCGTTCCTCTTCTGGCCTCTGGATGAACTTGATATTTATCTGGTTTTTGAGCTTATTCTCGATATCCGGCTTTCCTTATGGTTCCTTTTGTGAGACTCGGTTTCCGAGCATCGTGGGCTCTGACAGGCGGACTTTTCTCTAAGTCCCCAAGTCCCCAAGATTCGGATGTTAGGGTTTTTTGAGCTTAGTAAAAACTTGTTTCTGTTTCAAAATCCCCAGTCCCCAAGGCCCGAAATCCGAGTCTGGGATGTGTGGCCTTTTCCAGAGAACAAATTGTTTTTACTAAGCCCAAGCCCTAGAGCCGTTTCACGTGAGTATTGAAGTTATGCTTGATAAACGTTGAGTTTCCAGCTATTAGCCTTATACTCTGCATAACTTGTGGTTTAGATGACCCTTTTGACAATCTTGTACTATAAGCCGGCTTTCGCGTGGATATCATGTTGTTACATCTATACGAAAACAGGGTCAGGCAAGTCCCATTGGGCTTCATGGCTGATTGTAATCGTAAGCGAGCAAATCATGCCACTTTAGTGCAAGTCACATCGAGCTTAAGTAAGAAAAGTCAAGAAAATTTGGCTCCTTTGTCCGGTTATAAGATTGCAGCCGTACTCGTTTGCGAGTAATCGGCCCTTATAACTCATAGGCATCAAGGCCGGGTCTTTGAGTTTGTAACTGTGCTATTCAAGCAATCAGCCCTCAAGACCTATATATATGCAACATACTTGATGATACTGATGTACTGGCAGCAATAATTAATACTTACCTGTAACCGAAGTAAAGATCATAACAAGATAATACTTGATAACCATCTCTTTATTGATACGAGGAAGTTTTGGGTCAGCAGACCGGCTCATTAAAAACCTTCCAGTCCCCTTAGGTACCCTGGATAGGAAAAGAGTGCGTCTGGAACCTGCTGCCCGTTACATTGTTTTAGTTCTTCTTGGGATTCTGTCCGGAACTGACGTAATCGATGCACATTCTCCACTTGTTGATCTTTTTTACTATGAGTATCGGGTTTGCCAGCCAATCCGGATGAGGCGTTTCCATGACGCGGCTGGCTGTGAACAGCTGCGCAATTTCTTCTCTTGTGGTGGATTGTTTGAGTGAATCACCCTTGATGAAAGCCACCATCTTGGTGTCTCGTGCTGCCTTGAACTTTGCCCTTTCGCCTTCAGTACTCGGCTTTTCAAGGCTGTTCTGCCATCCGGGTCTGCTTGAGACCGGTAATATTTGAGTTCCTCTTTTCTACAAGCTTGTTCAGCCATTGCTGCATCTCCTTCATCGCACTCAGCCGCTATGTCCCGGCTTCCATGTATGGTGATGGTCTGTTTAGGACCCAGGATTTTTAGCTGTAGATACACATAACACGGCCTAGCCATGAATTTAGCATAAGCCGGCCTTCCGAATAGTGCGTGATAAGGACTGCGCAATTTGACCACCTCGAAAGTGAGCCACTCAACTCGATAATTGTCCTTTGATTCCCCAAAAGCTACTTCCAATGCGATTTTTCCCTCGGGGCACGCTGAGTGACCCGGCACTATCCCATGAAAAATGGTTGAACTTTTTTGTAGCTGAGACTCCTTGAGACCCATGCGTAGAAAGGTTTCCCAATACAGTATGTTGATGCTACTTCCACCGTCCATCAGGACCTTTTTCAGCTCATACCCATTGACCTGCGGTGCAACTACCAATGCCAAGACTCCCGGGTGTTCTATTCTTTCCGGGTGATCCCTTCTGCTCCATGTTACGTCCTGTTCCGACCACCTCAGGTATCTTGGAACAGCCGAGGACACCGAGTTTACCGCCTGCTTCAGTATCTTTTTGTCCTTGTTGGAACTTCCTGTGGTATGCACATGATATTGACCCAACTGCTTGGGGTTAGCCTGGAAACCTCCGGCTCCCCCTTGATTGTTACCCTGATTTCCGGCTGCCGGGTTACCGGCTGGGGGTGGGCCGTTGCCCGGGTTTCCGCCTGGACCCGGTCCTCCTCCCCGGCCTGCACCTCGCATGGCTCTGTTCACTTCCTCGTTCTTCCATCTCTGCAGGTCGGCGCACTGCTCCAAGGAGTGGTTAGCCGGCCTACCGTTCCTGCTGTGCTTTGGGCACGCCATTCTGAAGATGTCCCAATTGTTGCTCGGCCTTGGTGGCCCTTGATAATTTCCTCCATTGTGGCTCCCAGTATTAAAATTTCCTTCTGCCCTGGGTCTTGAAGATCCGGCTTCAGTGTTGGCGACAAACTCGGAGCCTCCCTCGAACGGGCGCTTGTTCTGGCTGTTTTCGTTGCTACCCGGCGCTGATCCATTGCCGGTTCTTCCACCATTACTTGTGTTTGCTTTTGCTTTTTTGTCATCAACTTCCTCTTCTGTAGTATCTGTTGCGGCATGTTTGTTGCATGCATCCATCAGTTCTCCCATCGTAACCTCTGAAGCATTCCGACTAGATTTCATGCGAGTTAACTTTTGTACTAAAGGTGTGTACTTGCAGGTCTTTGCCATAGCTTGCAGCGCATCCTTGGGCTGAATATCTGTAGATGAATGGAGTATTTCCATAACCCGGCGCACCCAGCTGCGCGCCGATTCTCCCTTCTTCTGAACACATCGCTCTAGGTCATCAATAGTGAATAACTTTCTGCACGTCCCGTGAAAGTGTTTGATAAACGCAGTTTTCAATTCTCCCCATGACTTGATAGATCCTTCCGATAGATTGGTGAACCATAACTTTGCTGCTCCCTCTGACATCATTAGATACATGAATTTGGCTTGAAGATTCTCGGACGCATTGCGAATCGACATGGCCATCTCATAACTGCTCAACCATGTTTCCGGATCCATAGTTGGCTCATAATTCACTACTTTACCCGGTTCTTTGAACTTTTCCGGGTAAGGTTCAGCCCTGATGCTATCCGAAAGACACTTAGGTCCTGCAAGAATGGTCGAAGCTGGTCTTACTCGGAAACGTGTGATCCTGCAGGGGGTACAGCTGGACGCGGTACTCCTGGTGGCCCATGTACCGCAGACCCGGCCACGGCTCTCCTGGCTCTGGAACTGTCCACGATGGCCTGAGCTGCTGATGCTGCTGGTACTGCCTGAATGTGTGGAGGAGGCGGCATTTGTTGCAGCTCTTCCCTCCGCCGTGCCGAACTTGTCTGGATATTGCCGGCATTGCCTCGCTGTTGGCTGACATATGGTGTCCCATGCATTCCACTTCTGTGATCCGGGTAATTAACTTGTTGTGCTACCGCAGTGCGTAGCATATCTATCGCTCGCCGGGTCTCCTCTGCGTGGGGTGACTCTCTCACGGGGATTTGATTCAATGCAAGCGTTGCCGCGTACACGTTGTCCATGGGATTGTTGTAATGACCCGCCGGTGTGTGAAACCGTGACGGTGGTGGCGGGGGTACCGCATTGCCTGTTGTAACTCCAGTTTGTGGTAAGGGTAACCCGGCCTGCACGTTCGCCGGCTGTGTTCCCGCAATTGCTGGTTGAGATGCAGTTCCTTGGTTCACCGGTGGAATCGGCTGATCTTGAGGTGTGATAAACAGTGCAGCCGGATTTATAACTCCGCCTAATGCTGGTAATCTGGTTTGATGCCTTTGATGTATTCTAGTTGTTTCCTCTCGGAGCCGGGTTTCCAGTGCATCCAGCTCACGTTGGCGTGTGGCCATCCCTTGCTTTTCTGCTTCTACTTGCCTTCTCTGCTGCTCCAATGCACGACG
Organism: Alopecurus myosuroides; assembly: GCA_028641055.1. Lineage (NCBI taxonomy): Eukaryota > Viridiplantae > Streptophyta > Magnoliopsida > Poales > Poaceae > Alopecurus > Alopecurus myosuroides. Next base: position 213,008,283 of record CM054057.1, on the reverse strand, counting down.
GGCTACGTCCAAATCCCTAACACGTTCCGCCGCGTTCTCTGGAGTGATAACTGTGGCAAGAACTATCGGATCTAGAATCAAATTGTTGTCGAACAGGGCCGGATATTGTGGATTGGAAGGACCCGCTCCTGGTGTCCGGTTTGCTAGGAATCCAAACGTGTTCGCGTGTAACTCGTTTTCCGCCGCTTGACTGGTAACCGATGCCGACTCTCCGTCAACCTGGGCCAAAACCGGGTTTCCGTCAGCCGGTCCCTGCTGCCGGGTCAACGCTTGTGCGGCCCCGGCTGCGGCCGCGGTTACGTTCTCCTGGTTGAGATTGGTCGCGGGGGCCGTGTAAACCGCAACCCGGTGCACAATGCTTGGCGCGAATTCATACTGTTCCTCTTCACTGCTATTTTCCTCGTACTGGTTCTCCAGCAGGCGCAGGATAGACTCGGTATCACCTTCTTTCTCGACCCGGCCACGCGGGGTCCATGCCGGCTCCTCCGACTGTTCCCTCTTCGTGGTGGGTTCTTCCATTGGATCCGTTGTCCCAACTGATTCTTCTCCATCTGATTGGACATAGGTGGTCTTCCCTGACACAGAATCAAACCCAAAGTCGTCAGGGATCGAACCGGAAGTACGTACCATACCGATGAAGACGCTGATCTGGCCGATTGTCATGATAGATCCGGATTCGAGGTGATCCGACTCTGGTCCTCAACCGGAATCGTCCACCATTTTTTCTCCTTCGTGGTCGATGTAGATCTCGCCGATGACTAGATTCTCCATGTTCTTCCGAGCTTCTCCCGTGATGTAAACACCTTTGGACGCAGGCCCCACGGTGGGCGCCAACTGTCGTGGGATAATCACGGCAGACGTTACCGGGGGTAACTGATCTAGGGGCAAGACGACACAGGCGTTTGGGAGAGGGTTTAGCTCAGAGGAAAACATGATAGTACTCGATCTGGTAGCCGGCAATCAAGTCGCCGAGTCTCCGATCTTGATATATTAACTCAACTCTCGGGTTACACTGGATGCTCGATATCAAGCGATATTGCTAGAACTCTTGGATCTCTCTTAACCTAACTTAGGGGCCGGTTTATAAAGCACCCGGACCCCTTGGCTTGCCCTCCAAGGCGCACCTTGAATCCTACCCGGACACTGCGTGTAAAACCCTAACTTTCCTTACCGTAACCCACAATCCGGGTTACGAGGCCTACAATCTTGGGCCTTCTAGAAGTTCTTTTATCCTTAGCCGGATCTTGCGCAGCGTCCTTTGGGCCGAATTACACCTTGGAGTTGGCCTACGGGGTTATCATCCCTCCATCATTGTCTAAGCTATTTGCTCGACATAAAGGAGGGGCGACTGCTGCTAGCGGGAGCACCACTGTAGCCTCGTAGTTTTATTCTTCTTTTGCCTCCCGATTGTAATGAACCTTGGGATGTATTCCCGTATTATCCTCGCCTTGAATCGAAATGTTTTGTCTGGAAATTACTTCTTGTACTTTGTATGTTTCCTCCCGATGGGAGTAGCCCCCGAGCATTTCGTCAAACGTGCGACTAGAGATGCTCCGAATAGGGCGTCTTACTTCTTTCCTTGTATTCTTCCAGGCTACTGGATTAGTCGCAGAATCTTCATGTGGAGCTTCTACTCCGGTAAATCCCCTTGTTGCCGCTGTTGGCACTTATGCCGGTCTTCGGGATAAGGTCCGGGAGGGCGAGCGCCAGCTTAAAGTTCTCCGCGGTGTAGCCGATGTGGCGAAGTCCAAGCAGAAACTGGCGGCTGAACGTGAGCAGTTTCTGATGGATGAATTATCGTTGGTTGCGAGGGATTTGCTGTGTAAGTAATACAGCCCCCGTGTCTTTTTTTTTGCTTTGTTTCCTTAGCTGATCAAGCATGCTTGCTCTTCAGTTGTCAGACCTGATGACAGGGAAGAAAAGCAGTGGGTGGAAAACCACATAGTTCAGGAGGCTGGTAGCTCAAATCCTCATGCGAGTAACTTCTGGTCTGATCGCAGTCGAGGATTTGTGATGGCCACCCTGAAGTTCCGTGTTCTGCAAGCGAGAATTCTCGTGAGTTCTTTTCACGAGGTCCTGATAGCGATGAACGCTGCTTTCTACCCACTCGAAAGGGGTCCCGAAGACTGGGGCTATCTTCTCAGGTTGTTTGGATGTGAGGGAGAACTTCGCGCGTGTGTGCACAATCAAATGACATGCGGCGCGGTTGTAGATTTATCCTTTGTCCGAATATGGTATCCTGAAGTAGATTTTAACTCCATAGCCAGGCTCCCAGATGATCCAATCGATGATATTTCCCCCTTCTATGATGTTGTTCGTCCCGCGGCGGAGAAAATCATCCGATTATCCTCTGAGGAGGTAGATAGAGTTTTGGCGACTGAGAATGCTCAGCGCTTTGATTGATTGTCGGATGTGCATATCCTGTAACCTTTGTATAGTTTGAAAAAAACTGTTGTAAGGTGTATAACCTTGTATGTATGTTTTTTTCCTGTAATGCTTAGTTGTAGGCGTAGCCCCCGTGTGTTTATGGGGTGTGTTCCTGTAACTTTTGAGCGTGTAAAAATAGGAAGTTGCGAATGAATATGATGGAGAAACCATGTTTTTATTGCGATGACTGAAAAGCCATGTATTCGAGCTACAGGAGTGGCTAGTATAGCCTTATTTGTTGTGAGAACAAGTAAACCTAGGGATAAAATTTGCGGAGGTGTGCAATATTCCAAGGATTGGAATAGATTCCTCCAGTCGATGGATTCTTCAACCTGTATGCTCCGCCTGGGATGACTTCGTGTATGATGAAGGGTCCTTCCCAGGGTGGTTCAAGCTTGTGTCCCTCCTTCTGCTTGAGTCGCAGTACTAGATCTCCAACCGCGAATGCTCTGTGGCGTATGCGGCGACTATGATAGTTTCGCAAGGATTGCTAATATACTGCGGATCTGGCGAGTGCGATGTCCCGCATTTCGTCGAGTGCATCCATATCTTCCGCGAGTGCCCTGTTGGAGGTTTCTTCGCTGTAGGCCACAACTCGTGGGGCGCTGAATCGAACGTCCTCGGGGAGGACTGCTTCTGCCCCGTATACCATAAAAAATGGCTTGTATTTTGTAGATCGGTTAGGAGTTGTGCGGAGGCTCCATAGTACGGAGGGTAGTTCATCTGCCCAATGTCCTGCGGCGGGGTGTAGACGATCGAGTAGGCGTTTCTTGATGCCAGCCGAAACTAAGCCGTTGGATCTCTCGACTTGTCCGTTCGTTTGCGGGTGGGCAACTGAAGCAAACTTGAAGTTAATGCCCTTTTCCTTGCAGAACTGTTGTGTTTCTTTTGCTGTGAAGTTTGTACCGTTGTCTGTAATGATGTCGTGTGGCACACCAAATCTGCATACAATGGAGTCGAGGAACTTGACGGCGCATTGAGCACTAGCCGAAGTTACTGGCGTGGCCTCGATCCATTTGGTGAATTTGTCGACTGCGACCAGCAAGTGTGTATATCCTCCAGGGGTGGACTTGCGTAGTGGTCCAACCATATCTAGCCCCCATTGTGCGAAGGGCCAGGCAATGGGTATCATGTGAAATTCCGTAGCAGGTGCATGTGGTCTTGGTGTGAATCGCTGACAGACATCGCATCGTTCGACCATGTTCTTTGCGTCGGTAGCTGCTGTCAGCCAGTAGAATCCTGCTCGGAAGGCCTTTCCCATTATTGTTTTCCAGCTCGCATGATGTCCGCAGTCTCCTTGGTGGATGTCATGGAGCAATTCTTTGCCATCTTCGGGTGCGATGCAGCGCTGAAGTATTCCCGAGATGCTTTGCTTTTATAATTCCCCATTGACTACCCGAAAGGATTTGCTGCGTCTGATTATTTGTCGAGCCTCGCGTGGGTCAACCGGGAGCTGTCTGTTGGTCAGGTAGTCGAGATATTTCTGCGTCCAGACTGGCTCGACCAGAAAGACCTGTCGTGGTATGTTATGAATGAGCTCGATGAGGGCGATTTGCGGGCTGGCCTCTGTTTCTGGCACTGCTGGTGCTTCTGCAGCTTTCTTGATCTTGACCGATCGCTTGATCATCCGTTCGAAATATATTCCTGGTGGTATGGGTGTATTTGTGGAACCCATGTTTGCCAGTCGATCTGCTTCTTCGTTGCTGGATCTTGCAATGTGCTTTAGCTCGCACCCTTTGAAACTTCCTTCGAGTAGATTGTACATGTCGCGATATGCGATCATGTTTTCGGCGATTGCGTCACACTCTTTCATCGTCTGTTGCACAATGAGATTGGAGTCGTCGTAGATCATTAATCGAGTAGCTCCACAGGCAATTGCCATCTTCATCCCGTGCAGCAGGGCTTCGTATTCTGCGTCGTTGTTTGATGCTGGATCATCTGGTGGAAAATCCAGTCGTAGGACGTATTGCAGCTTGTCTCCTCGAGGGGATATGAGAACAATTCTAGATCCTGCCCCTTCGTTTCTTTTGGACCTGTCAAAATACATTATCCAATTGCTCGTGTACTCGGGTGGTCCTAGCGTTTGTAGTTCCGTCCATTCGCTTAGAAATTCAACAAGCACCTGGGATTTGATTGCGCTGCGTCCTGCATAAGTGATGTCCCAAGCGCCCAACTCGATGTTCCACTTTGCTATTCTTCCGGATGCCATAGGGTTGTTCATGATCGTCCCGAGTGACGCATCATTAACCACTGTAATGGCGTGTTCCTGGAAGTAATGTTTGAGCTTGCGGGCTGTAAGAACGACTCCATACGCGAGCTTCTGGTAGTGAGGGTATCGCTGCTTGCATGGTGAGAGCACTTCGCTGATGTAATAGATTGGACGTTGGACTCCGTACGCTTTGCCTTCCTCAGGACGTTCGACCACGATTGCTGTGCTGATGACCTGGTTTGTGGCGGCTAGGTATAAGAAAAGTGGATCCCCTTCTCGCGGCGTTGCGAGGACGCGCCTACTTTGCAACGACCGCTTCAAATCTGCGAATGCTTGCTTGGCTTCTGATGTCCACTCGAACTTGTCTGTCTTCTTCAACAACTTGTAGAAGGGTAATGCTTGTTCTCCCAATCGTGCGATGAATCTGCTTAGGGCGGCTAATCGCCCTGCGAGCTGTTGGACTCCACGCAGGTTGGTTGGATCCTTCAAGGTCAAGATGGCTTGTATTTTCTCCGGGTTGGCTTCAATGCCTCTGGCGGATACCAGGTACCCGAGAAGTTTTCCTGCCGGAACGCCAAAGACGCATTTAGTCGGATTGAGCTTGATCCTGTACTCGTTGAGGGCGTCGAATGTTTCTCTAATATCATCGAGGAGTGTGTCCTCAACTCGAGTCTTGATGACAATGTCGTCAACATACACTTGCACGTTCTTGCCAATGAGGTTGGCGAGCCATCTTTGCATGCAGCGCTGATATGTTGCGCCTGCGTTTTTCAGCCCGAAGGGCATTGTTGTGTAGCAATAGACACCGTGGGGTGTGATGAATGTTGTATTCTCTTCATCCTCCCGTTTCATTCGGATCTGATTGTATCCCGAATAGGCGTCCAGGAAGGAGAGGCGTTGGCAGCCTGCTGTAGAATCCACGATCTGGTCGATTCGTGGGAGGGGAAAATTATCCTTGGGGCAATGCTTATTTAATGACGTGTAGTCGATGCACACCCGAAGGATATCCGTGTTCTTTTTGGGGACCAACACCGGGTTTGCTAACCAAGTGGATATCTTGATCTCCCTGATGAATTTTGCAGCTAGCAATCTGTTTACTTCTTCTCCAAGCGCCTTCTGCTTGGATTTTGAAAATCTTCGCGTGGTCTGTTTGATCGGTTTGGCGTCTGGAAAGACTTCGAGTGAGTGCTCGGCAAACTCCCTGGGTATTCCTGGCATATCTGAGGGCTGCCAGGCGAAAATTTCCTAGTACTCACGGAGGAGTTTGACGAGCGCGCTTTCCTATGCTTGCGAGAGGGTTGTTGAAACCATCGCTGTCTTCGCAGAGTCTGTCGGGTGCACTTGATGCTTTCGGGTGTCACTATTGGCGCTAAACTCTAGTTCAGGCGCATTTTTCTTCGTGAGGGGCATCACGGAATGATCCGTGGTTTTTGCCAGCTCTTGAAGTTCTTCGTGCATCCTGAAAGATTTTGCGATCTCGTTGAACTCAATGTCGCATTTGTTGGATTTTTGAAAGTCTCCGTCAATGGTGATTACGCCATGTTCGCCAGGTAATTTGAGCTTCAGGTAGGCGTAGTGAGGTACTGCCATGAATCTGGCGAACGCTGTTCGGCCCAAGATGGCGTGGTACTGTGAAGGCCAGTCGACAACTTCGAAGTCGAGGAACTCTCTCCTGTAGTTGCTCTGTGTGCCTAGCACAACTTCTAGGTTGATTGTTCCGAGTGGACGGACTGCTTTGCCTGGAACTATCCCGTGGAAGGATGTTTCTGATTCCGGGAGGCCGTCCAAGTTCTTGTTCATCCTACGGAGTGTATCCGCGTAGATAATGTTGAGGCCGCTGCCCTCATCCATGAATACGCGGGCCAAGTCGTAGTTGCCGATTTGCGCCTGGATGACGAGGGCGGCGTGTCCTGGTCGATAGACTCGTGGTGGGTGATCTTTCATCGAGAACGTGATTGGCTGGTCCGCCATTTTCAGGTACTCGGTCTTTGTTGGCGGTGTCTGCACTGCCATGCATAGTTGCCTTGTGTTAGTCTTTTGAGCTCTGCGAGAGGGGCATACCTTCTGGATCATCGCGAGTTGTCCTGCCGAGTTTGGGTAACCATTGGCTCCGGCGTTCTGTGGTGGTGCAGGTGCTGCGGCTAGCGCCATGTTTGGATTTGCGGGTGGAGGTGGTGGTGGTGGCGGCTGGAATCCTTGGTGCCCTCCACCTGGAAGCGGCGGGTAATTTTGAGTGGAGGCAGATCTTTTCCTCGCGAGTGCGTCCGAGATGTCATGGAACTTTCGGCAATCCTTAAGCAGGTGTGTTGCCTTGGTTTTGCCCGTGCGCTTATCTGTGAATAGATGTAGCGAGCAGTATGCATCAAGGTCTTCCTCGGGGGATTTTTCTTCAGCCTTTGGTCTCCACTCGCGACTTCCACGGCGACCGGAATCACGATTTCGCGTGAACTCCGCGGCGACCAACTCTTCTCTATCCTCATGATCGTAATATTTTGTTCTTTTTCTTCGACCATGACGATCGTCATCGTGTGCGGGTGACGACGCTCTTTCGTTGCGTACCGCATCTTCTCCGTTAGCCCATTTTTCGGCTATGATCATTAGCTCTCCGATAGTTTTGGGTGCAGCCCTTTCTAACTCCTCTCGAAAAGCGGTTCTTCTGGCGCCTTTTGCGAAGGCTTCGATCGCTACTTCTTCTGAGATAGTTCCCGCGGTATTCCTGAGCGTGGTCCATCGCTGGATGTACTCGCGCGTGGATTCGCCACTCTTCTGCTTGCATGCTCGTAGTTCTTCGATTGTGGCTGGCATCTTGTAAGTTGACTGGAAATTTTTGCAGAAATCGCGGTGCAAATCATCCCACGATGCATAGCAAGATTTTGGTCTTCTTTCCAGCCAACTGCGGGCCGCGCCGGTAAGATGAAAATTGAGGTATTGCATAGCCGTGTTCTTGTTCCCACGTTGGCATTTTACTGCCGTGAGGTAGTCGCTTAGCCACTGAGAAGGCTCGAGTGAGCCGTCGTACTTCGTCACCTCCGTGCTGAGCTTGAACCTTTTGGGTAGAGGTGCTTCGCGGATGCTGCGAGCGAAACAGAGTGCTCCGTAGGTTTCGTCATCCGAGGATTCGGACGAAGAGCGCTCTCGATGTCGCGAAGCCCTTGCCTTATCCACCCTTTTTCGAGCAAGATCTGATCGCGCGTCGTATTCTGGCCGGTCGCGGTTGTCATCTTTCCTTGGTTCCTTGCTTCGTCTTCTCGAGCGGCTGCTATGGTGCCGCGAGCTTCTGTCTCTCGGGCTATCTTCACTGCTGCTTCGACTGTCGCCACGGCGTCTAGCTTCTTTTCCACGACCGCGGCGCGGCGATTTATCCTTCCTTGGTGAAGGGCTCCTGTGCCTACGGGGCATTTCTTTATCTTTTTCTTTCTCCCGTCGCTCCTTTTCCTGCTGCTCCTGGGCCTTCTCGCGACCGTGAGAGGCGAGCCTTGCGGCCGCCAGTCCGAGTCCCTTTCGTATTTGCTTGTATTGCTCTGCCCGAGGATCGCTTTCCGTCGGTTGGTTCATCTGCATGTAAGTTGCCGCGGCTAGAACCGCAACAGCAGGAGTTTGCGGGTACACGTTGCCGTCGTCGTCGTCTCGCATGAAGGAAGGAGTGATTGATCTGTTCGTTTCGGGTATGGATTCATCGTTCCTGGATGTGGATGCGCGTCCTCTTCTCGCGGGTCGGGTTCCGACCGAGGGTGTGACGGACAGCCCAGCTCGTCTTTGGCTTGACTCGTCTGCCGCTCTTCTTCGTCGAGCCAGATCTACCCGAGCGTCTTTGATAATCGTGGCTACTCTCACTAGGTGACAGTGGTAGGCAACCATGTCTTCGTGTGAAGATCCGGCTGCGGGTGGCTTGCTTGTTCGCATAGCCTCCTTCGCTCGTTTCCAGGATTCCCGCGATACGCCGATTATGTTGCGCTCCGTTGCGCTGTGTTCCGTTTCCGAGCCTTGTTCCGACCCTGCCATGCAGACTTGAGCTAGTCGAAGCTCGTGCGTCCTAGGCGTAGGTCGAAGGTTTCCTTGGATTCTTGATGGTTCCTCCGTCGAGAGGGTGTGATAGTCGTTGGTGTTGAAGCGGATGGACTCGCCGCTTTTCTCCAGGTGACGACGTGAGTCGACAGCTCCAGATTCAGTTTCCGATTCATCCGAGAAGTGGAGGATCCCGTCCTTGTTCGTCACGAATTTGAGGCTCCCGAACGTCAGGGTGACGCTCTCCTCCAGATCTTCGAATACCGGGCGCGATTCCGGCGAGTGCGGTGTGTCCACGACAGATCCGATCCGTAAAGGATTGTTCGGAGCCGTAGTGGTCGGTTTTGAACGAGAGTTTGAAGTCGATGAAGCCGAAGATGCCGGTGATCCAGCGCCCGCCGTTCCCACAGACGACGCCAATTGTCGAATCCCTGACTCAACAAATCCTTTCGGTGAACCTATCGGGTTTCGATTAGGAGAACCCATGAGCGCTGGTGGAATCGTCGGCTAGACAGGGGGCGAGATTTACCCAGGTTCGGGGCCCTCGTAGAGGTAAAACCCTTACTCCTGCCTCCTGTCGATCTGTATTGAAGATTAGATCGGTTACAAAGGTGGTGCTCAAACCGAGAGTAGGTCTCGGGTTCAAGGCTTTTGGTCGTGCGGTATTGCTTGGTCCTCTCTCGGGGGCTCTCCTGGCCTTATATAGGCGGCCAGGTCTCGAGATCTACCCGGAGAGGACTCCAACCCTAGCTAGGTCGGTTACATGTTTCCTAACTTAATCCGCAAGATTAGTGCGGGTGGGCTTCACATGGGCCTTCTGGAGTATTCTAAGGGCTCCTCTTCTTGGGCCTTCACCTTGGGCCTGAGAGGGGGTGTCCTTATCCGCAGGATCCAGAATCCATATCTTCGTCATGTAATATTAGTAACATTGAATTTTTGCACTCCTGATAGCTAGCGAGTATTGTGTTAACATCCCTATTATTTGTGTTACATGTATTTCTATATCTTCTCCTATCCTCCTTCATGAACCATTCAATCAATTTCCAACCTAGACATATAGTGACAGTCAAACGGGTGAAATGGGGTATCAGGGCTGGGATGCATAGGGATATTTTCTACCTCATGCTCCCTTGTGAGCGTATCACAAAACACTTGGGAGAGCCAATGGTCTTGCACAACATCATGTTCCGCATATGTTGGCACATTTCAGACGGATCTAACTGCTACTTGTGGTAGATTAGGTCTATCCACAAAACTACACTGCTTTATTAGGCGAATGGACCAAATTATGGAGTGCAACTATCAAGTCTATGGATTACAATTAGGAACTTGGCGCTAAAAATGGGGACCTTTCTCCGTACATTCTTGTACGAGGGATCACCACTAATCAAGCCAAAATCCATAGCATTATTGGAGGACCATATAACTAATAACATAAGAAACCTTGTTCTACAAAAAAAATCACTAGTTACTTCTGCCACATAGATTTCTTTGTAAAGATATGAACAAACATTGATAATTCATACATCACTATGGTCCTCTCGAAACTGCATTTCCAACATGACATGCATATTCTATATTTTTCATATTTTCTGAAATTAAAGCAGCAATACAAAAGATGCCATGCTCAATATTGATATCCGAATTTGGTGGTACCATAAAAAAAGAATTGTTTCTTAATTTTGTGAATTAAAAGCAAGCAATGCAAGGTTCTATTTTTGTCTATAACATTTAACCTATTGTTTTACAATATGTTCTTGAGTGTCACACTATGTCAAGTATGTTGGTATGTGATCATCGTATTCCATCATCGATAGTAATTCCCCTTGCCCACTTGAGAAAAAAAATAGTGCATGAACCATCATCCCACTCACATAAAAGTGTATAACAAATCTGAAAACGTATTGTTACCGTCTCCTAATTACAAACTGAGTAGCATAGGAAAATGAACAATGAAAATTTTCATATCATGAGATAAACATATACCCTACATATAAAGTAATTCATATAAAAGAATCTAAGATATGTGTTGAATTAACTAGACTAAATGAGTGATTAAACCTTCCTGCTCAAAATGATCGACTAAGATGTAGGGAATGTGAATGTTACCAGCTAAAGTATACTTCAAATAATAACAAAGTTTGGTTAATGTCCTTTAGTTACTTTGTCTAAACCTGAAAACTAGCATATCATGTTACCATGTTCCGGGTTACGCTATCTTTGAGTCTTAATGACAAGTTAAGTAGTCAGGATTGAGCATCACAATTAATATGTAGTTTCGGCCCGATCTGTAAACATTCATCTATCATCACTACCATTGGAGATACCTAGAATCAATAATGTGAGTACACTTTGTTGACAAGAAAGAACGGTGACATCAAAGCACTTAGATTGTGTAGTACTATGAGGACGATGTAAACACCAAATTCTACTAAAGTTGACCATTTGAATCCGAAATTTCTACGAGTGTAATATTTTCTACATCCTTATCATTTAGGTACCAAGTATTCTACAACTTGTCATATGCACTTTGTTCACAAAATAGTCCATCGCTGACATAACTACAAGGGGATGCGTAGGGGCAATTTGTACCTCTTACTCTCTTGAGAGCATATACCGAGGCGCTTGGGAGAGCCAATTGTCCGCGAGAATCAGCCGACGATGGGAACTACTTGGCTAGTAGCAGGAAACATTTGTTAAATGGTATCTCTCAGTCGATGGAGGATTTAGGACTACACAATAGGGTGCCACAATTTCAGGCAAAATTCAAATGTTATAGTAAACATATAAAAATTTCAGTATATTTGTTTAAAAGTTATCAAAGTTACAAAATCCAAATAGATTAACATTGCCTTAAGAACATCATAGTTCAAATAAATAAAGTTGAAATATTCTTTAAGCGGTTATTTAGCTCGCCTTGTAACTTATGAGACTTTTTCCAAGTTTTGGAGGGGTGACATAGCATCCCCTAGATCTACGACATCTCGCATCTGCCCCAGCATGCATCTCCATTTGTCTTATATTCTAGTAATTTTGTTGTTCCTATTTCCTATCTCCTCCTACTACAGTCCAATAATTGTGTTGAGTCTTGCATAATTTGAAACAATACTAGTTATGTCTCTCATTTTGGGCTAATAATTTAATAAAAAGAATTTGTTGAACGATGCACATAACTTTTTTTTATTAAATGGTTCAAAAATGTCTTACGGGATAAAACATTGATCAATTCAAGTCCATCCTATCGGTGGCAAGAGTCGATACGGCATGCAAACTTGGTGATGGGGTGGCCATGATCATCACCGTTTGTCCTAACCTCATACCTACGCACATCATCTAAAACCGGAGCACTCGTCCAACACACTCTCAGCATGCACCACATGTGCACGCTCCATGTATGAGGATATGATGAATGGGCATGCTATTTTTCTCAAAACTTATTTGTGAAAATTGAAAATTCCTTTCGAGATTAAAAAAATTATGTGGTTGTTAGATAAAAAGGTCTTGCTTACTAGAGATAATTTAGATAGGAAAGGATGGAAAGGTGACAAATATTGTTCCTTTTGTGGGAATGATGAGACTGTTGAACACCTTTTTATCTCTTGCCCTTTTGCTAAACTAGTTTGGTGTGTGGTTTTTTGTACTTATAACATTCCTCCCCCCCCCCCCTCCAACTTGACTAACATGTTTGGGAATTGGTTAAATGGGATTGACAAGAAAAAAAAATAGGATTAGGATTGGAGTTTCGGCCATTTGTTGGGTCATTTGGATTTGTAGAAATGATGTTGTTTTTAACAGGAAAGATCACTTTCATGTTCTACAGGTTATCTTCTCGGCAGCACATTGGATCAAGCTATGGCCTTTCTTATTTCCTTAGGATCAGAGAAAGCTTATGCTGGGTGGCTGCAGGCGTCTCCTTACGGTGGCACGGGATTTTTTCTCCTGACATACGTGGCAACAAATTCATAGGCTTTCGTAGTTTTATTATTGCTGTTTCAGGGAGATCATCCTATTTGTAAGGGTATTGACGTTGTAAACTTTGAAACATACGTTGGAACTCAATAAGTAATAAAAGTTGTGTGCATCACTCGATGCAGAGGCTGGGGTATACCCCCTTTTCTAAAAAAAACGTGCACGCTCCAGAAGTCACCGCCTTCGTCTTCAATACGGAGATCAATGCACTGACCTTGTCAGGCCCGCCATAAACATTTCCACGACGTCAAACAAAATCACCACCTTACCATCGTCCATCACCGGACGTCTGCCACGGAGACCCTGCTGCGCCATGCTGACGAGCCCCACCGTCGTTAACGTGGAATATGTTATGCCGCTCCACCTTCTCAAACACCTCCATTTGAGAACGGGCGCTAGGCGCCACCGACATTTGGCCGAGAACATATCTAGGATTTTCGTTGGAGCGATTTGGAAAGCATCCTGATCCGCGTCGCCGGGACTTCCAACAAGGTTACCATCGATAACTCCCACCACCACTCGAGCCATTCGGTAGTCTCAGCGCCCCCCATGATTCAGACTGGCTTCTCCACCTAGTGATCAACCGCACAGAGCCAGACCGAGGACCCTAGGTTCCCGCAAACCGAAGGATCTTGAGATCCAAACCCATGGTGCAAGGTCGTAGAGCTTAACCATAAGGACAGCCCGGCCGCCGCTGAGCACGCCGTGTCATGATGCCCCATCACAGGTAGGAGCAGCACGCCACCATGCAACAGAACCATGGTTTTAAATAGCGAGCTATGACATTTAGCGGCGACCTGATTGAAACGCTATAGCGATGCTAAATCGCCGCTATAGCGCGCTATTTAAGGGGTTTTGTACATTTATCGCGCTAATCTACTTATCGCCAGAGTGCAAAAAATGGTATAGCGAAGCTATAGCGCGCTATTTAAAACTTTGAACAGAACACCAGGGAGAAGTCGTTGAGGCCGGTCGTTGTTCTTGTCAAAGGAGCCGGGGCACCCGCTGCGAGACTCCTCCGTAGCCGCACCCTAGATACACGGAGGAGGAAAGCCTCGCCACCGCTATCATCCCCCGGCTTGGCTTAGTCCAGAGTATCTCGATCGGGAGGGGGGAGAGCCATGTGCGGGGCCAATTTATGTTGCAACAGATCCACCACACACAAGCCTAGTACCCAAGCACATGTATGGTTCGGGTGAAATAATACTCCTAGGCAATGCGAAATTAAGGGGGACCGTAGGATGCTAAATATCCATTTTTTTAAGTTAGTCTAAAAAGCCTACTAACGCATGTCTCTTCCCTGGCGACCCCTCTGGTAACTGAAGCGGGGATAGGAAAAAGAAAAGAAAAAAAGGTTGTGCACGTCCCGTAATCTGAGGCAACCTAAAACGGATACGTGTGCCTGCGTCGGCATGCCGTTGTGGCCTGCTTGTTCTGTGGGCATGTGGTTATGTACATAGGGTGCATATACCAATAAGTTTATGTCATTGTTGGTTAGTTTTGCACACAGAGCATTGTGGGGCGGCTGGCTGATTCTTGTCATACCCGCCGCTTTGTGCAGGGAGAATAGTTCGTCCGGCTGGCCGCTGCTCTCCTCATACTCGTCCGAAAGTATTGGGTCGAGCTAAGTTGTGCCGACATTTTACCATATATTCCCGCTTAATGAAATATTATAAATACTCATGAACGAAGAAAAGGAAAATGATTTCTTGGCAAAGTCCCACCGGTAAGTCCCACCGAGTACCAAGCGTCACTGGTAGAAAAAAGGCCTTTCATACGTCCCCATCAGTCCTCAAACTTTGCGCACCGTGACTAAAGGGGTTTTAATCCCGGGTCGGGAGTAGACCCGCGACAGAAGGTCATGCGTCGTGGGTTGGGAAGCGCGTGGAGGCGCGTGGAGGGCTTTAATTCCGGTTGGCCTGGCTACCCGCGACTAATGATCCAGTCTGCTGGCCTCCCTGCCTTTAGTCCCGGTTGGCCTGGCCACCCGGGACTAAAGATACAAACTGCTCGCCTCCCGCGCGGCGGTTTAATTTCGCGAGCGAGAGGCAGAGGCCATTGCTACAGTGCGCGCACCCGAGAGTCTCTGTTTCTTCTTCTCTCTTCTCTGTTTCTTCTCCTCTCTTCGATCTTCCTCCACCAAGCACCCATGGCTCAAGTTTGGAACACTCTACGTGTGGCCACACCATGCCGCAAGAGTCTCGACGTGGCGTACAACAATATGTGCGAGAGGCTCCCCGATCTTCTTACGCATTTGAGCAATCTCTATGAAGAAGCCGATGAACACCATAGGTTCTTCGGCCTTGATCTAGAATATACGGCGAGTCAACGGGATGTTGCCGTCATCCAGATTGCCTTCAAGGAGATCGTGTTGGTCTTCCACTAGGCAAGGTAACGCACACGTACAATCTCTCTTGTAGGATATATAGTGTTGCATTTTCGATTTGTTTGTTGCATTGGAAGAATACATGTGGTGCAACATATCTAACACATGTTCTATTTTTGTTGTTGCAGTAGTTCAAAGAATTCTCCGGAACTTGTTGATTTTCTTGTCAACAGGGGGTACGACTTCTAGAGCGTTGACATCACTCAAGACCGGCAGAAGTTGATGCGCTTGGGTATTGTGATACCTGAAGATCACTACATTGATCTTCAGGACCTTATCCATTTTGATGAGTTGTACGGTCACAAGACCGGGATGGCTCCGATGGCAACTGCGTTCATCCACGCCGACTACAAGACCATGAAGTCTGGTTTCCCCTCCAAGAATCACATGTATTGGGGGAAGAACCCACTGGACCGGATCAGCCTCAACTATGCAGCCATAGATGCATACGTTTCCTACGAGTTGTTCCGCATCTACTCGGCGGAGCTCGAGTAGATGGTGTTTGTGTACGGCATCTTGCATTCGATATATGCATGTAATCGATATATTAGTATGTAATGGATATATTATTATGTAATGGATATTATTTCTATATTAATTCCTAGCTATATTATTTCTATATTATGTCAAACACACATTTCAAAACAAACAAACAAAAACACATCAAGAAAACAAACAAAAACACATCAAGAAAACAAAACAGAAAAACTACCGTTTCTATATATACGTTCACCAAAAACATAGATCTAGTCAATACCAAACTCATCCAGTTGGATTTACTTCAAAATACATTTTTGAACTCATTCTAAAAATAATAGAAGAGCCTACTGATCTTTTATTAAAAAGGATGGTATTTTCATTTGGTTGTTGGCCTTGATGTGAGGCTAAGTACTATGGATAGATCTTTTCAATATCTATCCTTTACATTTTAGTTTGTCCATTTTGGTTATGTATTTTAAAAGTTAGGTTCAATCATTCTCACAGATAGTCATTGCCAAAACAGTTCTTGTGTCCAAAATAATAGTCGAAACTTGGATCTGCAAATTTTATATGGTTTAGATTTCATATGGTTTGCTTCATGAATTTTATCAGATTTTATTTTGCATTTAGGAAAGGGGAAATGAATTAGTTTTATTTTCTTGAATTTTTTGATATATTATTTGTATTTTTAAGATTTTAAAATGTATTAGTTTTATTTTTCTGAATATTTTGATATATTATTTGTATTTTTCAGATTTTAAAATGAATTAGTTTTATTTTTCTGAATATTTTGATATATTAGTAGTACTTTTAAGATTTTAAAATGCATTAGTTTTATTTTTCTGAATATTTTGATATATTAATAGTATTTTTAAGATTTTAAAATGAATTAGTTTTATTTTTCTAATTATTTTGATATATTAATAGTATTTTTAAGATTTTAAAATGAATTAGTTTTATTTTTCTGAATATTTTGATATATTAATAGTATTTTTAAGATTTTAAAATGAATTAGTTTTATTTTTCTAATTATTTTGATATATTAATAGTAGTTTTAAGATTTTAAAATGAATTAGTTTTATTTTTCTGAATATTTTGATATATTAATAGTATTTTTAAGATTTTAAAATGAATTAGTTTTATTTTTCTAATTATTTTGATATATTAATAGTATTTTTAAGATTTTAAAATGTATTAGTTTTATTTTTCTGAATATTTTGATATATTATATGTATTTTTAAGATTTTAAAATGAATTAGTTTTATTTTTCTGAATATTTTTTAGAAATAATACAAATTAAAAAGTTAATGTTTATTTATTTATTCAAAATTATTAATTACATCATTACTTTTGTTTATTAAAAGATTTATTTGAAATTCAGACAATAAAGAAATGTGGCATCGATCAACATGTTAATAGGATTGATATGATATTACTATCACATACATGCGTGCGAAACACTTGGATGCGAGACGGGATGGAACTCGGAAGTTAAGCGTGCTAGTGCTAGAGTAGTGGAAGGATGGGTGACCGAGCGGGAAGTTTGACCACGAGTAAGAAATTTGACTAGAGATAATTGTAGTTAGACACTAAGAAAATAATAAAAATTCTGAAAAAAAAGGAGTGAAAAATTGGAGTGAAAAAAGGGAGTGAAAAATAATTAGAAACCCAAATGAATTAAAGAAATAACAAAATAGAAGTAGTCCCGGTTCGTGTGGCCAACCGGGACTAAAGGTCCTCCGCCCCCAGCGCACGCCACCCGCCCACGTGGACGGGCGTTTAGCCGCGGTTTGTAAGAGGGGGGCCTTTAGTCGCGCCTATTTAATCCCGGTTGCGTGGCCGGGATTAATGGCCTTTGCGAACCGGGACTATAGGCCTATTTTCAACCAGTGCGTGGGATTGGGAATAAAAATCTACTTCCCAAAACTAATCCCTCAACAAACCTCTATCGCTATACTCTCATTCCCTCTCCCTACAGCAGCCAAACACGACGTACCGTCT
This sequence comes from Alopecurus myosuroides, assembly GCA_028641055.1. Classification (NCBI taxonomy): domain Eukaryota; kingdom Viridiplantae; phylum Streptophyta; class Magnoliopsida; order Poales; family Poaceae; genus Alopecurus; species Alopecurus myosuroides. Next base: position 212,990,806 of record CM054057.1, on the reverse strand, counting down.
AAAACAACACACTAGCCTATTATTTTACCATCGAAAACTGCACAATAGCCCATTACTTTAACTTTGGGCTCTGATATGTTAAAATTTTAACTCCAAGTTAATTAGTTCACCTATGCTTCTGCTTCGGTGTCTCCCCCTAAAACAAAAATTTGATGCAAGGATGGCTGAGATCGCTTCATACCCTTTCGTTAACATGGACGGCCGTGAATAATCAAGTCGTATTAAGGCGTACGCGGCTCTGTATAAACCCGTCGTCATTTTTTTAATTACGAATTTTGTGTATAAGTATTCGCACAAAATTTATATGTTGCCGTGGGCACGTCGTTGCCTCGTACGTAATTAGAAGTGGTGAGTGGACAGTTTATAATTTGGATATGCGTACTGTATATAATAAATCTGTATACGAGCATGGATGGTACATCGTATTAGAACAAAAAAAATATTTTTAATGTAAAATGTCGATCGTTCCCTTCCACTAAATTGGTCAAGGGGGAGACACCAAAGCACAGCCCGTTCACCTAAAGCATCAGTGATTACGACAAGAAACTATCGGCCCAGGTTATAAATGCTTATCCGTCTTTGCTTAACATATACAGTTACAAAGCGAAAACATATGCATCCAGCTTGAGATGTAACCTGCAATGTAAAATATCAATTGAAAATGAGGTTAGAGACACCGTACTATGCACCTCGTGACGACACAGGTTCTTCAGGTAATGCAAGAGAAAGGCCCATTTCTGCTATCGAGTAAACAGAAAATACTTGGGTTTATCCACAAACATGAAGTAAAACGGCATTCTTATTTCATCCAGGCATTCAGCTAATGTATCGTTATGACACACTTATTGGCGCGACATTGCTATTTTATCATGACATATGTATTGTAACAAGGATTCAATAAGGCATATCAGGAAGTTATCATCTGACCTCTAGCCTATATGTTGAATAAGTTCTTGATTCTCCAACCAGCTACCAGTGAATTACCAATTCACAACAGTTATCACAACTAAGCAGCATCATGAAACGACCACTAAGTAACAGTTTGCACTAGAAAGATATATCAAGATTTATGCATGTGTATAACATATTTTCCTAGACAATCATGCGTACCAAAAGTTATATTTTTCTTTTTTAGTCACCTCCGATCTAGTTACATTTTAGTCGATTTTGTAAATTACTCGGTACTAAGCCTATAAATTACAATGCCTCCTAGTATTCAACAGTAACATAGCTAAAAATGCAGTTTTTAGAACTGCTTATTTATGTATTCAGATCTTGGTGAAGGGAACTGTTTCATGTCCAAAAGAAGTTTTTTTAAGTCTCCTGTGATCATATTTTCTGATTTTATTTTAGTCACCATCCCGATAATGTTAGCATTATTTCCTAGACATGACACCAAATTTCTTCCGTAACATGATTTTATTACCGGGTAACAGAAAAAGCTAAGATTACCATCGGAGATGACCCTACCTAGCTAACAGGTCGGTAAAAGAAGCTATCCGATCTAGCATCAAGAATACATGAGTAGATTTTGCTGAAGAGAGGGGAGTCGGTGACATTGAAGCACTCCATTATGTAGTACCAGGAGGTGGTTGTAAAACATGAAAAGGGCTATCAATAACATTCGAAGCCGTAACTGCTATCTAGAGTGTATTATATACAGCCTTCTTATATAAGTTCCATGTATTATACCTCTTCTCTTATTCTCTGTCTTCACAAACTACTAATTCTTTGCCAACGTAAGCGCACTGAAAAGCGAAAAGAACATATGAGCTAATAGGGCTGGGATGCATAGGGAAATATTCCGTATCACGAGAGACTTATGGCGAGCCAATGGTATTGCACAACACCAGAATGTTGTTCCATACTCGTACATCACTAAAATTATATGGCGCTTCAAGTTGCTCAATTACGTGCTCATCGCTGAAGCAAAGGCGACCCTGCTCACTGTAATACCCTCGTAGCAGAGTTCATTGCCAGACCTAGCCATCTTGTGTACTATTGGAGGAACACCGCAACTAAGACCATCGACAATCTTGTTCTAGAATAAAATCATGGACCATAGAGAATGCGTACACCTAGTACCGTACATGTGTATTGTAGTGGCTATTTTACTGCGAAAATATGGACCACGGAGAATGCATACACCACCGTGGTCCTCTGGGGCTGCATTTACAGTAAATCCTCCCTCTTCATGTACTCCCATAGTAAAGCAACAGTACACAAGATGGCATGCTCAATATGGCCATCTAAATTTGGCATGCCGCAAGAAGGTTCGGCCTTACAACACATCAGTTGCGTAATTTTGTGGATGCAGGCTAACAAAGCATGGTTCTTTATTTTACTGTAACTTTTCAGCTCTATTTTGTAAGTCCAATGTCACCTTATTTCGTGTATGAACATGGTATTGACATAACAATAACCATCGCACCCTCTTCCAGGCTCTAGCATCTATATGCCACTTTTTTTTTAAACGAGGCAAAAGTTTTGCCTTTTATATTGATAAAGAAGTAGCAAACATGAAGGACGAGGCCTAAAAGGAAAAAAAAGGTACAACTCGAGTCGACGATCACGTCGCCCTAACAATCATAGCCGACACTACCACGGCGGAGGCAAGCTCGCGCAAGACGAAACCCAGAGCCGCCGCTCCGACATACACGCCGACCCCAAGGCCGCGCCCCAAAACTAGCCGACGACGATGTCGCCCTAGCAACCATAACCGACGCTAAACATGGCGGAGGCAACGTCAACGCATGACGAAAACCCGGAAAAGTATGTTTTTTTCATCATTGAATTGGCGTGTTGTTTTTTTAGCTGTCATTCCTGATGCTATTTTGCTTGCTGTTTCGCTTATGTTGCTCTTCCACAAACACTAATCTGTCCAAAACCATTAATATCCTTTTATGATGTGCTAAACTTGTGCTTCAAAAAATGTGTTTACAGAATTTGAGACCCTAGAGAGTATTTTTATTTTTTGTTGTGTTGTTTTGAGAGAGAACTAGAAAATCAATAAAATAAGTATTGTAGGAATTTTGATAGTGAGATCTACGGAGGCCATTGAAGTCCACGGACAAAAGGTAGAGGAATGTTGTGTTGAAGCTCTCCAAACAAACATATGTGGATCCGAATTCGATGCATCTGTTGGACTCGCTCTTATTTGGCCTTCCAACCGCGATGACCGAACTTGTGACCGGAGTTTCGGTCGTTATGGTTTTGGTCCTGGACTTTTCGGGTTCGATTTTGGGGAGCATATTTATTATTTCTCCTAATTTGAGACTGCATTACCATTGAAAATATTTACGATAATTTGATCTGTATGTTAACAATGATGTGGCCGTCCAAGGAGATGAAGAGCATTGCGAGGTAGTGCTCCTTTATCACCAGATATGTAGTATATTAAATGCACCGTCACATTCATCTCTCCTGAATCATGCCGATTTCATTGCAAGGATGTCCCGCGGTTTATGATTATTGTACAGAGGTTCCATGGCAAAAAACGTTCAAGTAGATACTAAAATGGCAAAATCAAGCAAGTTTTTCAATATCGACCGATAATATTTCTGAATCCAACTAACACGGCGATTTCAAACACATGAGACAAAGTAGATGGACCCTAAGTTGAATTTTTTAATCTCCCGTTGCAACAAACGGGCAAATTTTGCTAGTATTATAAAAATTCATGAACCAAGAAAAGGAAAATAATTTCTTGGCAAACTCCCACGGGTAAGTCCCACCGCGTACCAAGCGTGGGATTGGGAATAAAAATCTACTTCCCAAAACTAATCCCTCAATAAACCACCATCTCTATACTCTCATTCCCTCTCCCTACAGCGGCCAAACACGACGTACCGTCTAAAACAACACACTAGCCTATTACTTTACCATCGAAAACTGCATAATAGCCCATTACCTTAACTTTGGGCTCTGATATGTTAAAATTTTAACTCCAAGTTAATTAGTTCACCTAAAGCATCAGTGATTACGACAAGAAACTATCGGCCCAGGTTATAAATGCTTATCCGTCTTTGCTTAACACGTACAGTTACAAAACGAAAACATATGCATCCAGCTTCAGATGTAACCTGCAAGCACCGTACTATGCACCTCGTGAGGACACAGATTCTTCAGGTAATGCAATAGAAAGAGCCATTTCTGCTATCGAGTAAACAGAAAATACTTGGGTTTATCCACAAACATGAAGTAAAACGGCATTCTTGTTTCATCCAGGCATTCAGCTAATGTATCGTTATGAAACACTCGTTGGCGAGATTGCTATTTTATCATGACATATGTATTGTAACAAGGATTCAATAAGGGATATCAGGAAGTTATCATCTGAGCTCTAGCCTATATGTTGAATAAGTTCTTGATTCTCCAACCAGCTACCGGTGAATTACCAATTCACAACAGTTATCACAACTAAGCAAAATCGTGAAACGACCACTAAGTAACAGTTTGCAATAGAAATATATATCAAGAGTTATGCATGTGTATAACATATTTTCCTAGACAATCATGCGTATCCAAAGTTATATTTTTCTTTTTTAGTCACCTCCGATCTAGTTACATTTTAGTCGATTTTGTAAATTACTCGGTACTAAGCCTATAAATTACAATGCCTCCTAGTATTCAACCGTAACATAGATAAAAATGCAGTTTTTAGAACTGCTTATTTATGTATTCGGATCTTGGTGAAGGGAACTGTTTCATGTCCAAAAGAAGTTTTTTTAAGTCTCCTGTGATCATATTTTCCGATTTTATTTTTGTCACCATAGAATATCCCGATAATGTTAGCATTATTTCCTAGACATGACACCAAATTTCATCTGTAACATGTTTTTATTACCGGGTAACAGAAAAAGATAAGATTACCATCGGATATGAGCCTACCTAGCTAACAGGTCGGTAAAAGAAGCTATCCGATCTAGCATCAAGAATACATGAGTACATTTTGCTGAAGAGAGGGGAGTCGGTGACATTGAAGCACTCCATTATGTAGTACCAGGAGGTGGTTGTAAAACATGAAAAGGGCTATCAATAACATTTGAAGCCGTAACTGCTATCTAGAGTGTAGTATATACAGCCTTCTTATATAAGTTCCATGTATTATACCTCTTCTCTTATTCTCTGTCTTCACAAACTACTAATTCTTTGCCAACGTAAGCACACTGAAAAGCGAAAAGAACATATAAGCTAATAGGGCTGGGATGCATAGGAAAATCTTCGGTATCACGAGAGACTTATGGCGAGCCAATGGTATTGCACAACACCAGAATGTTGTTCCATACTCGTACATCACTAAAATTATATGGCGCTTCAAGTTGTTCAATTACGTGCTCATCGCTGAAGCAAAGGGGACCCTGCTCACTGTAGTACCCTCAGAGCAGAGTTCATTGCCACACCTAGCCATCAACCGTAGTACTATTGGAGGAACACCGCAACTAAGACCATATACAATCTTGTTCTACAATAAAATCATGGACCATAGAGAATGTGTATTGTAGTGGCTATTATGCTGCGAAAATATGGACCATGGAGAATGCATACACCACCGTGGTCCTCTGGGGCTGGATTTACAGTAAATCATCCCTTTTCATGTACTCCCATAGTAAAGCAACAGTACACAAGATGACATGCTCAATATGGCCATCCAAATTTGGCATGCCGCAAGAAGGTTCGGCCTCACAACACATCAGTTGCGTAATTTTGTGCATGCGGGCTAACAAAGCATGGTTCTTTATTTTACTGTAACTTTTCAGCTCTATTTTGTAAGTCCAATGTCACCTTATTTCGTGTATGAACATGGTATTGACATAATAGTAACCATCGCACCCTCTTCCAGGCTCTGGCATCTATATCCCAAGTACCACTTACTTTTTTTTGAAACGAGGCAAAAGCTTTGTCTTTTGTATTGATAAAGAAGTAGCAAACATGAAGGACGAGGCCTAAAAGGAAAAAAAGGTACAACTCGAGTCGACGACCACGTCACCCTAGCAACCATAGCTGACACTACCATGGCGGAGGCAAGCTCGCGCAAGACGAAACCCAGAGCTGCCGCTCCGACATCCACGCCGACCCCAAGGCCGAGCCCCAAAACTAGTCGACGACTATGTCGCCCTAGCAACCATAACCGACGCTAAACACGGCGGAGGCAACCTCAACGCATGACGAAAACCCGGAGCCGACGCTCCGACATCCACGCTGGCCCCAAGGCCATGCCCCTAAACTAGCCTGAGACCATGTCTCCCTAACAACCAAAGCCGACGCTAAACTCGGCGGAGTTAACCTCAACGCGAGTCTTCCAGAGCCGCCGCTCCGACATCCACGCCGACCCCAGGGCCGCGCACCACCTAGCCGATGACGAAGAGTCATCGTCGCCAACCACCAGCACCCCAAAGCTCCCTCTGGCCGACGGCACATCCCAGGCGAGGCCACAAGAGGGAAGCGACGCAAGAGCGCAGCCTTCGCCTGATCCCGCGAGGGATCTAGGGTTTCCCCTGGAGAACCCCCGCCACCTCCCACAATCACAGGTCCCTCCGGCTGGTCATTACTCCAAGACGATGCCTCCAAGGAGGATAATGACATAGAATGACATCATCGCCCAATCCCGAGAGATCTAGGGTTTCCCCCGGAGTGACCCGAACGGAAGGCGAGCACCACATCTCGACGGTGTCTCCAAGGAGAGGAACGGAGCCCGGAGACGTCATCACCACCTGTCACGACACATAGCTGGAACAGAGCTTTCGCCCAACATGGTCCTGCCTTGCGCCCGCCCGCGACGAGACCGACCAGTCCCACAAACTTCGACGCCTCCACGGCCTGACCTGGGTGAGCTGCACCAGATCCTCCACCATCCACACCCCTGCCAGCCTCCCAACGACCATCACGGTAGATACCGACAAGGGATGGAACCCTTGAGAAACAAAAGGATTTCTCTGAACTCTCATCTGGCTCATATACAAGTGTATACAAAGCTGGCAGTGCACTTCTTATCATCTCCAAATCACAAACTGCATAAGCACATGAAAAAAATGGGCAATCCAAAGAACCGTACTACCTCCGTCCCAAATTAATTGTCAAGATGGACAAAAGTGGATGTATCTAGAAATATTTTAGTGTTAGATATATTAACTTTTGTCCATCTGTATGACAATTAATTGAGATGAAGGGAGTATAACATACTACAAATATCCAGAAACGAATCAAAGGTTCAAATATACGTGCTCAAGTAACCAGACAAATGAGTGCTTAAACTTCCTTGCTTAAAAATGAGTGATTAGACAATTGGGAGTGTGGATGTTAGCAAGTTAAACTAGACTTCAAATAATAATAATGTTTGGTCAATGACCTTTAGTCAGAGCAACTCTAGCACAGCCCCTAAACGCCAAACTAAATTTCCAGTTAGCGTTTTTGGGACGTTTTCGGTCCGAAAATGTGCGGGGAAGACTAGAAACGCAAAAGGTAAACTGAGATTTTGCGAACTGCACAAAACGCGGGAATATTCAGAAAACTTTTTCTTCAGACATTCGCTGGAGCACGTCGCCGGTGGTACATTTGGTGTCTCACCCTAGCTAGAGCTTACCGGCGGCCTAACCTAAAACTATGGCGACCTAACCTAATCTATGGAGAGCTAATCCTTGGGGTCGAGGTTGACGAACTTCGCATCCTGCTCGGCGCAGACATGCTCCCAGTCTGCCGCCAGGGCCAGCCCTTGCGCCAGTAGCTTGTTGTCGAGGTTCTCCACCTTGACGCAGCTCTTCTGCTTCTCCTCCTTCTCGCGGGCACTACAGGCAAGAAACAGGTTGAAGACGGTGTCCTCCTCGCCTTCCCCTACGAAGTCCTCCGGCCCAATCGGGGGGGCCGGCGTGGAGCACGAGCCTGGCCTCCGTGTGCTCTCTCTTAGGCGTGAGGAAGCGGTGCCCTGCGGTGGAAGAGCATGCGCTAGAGGTTCTTGTGAGGCGGCGCCGCTCCGCCCGCTTTCCCTTGAGCTCCGCTACTGCGATGTAGTTGAAGCGCGGCGGCGGCGTCACCCGTGTTGGTGAAATTGCGGGTGCCTCGCTTGCGAGCTTCATCAGAGACCACAACCTTCTTGTACTCCTTGTCGTCAGAGGAGTTGTTGTCATGGCGCCCTGATGTGGGCACATGGCTGCCGCGCGTGGAGCTCGACAAGAGCCATATCGTCGTTGACGGCAGCAGGATTTGTGCGCAACTTCTCATCGGAGTGGGCGGGATTTCTCGTCGGCGGCGGGCTAGGTTTCCGGATTGCGTCCTAGGAATGCGTCTTCAGCAGGTACATATAGCGGTCTGCGGAGGATTCGGGGGCGATTGAAAAGGGTTTTCAGTCTGGGCTAGGTATACTGGCTCTAGTCTGGCCCAAAATACGGGCCAAGCCCATATACCCTCCAGACTTTTTCAGTTTCGCGCTATTTAGGGGTTGTACTAGATTTGCTCTTACCTCATATAAACCTGAAAACTAGCATATCACAATACCACTCTTCGGGCTCTGATATCTTGAAGTGTTAACGCCAAGCTAACCATTCAACCTAAAGCATAATCCACACTACATCCCAAGCTTAATATGATCAACCTTTGTGAAGATTGCTACCATTGGAGATAACTCTACCTATCATCAATAATTTATGAGTACATTTTTTTGAAGAGAGGGGAGCAGCGAAATTAAAGCACTTGATTGTGTAGTACTAGGAGCAGGAGGATGCAAACAACAAGTGATGCTAGCATTGGACACTTGAAACCGTGGTTGTTAGTGAGTGCAATGTTTACATGCGTATTATTTATTATTTAGGTACCATGTATTGTAACTCTTCTCCTATGCCCTTTGTCCATGAACTAGTCCTTCGCTGAGTTACAAGCACCATGACGAACAGAAATTAGCTAGTAGGGCTGGGATGCAAAGGGATATCTTCTACCTCTTTCTCCGTTTTGAGTTGCGAGCATATCACATGGCACATGGGAGAGCCAATGGTATTGTGCACTGTTAGGTATGTTGTAAGAACATATACACCTTCAGATGCTATGCTCACCAGGAAGCATTGGACAGTGGAGCATGATATGGCTGCGGTGGTCGTTCGTTGGTGACGTGTTCCCTCACAAATGCCCCGTCTTCGGTTGCATGCAGTGACTATGCGCCTCGAGAGGACACGGGTTCTTCGGGTAATGCAGGAGAAAGACCCATTTCTGCTATCGAGATGAAAAGACTAGGGTTTATCCACAAACATGAAGTAAAAGGGAATTCTCATTTCATCCATTCATTTAGATAATGTATCGGTATGAATCAATTTCATTACTTTTTATGTGGTATAATAATATTATTCTATCGTTTTCTTCGAGTGTTATGACTTTTTGAAGCGTGTGGGAGTTATTTAGTGGGAGGGTGCGTGACCACCCCCGTGGTAGCAGTACTTTCCATGGTTTTCTATTGTACTTCATTATTTCATCCCATGTAAATACTTTCTATTTTTATTCCGGTCACAAACATTGTGATTATGTTAGAATTAACTCCTAGAGGGGACAATGGAAGTGAGACGATAGAATTTTTTATTTCCACTATATGACATGATGAGTAAAAGGGAAAGATCAGATCTCTACCATTGTATGACTCTACCTAGAATCAATAAGGCATGAGTACATTTCTATGAAGAGAGGGATTATTCAATGATGTTGAAGCACTCAATTGTATGGCACTGGGAGGAGGATGTAAACAATAAGTGTAATATTAGTAACATTGAATTTTTGCACTCCTGATAGCTAGCGAGTATTGTGTTAACATCCCTATTATTCGTGTTACATGTATTTCTATATCTTCTCCTATCCTCCTTCATGAACCATTCAATCAATTTCCAACCTAGACACATAGTGACAGTCAAACGGGTGAAATGGGGTATCAGGGCTGGGATGCATAGGGATATTTTCTACCTCATGCTCCCTTGTGAGCGTATCACAAAACACTTGGGAGAGCCAATGGTCTTGCACAACATCATGTTCCGCATATGTTGGCACATTTCAGACGGATCTAACTGCTACTTGTGGTAGATTAGGTCTATCCACAAAACTACACTGCTTTATTAGGCGAATGGACCAAATTATAGAGTGCAACTATCAAGTCTATGGATTACAATTAGGAACTTGGCGCTAAAAAAGGGGACCTTTCTCCGTACATTCTTGTACGAGGGATCACCCCTAATCAAGCCAAAATCCATAGCATTATTGGAGGACCATATAACTAATAACATAAGAAACCTTGTTCTACAAAAAAAATCACTAGTTACTTCTGCCACATAGATTTCTTTGTAAAGATATGAACAAACATTGATAATTCATACATCACTATGGTCCTCTCGAAACTGCATTTCCAACATGACATGCATATTCTACATTTTTCATATTTTCTGAAATTAAAGCAGCAATACAAAAGATGCCATGCTCAATATTGATATCCGAATTTGGTGGTGCCATGAAAAAATAATTGTTTCTTAATTTTGTGAATTAAAAGCAAGCAATGCAAGGTTCTTTTTTCGTCTATAACATTTAACCTATTGTTTTACAGTATGTTCTTGAGTGTCACACTATGTCAAGTATGTTGGTATGTGATCATCGTATTCCATCATCGATAGTAATTCCCCTTGCCCACTTGAGAAAAAAATAGTGCATGAACCATCATCCCACTCACATAAAAGTGTATAACAAATCTGAAAACGTATTGTTACCGTCTCCTAATTACAAACTGAGTAGCATAGGAAAATGAACAATGAAAATTTTCATATCATGAGATAAACATATACCCTACATATAAAGTAATTCATATAAAAGAATCTAAGATATGTGTTGAATTAACTAGACTAAATGAGTGATTAAACCTTCCTGCTCAAAATGATCGACTGAGATGTAGGGAATGTGAATGTTACCAGCTAAATTATACTTCAAATAATAACAAAGTTTGGTTAATGTCCTTTAGTTACTTTGTCTAAACCTGAAAACTAGCATATCATGTTACCATGTTCCGGGTTACGCTATCTCTGAGTCTTAATGACAAGTTAAGTAGTCAGGATTGAGCATCACATTTAATATGTAGTTTCGGCCCGATCTGTAAACATTCATCCATCATCACTACCATTGGAGATACCTAGAATCAATAATGTGAGTACACTTTGTTGACAAGAAAGAACGGTGACATCAAAGCACTTAGATTGTGTAGTACTATGAGGACGATGTAAACACCAAATTCTACTAAAGTTGACCATTTGAATCCGAAATTTCTACGAGTGTAATATTTTCTACATCCTTATCATTTAGGTACCAAGTATTCTACAACTTGTCATATGCACTTTGTTCACAAAATAGTCCGTCGCTGACATAACTACAAGGGGATGCGTAGGGGCAATTTGTACCTCTTAGTCTCTTGAGAGCATATACCGAGGCGCTTGGGAGAGCCAATTGTCCGCGAGAATCAGCCGACGATGGGAACTACTTGGCTAGTAGCAGGAAACATTTGTTAAATGGTATCTCTCAGTCGGTGGAGGATTTGGGACTACACAATAGGGTGCCACAATTTCAGGCAAAATTCAAATGTTATAGTAAACATATAAAAATTTCAGTATATTTGTTTAAAAATTATCAAAGTTACAAAATCCAAATAGATTAACATTTCCTTAAGAACATCATAGTTCAAATAAATAAAGTTGAAATATGCTTTAAGCGGTTATTTAGCTCGCCTTGTAACTTATGAGACTTTTTCCAAGTTTTTGAGGGGTGACATAGCATCCCCTAGATCTACGACATCTGGCATCTGCCCCAGCATGCATCTCCATTTGTCTTATATTTGTAACACCTGGGGTGTTACCCTAAGTTAGAAAGTTGTTTGTTTTCTTTTGCTTTGCATCACATGCATCATATGCATTGCACCATGTTTTTCAAAACAACTCAAAAATTCAAACCAAATTAAACTTTCAAACATTGTCCAAAATTTATAATTAAAAATTGCAAACTAAAACAACTCAAATTGCTTCCAATAGTTTGAAGTTATTTAAATTGCTTATTAACTAAAAATTCCTTTTTATCAACACCCTAATGGCAAATTAAATTTCAAATCAATTCATAATTGACATGATCAAATTGTGGTTTAAACATTAAATTCTTGCAAACTATTAAATTCAATAATGTTTTCCTAATTGCTTGAGCTTATTAAATAAAATTTGTTTATTTTCAAAAATTCCAAATCAAACCTTATTTGGAATTCAACTAACCAATTAAAAATCAAATTAATATTCCAAATTTTGAAGTTAATGTTAAATGGCTTTGAATTGCTGTTTTGCAATTAATAATAAAAAAAATTCATCAAATAAAAGAACCCCCCCCCCCCAAACCCTATTTCTATCGCTCTCTCTCTTTTATCTCTTACAAAAAAAGGGAAAAGGAAAAATCCAACGAAAGGAGACAGGCCAGCCCCCCTCAGCCTTCCCCCCCCAGCCCACCAAGCCAGCGAGGCCCAGTCACTCATCTTCTTCGTACGGACAGCTGCTGTCGCTGTCATCTCCCTCCACCGTGAGATCTTCCTCCCCCCACTCCGATGTTGTGCCGTACTAGCTCGATTGCCCTCCTTAAAACCTACACCCCCTCCTATTCGCTAGCCCTAGCCCCCTGCGTTTTCCTCTGCCGCCGCCATCCTCTCTACCTCCCTCCCTCTCTCTCTGAAATTCTTCCCTGCAGCCACCTAACCGCCGTCAGTACTCGCCGCTCGCCGTCACCCTGGCCACCACCGGAGCAATCCGTGGCCGGGAATGGAACCCCGAGGGCCCGGCCTCCCTCCTCGTCGCCTCCACCGGGCCGGAGATGCCCTGGAAGCCTCCCTAACGCCACCATCCTCGCCACCTTCTGCTTCTCGACAGCGGCCGGTGAGCATCCCCTTCCCCTTCCTCTTTTCTCTCCTGTAGATGCACGCCCCACACCTGCACCCTCCTGGAGCCAGTCTAGCATGCACCCCCATCAGCGATCGCAGCAGCGCTGCCATCGACGATCCCCTGCTTCTGTATGTCTGAATCTTGCTGCGTGAAATTCAGTTAAGTGGCCACGGAGAACCTCTTCCTGTTATCGTATCAGTTCCTATCACCGAACGAACGACAGTGCAGTGGTACTGCTCCCTCCGCGCGCGAGCCGAGCCGCGGGTTCGAACCCCCGCGGGCGCACTGCCCCCCCCCCTTTTTTGCGATTTACTCGCGCGCAGGGGCAGGACCCACTGGTCATTGGCCCCTGTTGCCACCTAGCTGCGCACACACGCCCACGTGGACGCCACAGGGGCACGGGCCCGCACTGCAGAGGCCCAGGCTAGGGTGCCCTGGGTGAAAAACGCCCCAGGGGCCCATCTGCATTCCTTTTCTTTCTTTTAGGTCCCTGTTATTACAGATTGGTTCCTAATTTCAAAATGATAATAACTTTTATTTCCTAAATTCAAATAATGCAAATAAAATATGTTTCTTGAACCAAATTTAATTCTCTACCTATTCAAAGCATTTGTTTTCTGTTTTGAATATTTCAAATGCATTCAAATTTCAAATTCAAACAAATCCTCTTAATTTTGGTTAATTCCATAAATAATTCATACTTAATTCAAATAACCCAAATAAAATATGTGTTCCAACCAAAATTTCATGCTCTTTCCAAATATAACATTTGATTTCTGTTTTGAATAATTTAAATTGCTGAAAACAACTGTTTCTTATTTAATGCAATTTAAATTGCCAAATTCATAACTAATTCATTTTAAATCCAATTTCAACAAATAAAATATGGTTTCCACTCAAAATGAAATCACCTTGCTGAATATCAACTTTGTTCTCTGGTTTGCAACACTTAAATTGAATAATTGTTTCACCTCTTAATTAATGCATTTAAATTGGTAACATGCTTAACTAAATCATTTAAAATTGTTTCCTAACAAATAAGATATGTTTTCCAATCAGAAAATTGCAAGGAATCTGTTCATGCCATCCATATCTCTGTTTGCATCTTATCTTTTGCATTTTAAATTTTGTTATGCATGTTCATCTATATGACAACATATGGAATGTGTGGGCTAATTAATTCCAACGGTTGCCCCATTCCATTTAAATTGCCTAACTCATCTACTTTATTGTTTGCCATGCTAAACAACAATTAAATTGATGGTTAGATAAACCACTTGAACCAATTCCTATTTCTCCGGACTCCGGCTCCGATTAAATTGCTTAAGTTGTTTTCCATGTTGCATCTTGCCATGCCATGCATATAAAATAGGATCATGCTGGATTTTTTTGCCGTAGTAGTAATTGTTGCATCCGGTGTTTGTTCGAGGTTTGTTGCTTCTTCGCGGATAGGACGTTGAGATGGTGTGAGCAACGACAAGTTCTGTGGATGTACCTCTACTTGCTGGATCTCAGGCAAGTATACTCACTTGCTGCCAAATGGCTGCCTTTCATCACTTGTTACCGATTCTTTCTGTTGTTCTTATTCTAGCCTTTTGATTCGATGCTTTTGTCTCGATCCTATTATATGTTTACCTTGCAGCCATGATATAGCCTTCCTTCCACTTCCTATTAACTGTTGTTTGTTTACCTTGTCGGCCTTCGTGTCGTAGTTGCATGCTTAGTGTTGTTTGCGCTCAAGTCTTGTTGTCCGTCCTATCACCTGTTTAGTTTGATAGTTGGGTTTCAATTCAATCAACAACCTGTTAATGTGTTGGGTAATAATAATTTGATGATAAGGCACCGGCAGGAGGCCCGGCGTGGTTTTGAGGCCTGCTAGTGTCGACCCTAATAGGAAAAGGGTCTTGTCTACTGATCCATGATGAGCGCACTACCCGCATGTGGGAAGCGTGTATGGGCGCCCCCCTCAATTTGATTCGATTCGCATCTCGTCCAAATCGCCTCATTTAGTTCGGGTCTTCCATTTGCCGCATGCATGATCTTGCGAACCCTTGGTACCCGGGTGGAACTTTTGTAGTCGGCATTTAGGGAGACACGTTCTTAGAGTGCTATGAGGGTCCCCTTTTCTTCGGGGGCTTGATTAGCCGTGCGCTCACTGCACGGGGTTCTTTGGGCTTGATGCGAAGAAGAGTTGAGTTGTGTTGAGTGCCTCGCTTGGTGGAAGTGCATTTCCTATCTGGCGGGGTATTCTTACGTCTACGGCCAAATTGGTGCACCCCTGCAGGGTAAATCTTCTCGAGAAGCCGTGTTTTCCGCGGTTATGGTTAACTTGGTGAAAGTACTGGCTAACAAGTACTCAGAACAACTTACACCTAACTAATGATACTTGACTAGTAATAGTCTTATTGACACAATAACTTGATCCATCATTAATCCAACAGTGTGAGTTATCCTTGGGTTGCTTCCTTAGTAGGGGGTGACATTGGATGGGTATTGTTTGGTGAGTAGTTGTAGTTGGTTACGATACGCTATCTTATCCCCTCTTTTAGCCGGATGTTGTAGTGAGTCTCTGTAGTTGGTTAGTGCAGCCCGTTGCCGCTTATTTGCAATAATCCCTTCCTTTCCGTTGATCCCAAAGTATTTGTATCTTGTGATGACTGGCTACGCCGGTATCTTGTGAGTATGGTTTATCCACTTGCCAGTACTTAACCGTACTGACCCACGACTCCGTTCGTGGCTGCATATTCAACATTGCAGTCAACAGGTTTGAAGTCTGACGACGTTAGCTTGGGAATCCCTCCGGCTTGGCCTGGGCAGGGATTGGACGCTCTTGGTTATCTTCAGGACTCTTAGTCCAATTTGTATCTTGTCCGTAGTCGGACACTATGTTGTTTCTTCCGCTGTTATTTGGATCTTTGTATTGTATCAGTTGTATCCTTGACTCGTTTGAGTCTTCTTGTATATATCTTTTCTGTTGTTGTTGTGGATTATTCGTGAACTGTTGTAATGTTATCACAAGTGGCAACCTGGAATCGGTTATTATGTGGACTTTGGCGGAAATGCTGAAATCTACATAGTGCCCGATCTCGGGGCGTCACAATATTCTAGTAATTTTGTTGTTCCTATTTCCTATCTCCTCCTACTGCAGTCCAATAATTGTGTTGAGTCTTGCATAATTTGAAACAATACTAGTTATGTCTCTTATTTTGGGCTAATAATTTAATAAAAAGAATTTGTTGAACGATGCACATAACTTTTTTTATTAAATGGTTCAAAAATGTCTTACGGGATAAAACATTGATCAATTCAAGGCCATCCTATCGGTGGCAAGAGTCGATACGGCATGCAAACTTGGTGATGGGGTGGCCATGATCATCACCGTTTGTCCTAACCTCATACCTACGCACATCATCTAAAACCGGAGCACTGGTCCAACACACTCTCAGCATGCACCACATGTGCACGCTCCATGTATGAGGATATGATGAATGGGCATGCTATTTTTCTCAAAACTTATTTGTGGAAATTGAAAATTCTTTTCAAGATTAAAAAAATTATGTGGTTGTTAGATAAAAAGGTCTTGCTTACTAGAGATAATTTAGATAGGAAAGGATGGAAAGGTGACAAATATTGTTCCTTTTGTGGGAATGATGAGACTGTTGAACACCTTTTTATCTCTTGCCCTTTTGCTAAACTAGTTTTATGTGTGGTTTTTTGTACTTATAACATTCCTCCCCCCCCCCCTCCAACTTGACTAACATGTTTGGGAATTGGTTAAATGGGATTGACAAGAAAACAAAAAATAGGATTAGGATTGGAGTTTCGGCCATTTGTTGGGTCATTTGGATTTGTAGAAATGATGTTGTTTTTAACAGGAAAGATCACTTTCATGTTCTACAGGTTATCTTCTCGGCAGCACATTGGATCCAGCTATGGCCTTTCTTATTTCCTTTGGATCAGAGAAAGCTTATGCTGGGTGGCTGCAGGCGTCTCCTTACGGTGGCACGGGATTTTTTCTCCTGACATACGTGGCAACATATTCATAGGCTTTCGTAGTTTTATTATTGCTGTTTCAGGGAGATCGTCCTATTTGTAAGGGTATTGACGTTGTAAACTTTGAAACATACGTTGAAACTCAATAAGTAATAAAAGTTGTGTGCATCACTCGATGCAGAGGCTGGGGTATACCCCCTTTTCTAAAAAAAATGTGCACGCTCCAGAAGTCACCGCCTTCGTCTTCAATACGGAGATCAATGCACTGACCTTGTCAGGCCCGCCATAAACATTTCCACGACGTCAAACAAAATCACCACCTTACCATCGTCCATCACCGGACGTCTGCCACGAAGACCCTGTTGCGCCATGCTGACGAGCCCCACCGTCGTTAACGTGGAATATGTTATGCCGCTCCACCTTCTCAAACACCTCCATTTGAGAACGGGCGCTAGGCGCCACCGACGTTTGGCCGAGAACATATCTAGGATTTTCGTTGGAGCGATTTGGAAAGCATCCTGATCCGCGTCGCCGGGACTTCCAACAAGGTTACCATCGATAACTCCCACCACCACTCGAGCCATTCGGTAGTCTCAGCGCCCCCCATGATTCAGACTGGCTTCTCCACCTAGTGATCCACCGCACGGAGCCAGACCGAGGACCCTAGGTTCCCGCAAACCGAAGGATCTTGAGATCCAAACCCATGGTGCAAGGTCGTAGAGCTTAGCCATAAGGACAGCCTGGCCGCCGCTGAGCATGCCGTGTCATGATGCCCCATCACAGGTAGGAGCAGCACGCCACCATGCAACAGAACCATAGTTTTAAATAGCGAGCTATGACATTTAGCGGCGACCTGATTGAAACGCTATAGCGATGCTAAATCGCCGCTATAGCGTGCTATTTAAGGGTTTTTGTACATTTAGCGCGCTAATCTACTTATCGCCAGAGTGCAAAAAATGGTATAGCGAAGCTATAGCGAAGCTATAGCGAAGCTATAGCGCGCTATTTAAAACTTTGAACAGAACACCAGGGAGCAGTCGTTGAGGCCGGTCGTTGTTCTTGTCAAAGGAGCCGGGGCACCCGCTGCGAGACTCCTCCGTAGCCGCACCCTAGATACACGGAGGAGGAAAGCCTCGCCACCGCTATCATCCCCCGTCTTGGCTTAGTCCAGAGTATCTCGATCGGGAGGGGGGGAGAGCCATGTGCGGGGCCAATTTATGTTGCAACAGATCCACCACACACTAGCCTAGTACCCAAGCACATGTATGGTTCGGGTGAAATAATACTCCTAGGCAATGGGAAATTAAGGGGGACCGTAGGATGCTAAATATCCATTTTTTTAAGTCTCTATACTACTTAAAAGATACGGTTCGTTCCGTTGTCTGCCGACCGTCGCGTCCCGTCGTCCATTGTCAGAAGCCTTCATCCAACTCCCCTCACCGTACGTCGCCATTTGCATTTAACCCCTCACAAACATGGAAATCAACCCGAGCTCAACATCTCTGGCACATTCCCCTCTCCTCCCTCGCACAAGATCTCGCGCGCCGCCACCACTCGGTGACCCGTCGTCGCCAGCGCCACCTTCTTCTCCACATCGAGATTGACGCTGCCGATAGTCCGTCCGTCCGCCGCCCTTGACACTGCCTCACGTCCAACGGCCCGCTCAGATGGGCCATCTGAGCCTACCTCCTGCCCGGTTGCTTCCCTACCAGTCCTGCCGACAATCAGCTGCCGCCAACCTTGACGACCAGCAGCGGCGGCACGACCAGAAGTAGCATGAGCATCACCAGCAGCAGCATCACGGAGCACCGAGTAGTATGGATCCTCCTCCACGCGACCAGATCAGCCTCCCGTGATGGGATCCGTCTCACCTAAGTCAGGTATTGAACCGTGAAAAAAGTTATTGATACTCCGTAGTAAGATGTTAAGACAATTTGGGCGGGGAGATGCATCGTGGTCTTCTGTGTGCAGAGTCCAATGGAGTGGGTGCATCTCCTGTTCCTCATTAATCCTCTTTTGTATTACTGCCATTACTTTAATCTGGAGAACCTCGCATGCCTGGAACTACTTATGAAATTGTGATGATACAAGTATATATATCAATGGCATGTCGCAAAATGATTTTCTTTGGGCCTGTGTGCACTCCTCAAATATTTGGATCTTCGCGGTGTGAGTATATGATAATAATTGATCTTCTGCACTTATTGCCCGTTTTGTTGAAAGAAAACTTGTATCATGAAGCAGTTGTTTGGTCAAGATGTAGAATTGTTAAGCATCGCTACAGAATCATTAGTTTTTATGCCATTGACTGATTGAAGTCGTCTGGTCTGGGTAGCCCATCCAATGAGAGCAGCGGGTAGCACAATCAGAGCTGAGCGGAGCCAGAGAGGAACCAATGGCATTCTGGAATGGCTTCGTTGGTGAGCATGCTGCCTAGAAGGGATACAAACTTACACTGATGTGTATGGAGATTTGTAGACAAACCAATTTTTTTCAATGATCCAACTAATCTTTGTTCAGCATGTGTTGTTGGGTTGATAGATGATAACTGAAGTTACTGTAGGTATGTATTCTGCAAGCATATTTTGTTTCAAATACAAAAAAAAGGCAGAGATTAAAACAAGGTTTAACAATGGGGATAAAAAAGTCTCTAAAATGCTTGCTTTCTTACATTTGATGGATTGCTTGATGCCTGAATATGCATAACCTGCTGGATAGTCACTCTGTCTTGGAAAAATTATTAAGTTAAATTTAAGGCATGCTTCCTATATTTCCTATTAGAACAAACTTCTATTTGGTATCTGAGACTTCAAAAAATGCACCGATGTAGATATCTTATTATGTCAAGTTTTAGCTACCTTCAACATATCGTGATTTTTTTTCTTCTTCTTTTGGGAACATTAATTAAAGTTCAAACTTTATTTTGTTCCTACAGTATCACTCACTGGTACTGGATAGCATTGCTGATGCACCTTTCCGTTACAGCAAACAGTTGCTGGAATGGGTCAGATCTCATTTAGTGCCCATGGAAGTGTTTCTACAAAGAAGCTATACTCACTACTTGAAGTGTCTAAGGAGTGAGAGCTTAGTGAGTGGTACATTTTAGAGTGATGCTGAACCTAAAATCAATAAGCAGTTTTCCGAAGCGAAGAACAAGGAACTCAGCGGGAGCAATATTTTTGCTCCACCTCCTGAGACCCCTGTGAGGCCATTGGCTACTTGTAGTATGGATCTACAAGGAAATGAGGATTTTGCACTTCCACAACAAAGAAGTGTCCAGACATCAGTTTGTGTATCATGAAGTTGATGTAAATTGAGCATCATGTGATATGTTCAAGTAGATGTCCAACTATTTCTCGGGCGCATTAAATGATTTTTCCCGCCCAATGCCAATAAAGTTTAGTGTACAGAATAATTTGTTGCCAAGTGTTTGAATTTCTGCAGCAAGTTGTCAATATTTGCGTACTCATGTCTAGACGACTTTATGCAGCTGTGAGCTTGTGATGTTGGAGATGTTTGATATTGGAGCTTGTGATGTTGGAGATGTTTGAAGTTTAGTGTCTAGACGACTTTATGCAGCTGTCAATGTTTGAAGTTCATTGTAGAGAACAATTTTTTGCCTACTCATGTCTAGACGACTTTATGCAACTGTGAGCCTGTGATGTTCGGATCTACTTTCTGTGTCTGTTGGAAAGATTTTATTACACCGGTAAAGGATGATAGCTTTTTAATTTAGGGACATTTATCAAGAACGGTGTGCACAAAGATACCACAATGGTGGCTGTAGGGTGAAAGAGAAATATTTTATGAATTTTGTGCTGGTGTTCGACAAGAACATTGTCCGAAACATAATTTTATTTTTATTTATGCAACACTGCCTGTTAATTTTTTTCATCATCTTTCCTTAATATTTGGTTATCCTCTATCTAAATCTTTTCAAACCCGATTAATATGGCAACAATTTATGCTTCGTTGCAGCGCAAGTGTATTTTACCATTGAAATATTTTTTTTAATTTTCCCGTGGCAACGCACGGGCATTAAACTAGTTAGTCTAAAAAGCCTACTAACGCATGTCTCTTCCCTGGCGACCCCTCTGGTAACTGAAGCGGGGATAGAAAAAAGAAAAGAAAAAAAGGTTGTGCACGTCCCGTAATCTGAGGCAACTTAAAACGGATACGTGTGCCTGCGTCGGCATGCCGTTGTGGCCTGCTTGTTCTGTGGGCATGTGGTTATGTACATAGTGTGCATATACCAATAAGTTTATGTCATTGTTGGTTAGTTTTGCACACAGAGCATTGTGGGGCGGATGGCTGATTCTTGTCATACCCGCCGCTTTGTGCAGGGAGAATAGTTCGTCCGGCTGGCCGCTGCTCTCCTCATACTCGTCCGAAAGTATTGGGTCGAGCTAAGTTGTGCCGACATTTTACCATATATTCCCGCTTAGTGAAATATTATAAATACTCATGAACGAAGAAAAGGAAAATGATTTCTTGGCAAAGTCCCACCGGTAAGTCCCACCGAGTACCAAGCGTCACTGGTAGAAAAAAGGTCTTTCATACGTCCCCATCAGTCCCCAAACTTTGCGCACCGTGACTAAAGGGGTTTTAATTCCGGGTCGGGAGTAGACCCGCGATAGAAGGTCATGCGTCGTGGGTTGGGAAGCGCGTGGAGGCGCGTGGAGGGCTTTAATTCCGGTTGGCCTGGCTACCCGCGCTAATGATCCAGTCTGCTGGCCTCCCTGTCTTTAGTCCCGGTTGGCCTGGCCACCCGGGACTAAAGATACAAACTGCTCGTCTCCCGCGCGGCGGTTTTATTTCGCGAGCGAGAGGCAGAGGCCATTGCTACAGTGCGCGCACCCGAGAGTCTCTGTTTCTTCTTCTCTCTTCTCTGTTTCTTCTCCTCTCTTCGATCTTCCTCCACCAAGCACCCATGGCTCAAGTTTGGAACACTCTACGTGTGGCCACACCATGCCGCAAGAGTGTCGACGTGGCGTACACCAATATGTGCGAGAGGCTCCCCGATCTTCTTACGCATTTGAGCAATCTCTATGAAGAAGCCGATGAACACCATAGGTTCTTCGGCCTTGATCTAGAATATACGGCGAATCAACGGGATGTTGCCGTCATCCAGATTGCCTTCAAGGAGATCGTGTTGGTCTTCCACTGGGCAAGGTAACGCACACGTACAATCTCTCTTGTAGGATATATAGTGTTGCATTTTCGATTTGTTTGTTGCATTGGAAGAATACATGTGTTGCAACATATCTAACACATGTTCTATTTTTGTTGTTGCAGTAGTTCAAAGAATTCTCCGGAACTTGTTGATTTTCTTGTCAACAGGGGGTACGACTTCTAGAGCGTTGACATCACTCAAGACCGGCAGAAGTTGATGCGCTTGGGTATTGTGATACCTGAAGATCACTACATTGATCTTCAGGACCTTATCCATTTTGATGAGTTGTACGGTCACAAGACCGGGATGGCTCCGATGGCAACTACGTTCATCCACGCCGACTACAAGACCATGAAGTCTGGTTTCCCCTCCAAGAATCACATGTATTGGGGGAAGAACTCACTGGACCGGATCAGCCTCAACTATGCAGCCATAGATGCATACGTTTCCTACGAGTTGTTCCGCATCTACTCGGCGGAGCTCGAGTAGATGGTGTTTGTGTACGACATCTTGCGTTCGATATATGCATGTAATCGATATATTAGTATGTAATGGATATTATTTCTATATTAATTCCTAGTTATATTATTTCTATATTATGTCAAACACACATTTCAAAACAAACAAACAAAAACACATCAAGAAAACAAACAAAAACACATCAAGAAAACAAAACAGAAAAACTACCGTTTCTATATATCTGTTCACCAAAAACATAGATCTAGTCAATACCAAACTCATCCAGTTGGATTTACTTCAAAATACATTCTGAACTCATTCTAAAAATAATAGAAGAGTCTACTGGTCTTTTATTAAAAAGGATGGTATTTTCATTTGGTTGTTGGCCTTGATGTGAGGCTAAGTACTATGGATAGATCTTTTCAATATCTATCCAGAACATTTTAGTTTGTCCATTTTGGTTATGTATTTTAAAAGTTAGGTTCAAATCATTCTCACAGATAGTCATTGCCAAAACAGTTCTTGTGTCCAAAATAATAGTCGAAACTTGGATCTGCAAATTTTATATGGTTTAGATTTCATATGTTTTGCTTCATGAATTTTATCAGATTTTATTTTGCATTTAGGAAAGGGGAAAATGAATTAATTTTATTTTACTGAATTTTTTGATATATTATTTGTATTTTTAAGATTTTAAAATGTATTAGTTTTATTTTTCTGAATATTTTAATATATTATTTTATTTTTCAGATTTTAAAATGAATTAGTTTTATTTTTCTGAATATTTTGATATATTAATAGTACTTTTAAGATTTTAAAATGAATTAGTTTTATTTTTCTGAATATTTTGATATATTAATAGTATTTTTAAGATTTTAAAATGTATTAGTTTTATTTTCTGAATATTTTGATATATTATTTGTATTTTTAAGATTTTAAAATGAATTAGTTTTATTTTTCTGAATATTTTGATATATTAATAGTATTTTTAAGATTTTAAAATGAATTAATTTTATTTTTCTGAATATTCTTTAGAAATAATATAAATTAAAAAGTTAATGTTTATTTATTTATTCAAAATTATTAATTACATCATTACTTTTGTTTATTAAAAGATTTATTTGAAATTCAGACAATAAAGAAATGTGGCATCGATCAACATGTTAATAGGATTGATATGATATTACTATCACATACATGCGTGCGAAACACTTGGATGCGGGACGGGATGGAACTCGGAAGTTAAGCGTGCTAGTGTTGAGTAGTGGAAGGATGGGTGACCGAGCGGGAATTTTGACAACGAGTAAGAAATTTGACTAGAGATAATTGTAGTTAGACACTAAGAAAATAATAAAAATTCTGAAAAAAAAAGAGGGTGAAAAATTAGAGTGAAAAAAAGGGAGTGAAAAATAATTAGAAACCCAAATAAATTAAAGAAATATCGAAATAGAAGTAGTCCCGGTTCGTGTGGCCAACCGGGACTAAAGGTCCTCCGCCCCCGGCGCACGCCACCCGCCCACGTGGACGGGCCTTTAGCCGCGGTTCGTAAGAGGAGGCGACTAAAGGGGGGCCTTAAGTCGCGCCTATTTAGTCCCGGTTGTGTGGCCGGGATTAATGGCCTTTGCGAACCGGGACTATAGGCCTATTTTCTACCAGTGCGTGGGATTGGGAATAAAAATCTACTTCCCAAAACTAATCCCTCAACAAACCTCCATCTCTATACTCTCATTCCCTCTCCCTACAGCAGCCAAACACGACGTACCGTCTAAAACAACACACTAGCCTATTATTTTACCATCGAAAACTACACAATAGCCCATTACCTTAACTTTGGGCTCTGATATGTTAAAATTTTAACTCCAAGTTAATTAGTTCACCTATGCTTCTGCTTCGGTGTCTCCCCATAAAACAAAACGTTGATGCAAGGATGGCTGAGATCGCTTCATACCCTTTCGTTAACATGGACGGCAGTGAATAATCAAGTCGTATTAAGGCGTACGCGGCTCTGTATAAACCCGTCTTCATTTTTGTAATTACGAATTTTTTCTATAAGTATTCGCACAAAATTTATATGTTGCCGTGGGCACGTCGTTGCCTCGTACGTAATTAGAAGTGGTGAGTGGACAGTTTATAATTTGGATATGCGTACTGTATATAATAAATCTGTATACGAGCATGGATGGTACATCGTATTAGAACAAAAAATATATTTTTAATGTAAAATGTCGATCGTGCCCTTCCACTAAATTGGTCAAGGGGGAGACACCGAAGCACAACCCGTTCACCTAAAGCATCAGTGATTACAACAAGAAACTATCGGCCCAGGTTATAAATGCTTATCCGTCTTTGCTTAACACGTACAGTTACAAAACGAAAACATATGCATCCAGCTTGAGATGTAACCTGCAATGTAAAATATCAATTGAAAATGAGGTTAGAGGCACCGTACTATGCACCTCGTGACGACACAGGTTCTTCAGGTAATGCAAGAGAAAAGCCCATTTCTGCTATCGAGTAAACAGAAAATACTTGGGTTTATCCACAAACATGAAGTAAAACGGCATTCTTATTTCATCCAGGCATTCAGCTAATGTATCGTTATGACACACTTATTGGCGCGACATTGCTATTTTATCATGACATATGTATTGTAACAAGGATTCAATAAGGGATATCAGGAAGTTATCATCTGACCTCTAGCCTATATGTTGAATAAGTTCTTGATTCTCCAACCAGCTACCAGTGAATTACCAATTCACAACAGTTATCACAACTAAGCAGCATCATGAAACGGCCACTAAGTAACAGTTTGCACTAGAAAGATATATCAAGAGTTATGCATGTGTATAACATATTTTCCTAGACAATCATGTGTATCAAAAGTTATATTTTTTTCTTTTTTAGTCACCTCCGATCTAGTTACATTTTAGTCGATTTTGTAAATTACTCGGTCCTAAGCCTATAAATTACAATGCCCCCTAGTATTCAACCGTAACATAGCTAAAAATGCAGTTTTTAGAACTGCTTATTTATGTATTCAGATCTTGGTGAAGGGAACTGTTTCATGTCCAAAAGAAGTTTTTTTAAGTCTCCTGTGATCATATTTTCTGATTTTATTTTAGTTACCATCCTGATAATGTTAGCATTATTTCCTAGACATGACACCAAATTTCTTCTGTAACATGTTTTTATTACCGGGTAACAGAAAAAGCTAAGATTACCATCGGAGATGACCCTACCTAGCTAACAGGTCGGTAAAAGAAGCTATCTGATCTAGCATCAAGAATACATGAGTAGATTTTGCTGAAGAGAGGGGAGTCGGTGACATTGAAGCACTCCATTATGTAGTACCAGGAGGTGGTTGTAAAACATGAAAAGGGCTATGAATAACATTCGAAGCCGTAACTGCTATCTAGAGTGTAGTATATACAGCCTTCTTATATAAGTTACATGTATTATACCTCTTCTCTTATTCTCTGTCTTCACAAACTACTAATTCTTTGCCAACGTAAGCGCACTGAAAAGCGAAAAGAACATATGAGCTAATAGGGCTGGGATGCATAGGGAAATCTTCCGTATCACGAGAGACTTATGGCGAGCCAATGGTATTGCACAACACCAGAATGTTGTTCCATACTCGTACATCACTAAAATTATATGGCGCTTCAAGTTGCTCAACGTGCTCATCGCTGAAGCAAAGGCGACCCTGCTCACTGTAATACCCTCGTAGCAGAGTTCATTGCCAGACCTAGCCATCAACCGTAGTACTATTGGAGGAACACCGCAACTAAGACCATCCACAATCTTGTTCTAGAATAAAATCATGGACCATAGAGAATGCGTACACCTAGTACCGTACATGTGTATTGTAGTGGCTATTTTACTGCGAAAATATGGACCACGGAGAATGCATACACCACCGTGGTCCTCTGGGGCTGCATTTACAGTAAATCCTCCCTCTTCATGTACTCCCATAGTAAAGCAACAGTACACAAGATGGCATGCTCAATATGGCCATCTAAATTTGGCATGCCGCAAGAAGGTTCGGCCTCACAACATATCAGTTGCGTAATTTTGTGGATGCAGGCTAACAAAGCATGGTTCTTTATTTTACGGTAACTTTTCAGCTCTATTTTGTAAGTCCAATGTCACCTTATTTCGTGTATGAACATGGTATTGACATAACAATAACCATCGCACCCTCTTCCAGGCTCTAGCATCTATATGCCACTTTTTTTTTTGAAACGAGGCAAAAGTTTTGCCTTTTATATTGACTAGTTGCCATGTACGTGCAACGCACGTCCTCACAATTAAATGGGACAATTTACACGTAATAAACAACTGTATGTTACATGAATTATTTCTTTGGTGCAAATTAATACTCTAGAACTCGTTCACCTCTCCCACGCACTCAACCTCGTCGGTTCTTGGGAGTACCCAGTGGAAGAGGAGGCCGAGTGTGGAGACGGAAGAACCTCATACTGCAGGCCAACTATTTTGTGTGAATAAGTAAAAATAAACGCCAGCCCGGGAGGGCCAACCGAACCACCATGGCCCAAGGCGAACCACGGCCTTATTTTGGAGAAACTACTCAACAATTACCATGATGCTTAGCTAAACATAACAATTTTCCCTAAGAAAAGCTAAAACTAACAATTACCATGATGCACGCTATATTAGAGAAAAATCAACTACATAGAGCCCACTTAAATTTAAGAAGACATGTCTTGCGAAGCTTTTAGAAAGATCGTAGTAGCAATTGGAAGGGAATCAGTTGCATTAGATCCTTTGGAAATGTTCGACAAAATAGGTACATGAGCAAACTACCTTGATCGACATGGCCGCTGCCGCCTTGCTCGGTTCATCCGGAACGTGTCCGCTCTGAAACTATCTGTATCCATGTATTGAAATAATATATAACTATATTATGTGCAAATAAATTGCATTAGAGGATGTGTGAAGCTGCTGTCGCCAACAAAGAACTTACACCAAGACATGAACCATTCAGGATCAAATCAAAGCCACTGGATCTCAAAAAAAAAAATCAAAGCCACTGAACAGCCATGTACACGTGCAGCAAGTGGTGGATGTGAAACATCTTGAACAGTACTTGACAATAAATTACTGATATAAACTCAGATTTAATGAGGCCTTTTCTCACAAATGATAGCACAGAAGGGAGAGAGGTCGTGATGCTGCGTATGGAACCGTGCTTCAGGAGCATTGTATCTGCTTATCGGATGATTGCTCCAATGCCTTGTACATAGCAACATTAACGCCTTGATATGCAGTGAAAGCACACTGCAATTCTGAAGTTCTTGTATATACGTGTACAATTTAAAGAGGATCCGACAAGAAAGATCACAACTGAAAATTGATAATTCCTTATATATCTATGAATTCGTCGTAAGATGAGCATCATTGTCACTGCAAGATTGATAAATTTTGCATCTCAAACCCGAACAAATACATGACATGTGCTAGATCTAGGAACAATCAAATCCTTCCACAAACAACTGTACTTTTTTGGATACCATTGCCAGATAACAGTAAACAAAGTGATTTTTACTCATAATAAATTGGTCTGATGCCAATACTTTGGAAACGTTATATATAAGGGAATTCGATATTGCAACACCAATGTTTTTCATAAATTACTAACATCACTCATAGATCCTACGAAATCAGCACCAAAGCAATGTAGTCCAGTCATGTACTCATGTGGGCGTTCTAGATTAGAACTTTAGAAGTACAAATCTTGACGCATACAGAAAAATTCAAAGTAATTATGCTTCTGAATAACAGTCCAATCAAACAATGTGGCAGATCAGGGAGTGAAACAAATCTATGGCTACATTCTACTGGCGGATGACAGGACATAACATAGATCAAAGAGTGCCGACATCTCTGGCCAGGAAGCGAAGCAGGTCACCGTCTCCGGGGCATTATCCATGAGAATGCTGACTTTGGTAGTTACTGGGAGGAGGAGGGCTTGCACATGCCCCGGGAGGCTCGCTGTGGTCAGCGCGCAGCCAAAGCACAACACGCTCCTCCTCGTCTAGGTCGATAGGACACAGCACAGGTGGGAAGCACAATGCGAAGAGCGCCGCATCTACTGATCGGGACTTGGTATTGTGCTTGCCTCAGTCAATCCGTGAGAGAAGGATGGATGCAGGGGATGTTGCAGCATGTAGGAGGGCGACGCGGTACATTGGAATTCTCAAGGTATTTCAGTGCAAGGAGTACCTGTGCAGCATAGAGCCCGAACGCCCAGATGTACTGAATCATGGCCATGTCTCCGGAACACAAGATAAATTTACCGGCGGGGTGGTACTGTAGGGAGGTTGGAGAGGGGTGGAAGAGCTGCTCGCTGCAGCAGTTGATAGGGACTCCTAGGAGCGGCAGTGAGTGCTCCCGTGGTCACGCGGGTAGACTTCAGGGACACCCACGATGAACTCCCATGGCCATGAGAGTGTGCTCCTGTGGTGGAGAGGAGGACGGGAGTACGACCGAGAGAATATTGAATATTCACGGGGAAGAGCTAGCGTGGCCGGCGATGTACGTTCGGCGACAGGCGGGCAGGCCGGTGAGCGGCGACCATCTGCCGGTGCTCGATTGTATCTCCACTACTTATAAGGCTGGTGCCAATGCACCGCCCCACTCTCGCCTCGCCACGTCAGTTTTATTCTCACTCTCGCTCCCACTCTCACCTCACTCTCGCCCCACGGTGCCAGTGCACGGTCTATAGTGCCACTCTCACTTCTCTCTCCTCCACTCTCGCCTCCACTCTCGCCTCCCTCTCGCCCCCACTAGCGCCGCTATCGCCTCCCTCTCGCCCCGCTATCGCCCTTTCGCCCCGCTATCGCCCCGCCAACGCGGGCTGTAAGCCGGGCGGTAGCCCGCTGTCGCCGGGCGAGCTGGCTGGCGCCCGGGCGGCGCCTACCGCCCGCGCTCTCGCCCGCTGTCGCCTCGCCCCGGGCGGTAAGCCCACTACCGCCCGCCCCTACAGCCTGCGTTGGCACCAGCCTAAAAGAGAGAACTTTGTGGGAAAATTAAATCTAAGCCGTACAAACACAATCATCAAACGGTCCACGTCCTTTTGTTCTCCCCACCTCCATTCACGTATACTTTCCATATCACAGGACGGAAAAAACGCCTTATAGATAGGCCGCATCCTACCCAGACCTCATCGCAATCCCTAACCGGTACGCACACCTTCCTCGCGTCGAGCCTGCTACACGGATCTGCGCCATCGGAGCGGAGCGGGCGAGAGAATACCATGGTCTGCGCCATCGAAGACGGCGAGCAGCGAGCCTGTGCCCCTGCCACGCTGAAGTTTTCGAACGACGCTTCCAAACCGTCGAAGGTGATCCACGGTCTGGTGCCGATCCCATGAATGCTGCCCCACACCCTCGACTATGGATGTGCCCTGCCGCCCCCGGCATCGCCTCTAATAGGAGTTTGCAGTTCCGGAATCAGGTGCCACTACCCGGTGCTCGCAACAGCCGCTGAATCCCCGTGAACGTTGTCGTGCCCCGTCGCTGTACGCTGCCGCCCGCCGTACAAGTGGCCGCGTACGCCAAGCAGCAGCTCCCAGAGCAGACTCCCACATCACGCTGCCCCCACGAACGCCGCCCTTCTTTGGGACACTGCCGTCCGTTACGTCTGCATTTTTTTGTTTTCTTCGGCAGTTCAGTTATGCAGAGCAGACCGTCAAATTGTGTGACGGATGACTGTGTCAAACCACCATTGAGCGTCTCTTCCTTGAGAAGTAAGGAAGATTTTCTTGTGCCTTGATGAGATAGTTTTACATGCTCTTCTGAGGTTCGTGAAGCCGCTATACTTAGGCTCCAGATTGAGTTTCTTTAACTGTTTTCAACTGCTAGCGTTGTTTTAGATTAATTTTCCAACATGAGAAGCTTTTAGAGATTGGGTTTGATGTTGGTCATATATATGCTGAATTTACAAGCAGCCAGGAAGTACTTTGAAGAAATCCAATGTTATGGACATTGGTGTTTTTGCCTCTTCCAAAGACTTCTTAGCTCTCCATATATACTCATGCATACAAAGTGTTTCACTTGCTAGATTATTTTGTTTATTTGGAGGGATCTTTGCACATTCTAAGTTATAAGCTATGGATGACAAGCATATCTGCTTAACGCTGTCATGTATATTGTATGAGAATCACATAACCTGGGAAGGTGGCTCTTCTAATTCCTGCAGTATGAGGGTCAGAAAGAAAAAAAAAATCTTACTTCGATTACAGTATTATTTTCCATTTATTTATTTGTAGTTTATTGGTGTTAAGAAAGTGTTGATCTTATATGACCTGCTTCCTGAAAATGGGGCCATGTTAATCTGTTGCCTATCATATATATTTGGGGCCATGTTAATCTGTTGCCTATCACATATATTTGGGGCCATGTTATTTGGTTAGCTTCGTCAGGTTGTGCTAAGCATTGCTCTAACTTTTTCAAGCTTATTTGAGGAGCTTAGGTATTAGTATCTCTTTTGTTTCCAGGGTATATTTATATGGCTCTCTGATTCTTAATTGTTTGCTCTTGCATAATCTACAAACTCTGCTTTGTTATCTTAATTTGAAGCAGAACTACATTAAACTATTTTCAATGAATATTCTGACAAAATATATTATATATTTGTGTGCTTCATAAATTTTAAATATAGTGATCAATAGTAGAGGTCGTGCATTGCACGTGCAACCTAACTAGTCGTAGAAACAGAGGAACCTTGTCCGGTCCTCTCGTGCAGGGTGGGAGAGGAAAGGAGAGAAAGGCTCGGTGTCGGTGGCAATCTTGACGTAATTACAACAAATAAAAAAGTGTAAATAGAAATAACCACTTCGGTTCACTTTGGGGGTGGCAGTTTTTCCTAATTCCAACATGTGTTGAGCAGCTCAACATTGAAGCTATATTGTCCATTCGATCAATCGAGTTTGATGGCCGAGATCGATTGTATCTACGAAGCTTGCTCTTTTATAATTAGTTTAGATAGAATAAAGAAGTAGCAAACATGAAGAACGAGGCCTAAAAGGAAAAAAAAGGTACAACTCGAGTCGACGATCACGTCGCCCTAACAACCATAGCCGACACTATCACAGCGGAGGCAAGCTCGCGCAAGACGAAACCCAGAGCCCCCGCTCCGACATCCACGCCGACCCCAACGCCGCGCCCCAAAACTAGCCGACGACTATGTCGCCCTAGCAACAATAACCGACGCTAAACACGGCGGAGGCAACCTCAACGCATGACGAAAACCCGGAGCCGCCGCTCCGACATCCACGCCGGCCCCAAGGTCGCGCCCCTAAACTAGCCGGCGACCATGTCGCCCTAACAACCAAAGCCGACGCTAAACTCGGCGGAGTCAAGCTCAACGCGAGTCTTCCGGAGCCACCGCTCTGACATCCACGCCGACCCCAGGGCCGCGCACCACCTAGCCGATGACGGAGAGTTGTCTTCGCCAACCACCAGCACCCCAAAGCTCCCTCTGGCCGACGGCACATCCTAGGCGAGGCCACAAGAGGGAAGCGGCGCAAGAGCGCATCCCTCGCCTGATCCCGCGAGGGATCTAGGGTTTCCCCTGGAGAACCCCCGCCACCTCCCGCAATCATAGGTCCCTCCGGCCGGTCATCGCTCCAAGACGATGTCTCCAAGGAGGAGAATGACATCATCGCCCAATCCCGAGAGATCTAGGGTTTCCCCCGGAGTGTCCCGAATGGAAGGCGAGCACCACATCTTGACGGTGTCTCCAAGGAGAGGAACGGCGCCCGGAGGCATCGTCACCGCCTGTCACGACACATAGTTGTAACAGAGCTTTCGCCCGACATGGTCCTGCCTTGCGCCCGCCCGCGACGATACCGACCAGTCCCACAAACTTCGACGCCACCACGGCCTGACCTGGGCGAGCTGCACCAGATCCTCCACCATCTACACCCCTGCCAGCCTCCCAACGACCACTGCGGCAGATACCGACGAGGGACGGAACCCTTGAGAAACAAAAGGCTTTCTCTGAACCCTCATCTGACTCATATACAAGTGTATACAAAGCTGACAGTGCACTTCTTATCATCTCCAAATCACAAACTGCATAAGCACACGGAAAAAATGGGCAATCCACTAGTAGAAAAAAGGCCTTCCATACGCCCCCATCAGTCCCCAAACGTCGCGCACCGTGACTAATGAGTCTTTAGTCCCGGGTCGGGAGGAGACCCGGGACAGAAGGTCATACGTCGCAGGTTGGGAAGCGCGTTGAGGCCCGTGGAGGGCATTAATTCCGGTTGACCTGGCCGCCCGGGACTATTGGTCCTTTAGCCCCGGTTGGCGTGGCCAACCGGGACTAAAGATCAAACTTCTCGCCTCCCGCGCGGCGGTTTTTATTTCGCGAGCGAGGCAGAAGGGCGCCATTCCACAGCGCGCGTCTCGGAGTCTCTGTTTCTCTTCCTCTCTTCTCTGTACTCTGTCTTCCTCCTCATCTCTTCGATCGATCTTCACCAAGCACACACCATGGCTGAAGTTTGGAAAGAATACAATGGTCCCACACCATGCGGCAAGGTTCTCGACGTGTGCTACACCAACAGTTGTGAGAGGCTGCCCAGTCCTCTTGGTTATTTGACCGATCTCTATGACGCCTCTCCCGATGAACACCGGTTCTTCGGGCTTGATCTGGAGTATACGGCGAATCACAGGGATGTTGCCGTCATCCAGATTGCATTCAAGGAGTCCGTGTTGATCTTCCAATGGTCAAGGTAACGCACAGGTACAATCTTGCATGCATCTTCGATTTTTTTTGTTGCATGTGAAGATCACATGTGTTGCAACATATCTAACATGTATCAATTTTTTGTTGTTGCAGTAGTTCAAAGTATTGTCCGACCCTTGTTGATTTTCTTGTCAACAGGGGGTTTGACTTTTGCAGCGTTGACATCACGCAAGACCGTCCGAAGTTGATGCGCTTGGGTATTATGATACCTGAAGATCACCACATTGATCTTCAGAATCTTATCCAGTTGAACGGGCCAAAGACCGGGATGGCTGTCATGGCAACTGCCTTGATCCACGAGGGCTACGAAAGGATGAAGTCCGATTTCCCCTCGAAGAATCACCGTTATTGGGAGAAGACCCCACTGGACTTGACGAACGTCAAGTATGCAGCCATAGATGCATATGTCTCCTACGAGTTGTTCCGCATCTACTCGACGGAGCCATAGATGTATGCATGTAATGGGTTATCTTAGTATATATATGTAATGGATATCTTTTGTTATGTAAATGTTCCGTATTGTGAGACTTATGTAATGGATATCTTTTGTTATCACTTGTCTTTTGTTATCACTTGTCTTTTGTTGTTCATAAAACTATGTGTGAGACTTTAAAACAAGCAAAAACAAAAACACATCAAGAAAACACACGTTTCAAAACAAGCAAAAACAAAAACACATCAAGAAAACACACGTTTCAAAACAAGCAAAAACAAAAACACATCAAGAAAACAAAACAGAAAAACTACAGATTCTATATATCTGTTAACAAAAAATTAGTATTATTAAGATTTTAAAATGAATTAGTATTATTGTTCTTCATTTTTTGATATATTATTTGTATTATTAAGATTTTAAAATGAATTAGTATTATTGTTCTTCATTTTTTGATATATTATTTGTATTATTAAGATTTTAAAATGAATTAGTATTATTGTTCTTCATTTTTTGATATATTATTTGTATTATTAAGATTTTAAAATGAATTAGTATTATTGTTCTTCATTTTTTGATATATTATTTGTATTATTAAGATTTTAAAATGAATTAGTATTATTGTTCTTCATTTTTTGATATATTATTTGTATTATTAAGATTTTAAAATGAATTAGTATTATTGTTCTTCATTTTTTTTATACATTATTTGTATTATTAAGATTTTAAAATGAATTAGTATTATTGTTCTTCATTTTTTTTATATATTATTTGTATTATTAAGATTTTAAAATGAATTAGTTCTATTGTTCTTCATTTTTTGATATATTATTTGTATTATTAAGATTTTAAAATGAATTAGTATTATTGTTCTTAATTTTTTGATATATTATTTGTATTATTAAGATTTTAAAATGAATTAGTTCTATTTTTCTTATTTTTTGATATATTACTTGTATTTTTAGAAATAATACAAATTAAAAGTTAAAGTTTATTTATTTATTCAAAATAATTAATTACATCATTACTTTTGTTTATTAAAAGATTTATTTGAAATTCAGACAATAAAGAAATGTGGCATCGAGTCTCATGTTAAAAGGATTGATATGAAACTAGTATCACATACATGCGTGCGAAACACTTGGATGCGGGACGGGATGGAACTCGGAAGTTAAGCGTGCTAGTGCTAGAGTAGTGGGAGGATGGGTGACCGAGCGGGAAGTTTGACCATGAGTAAGTAATTTGACTAGAGATAATTGTAGTTAGACACTAAGCAAATAATACAAATTCTGAAAAAAAAAGGGAGTGAAAAAAAGGGAGTGAAAAAAAGGTGCGAAAAATAATTAGAAACCAAATGAATTAAAAAAATTACGAAAAAAATCTAGTCCCGGTTCATGTGGACAACCGGGACTAAATGTCCTCCGCCTCCCGGCTCCGCCACCCGCCCACGTGGACGGGCCTTTAGTCCCGGTTCGCAGTCGGCGCGACTATAGAGTGGGGTCTTTAGTCGCGCATTGCTAGTCCCGGTTGCTGGGTCGGGACTACAGGCCCTGGCGAACCGGGACTACAGCCCTATTTTCTACCAGTAATCCAAAGAATCGTACTACCTCCATCCCAAATTAATTGTCACAAATATGGACAAAAGTGGATGTATCTAGACATATTTTAGTGTTAGATAAATTAACTTTTGTCCATCTTTATGACAATTAATTGAGATGGAGGGAGTATAACATACTACAAATATCCAGAAACGAATCAAAGGTTCAAATATACGTGCTCAAGTAACCAGACAAATGAGTGCTTAAACTTCCGTGCTTAAAAATGAGTGATTAGACAATTGGGAATGTGGATGTTAGCAAGTTAAACTAGCCTTCAAATAATAATAATGTTTGGTCAATGACCTTTAGTCAGAGCAACTCTAGCATAGCCCCTAAACGCCAAACTAAATTTTCAGTTAGCGTTTTTGGTACGTTTTCGGTCAAAAAATGTGCGGGGAAGACTAGAAACGCAAAACGTAAACTGAGATTTTGCGAACTGCACAAAACGCGGAAATATTTAGAAAACTTTTTCTTCCGACATTCGCTGGAGCACGTCGCCGAGGGTACATTTGGCATCTCACCCAAGCTAGAGCTTACCGGCGGCCTAACCTAAAGCTACGGCGACCTAACCTAATCTATGGCGAGCTAATCCTTGGGGTTGAGGTTGACGAACTTCGCGTCCTGCTCGGCGCAGACGTGCTCCCAGTCTGCCGCCAGGGCCAGCCCTTGCGCCAGTAGCTTGTTGTCGAGGTCCTCCACCTCGATGCGGCTCTTCTGCTTCTCCTCCTCCTCGCGAGCGCTACAGGCAAGCAGCAGGTTGAAGACGGTGTCCTCCTCGCCTTCCCCTACGAAGTCCTCCGGCCCAATCGTGGGGCCGGCGTGGAGCACGAGCCTGGCCTACATGTGCTCCCTCTTGGGCGTGAGGAAGCGGTGCCCTGCGGTGGAAGAGCCTGCGCTAGAGGTGCTTGCGAGGCGGCGCCGCTCCGCCCGCTTGCCCTTGAGCTCCGCTACCGCGCTGTAGTTGAAGCGCGACGGCGGCGTCATCCCCGTGTTGGTGAACTTGCGGGCGCCTCGCATGCGAGCTACATCAGAGACCACAACCTTCTTGTACTCCTTGTCGTCGGAGGAGTTGTTGCCGTGGCGCCCCGATGTGGGCACATGGCTGCCGCGTGTGGAGCTCGACAAGAGCCATATTGTCGTTGACGGCAGCGGGATCTGTGCGCAACTTCTCATTAGAGTGGGCGGGATTTTTCGTCTACGGCGGGCTAGGTTTCCGGATTGCGTCTTGGGAATGCGTCTTCAACCGGTACATATAGCGGTCTGTGGAGGATTCGGGGCGACTGAAAAGGGTTTTCAGTCTGGGCTAGGTATACGGGCTCTGGTCTAGCCCAAAAAACTAGCCAATCCCGTATACCCTCCGGACTTTTTTAGTTTCGCGCTATTTAGGGGTTGTACTAGATTTGCTCTTACCTCATATAAACTTGAAAACTAGCATATTGTTGGGAATATGCCCTAGAGGCAATCATGTATGATGTAATTCCCAATGTATTCATAAAGTCGTCCTTCTTTTGAACATCTGATATATGTCATTGAATATGTGATTCGATTGTGAAACTATGTATTCATGTTGTTCATGCTAAATTGTTCTTTGTCATTAAGGTTGTGCTAGACACACACACCCTAGACTAATATGAGTGTTGGCTGATGACTCGGTTCCACTTGTCATGGGCATGGCGATGTCATTCCAACGTTCAAAGACTCTGTTAAAGAGTTTAGCAAGTCGGACTGACCCATATTGAGATGCAACAAGTAAGTCGTCATTTGCATGTCTCAATCAATGTAATCCTTAGACCTGAGGTTGTCGCACAATCCGAGTTGTGGATGACCGACTTAGGTTCTGTCAAACATTGTTCCGTGACAAGGCAGTTATAAAAGCAGAGTTCGGGTTGAATGAGAAGCAAGCTGCGTGATGTGGATAATCAAGATGAGATTTTGCCCCTCCGAATAGAGAGATATTCTCTGAGCCCTCTCGAGTGATATGATTCCGGAAGCATGGCCATGCGCGACTCAGTTAAGTGTTAACTGAGTCTGTTGACTAAGAGTTAGTCGCATGAATCATATATCACGGACCGAGAAGAGAGTTGAGCTATTTAAGGGATGACGATAATTCGCCTATAGTTCGAGAAGGTATATCGTGAGGCAAAAGGGACTCGGATGAAAGTCACATTGGAAGGTATGTCGTCATGACTCTATGGCATTTGGGAGTCGGCACGTTCTGCTAGAAGCCGCTACCGATTGATCGATTGGGAGTCGGACTTCAATCGTGTCCAAGTCGCCATGAGTCTGCAGGGTCGCACACTTAAGAGCGGGAGAAAGTATATTGGTCGGGTTGGACCCGAGCCGGAAATGGACTGGATTTATGAGTCCGACTCACAGAGAGAATGGGCCACAAGCATTGTGAAGCCCACTCCCACTCGCTATATAAAGAGGGGCGCTGGTTGCCCAACGGGCATATGTTTTTCCACTCCCATGCGTTGGGAACTCTAGCCCCACTCATTCCAACCGCCGCACCGGACCTAGCAGTCCGCCGTCGGAGCTCCTCCTCGTACGTGTGGATACCGGCAGAGTTGTTGTACGTTCAGCACTTCGATGATCGCGGGATTAGATCGGCTGGATCGGATCATGGGACTACACTGCATCGACGTGCTTCATCGATAATCTGCACCTGCGCGTCTAGTGGTAATCCTCGTGGCCTTCTACCTCGGCTAGATCTTGGCACTACCGCGTAAAAAAGATTTTGTTTATCTCTACGCGTTCCAACAGTGGTATCAGAGCGGTAGCTTCTGGTTTTAGGCCCATGTTCTGCACATATGTGATGTAGTTAGCGTTAGATTGGATCTAATTGTTGTTTTGGTGGTCGTTCTATGAGATAGATCGGTTTTTTACAAGGTTGATTGGATCAATCGTACTCGGGGTTAATGGATGATCTGGTTTCCGTGATCATACTGCTAAGGTCGTGGAACAACTTACCCCTACCGGTCGGTTTCCGCCATCGGGGTATACCGTGACACATAAATCCACTTGCGGTGATTGAAGATCAAAGAGTTTGGTCGAATCGGAATACGGATCAGATTTGGGTAAAACTGTTTTATCCGATGAAGAAATCCATGTTTGGAATGCAGATGAGATCTGCGTTTTCCAAAATCGTCGGGCGCTGCCCGCACCCGCGAGGGGCGCCGGCTTCACCCTATCGTAGCTCTTTAGATGTCGTTACGAGTTTCACAACGCTGGTAGATATCGTTTCTATGCATAACTTGTTTTTGCAGGATGTTCTGAATCATATGGCTTATGTGCATGTGATGTGTGTAATTCATACATGATCTGCGTATCATGTTTTTGTCAACCAGCTGGAGCCTAGGTGTTGTCATTTTATTGTATAACGACCTGCGTGTCGGATTCTCTATATAATTTTTTTTACTAGCTAGTGTAGCTTTTTGGAGAACCCGGATGACATGCAAGTCGATGTACAAGTCGGCTACATGGAGTAAGATGGCACGTGACAAGAGTTGGCATGAGTCGACTTACAAGCTTTATGGAGATGGAGATCACCATGAAGAGAGCCATACCATTTCATATTATAATTGTTTTATTTGTGTTATTGTTATGTCTCTTTTACCTCTATTTAGATATTTGGTAGATTTTAATCCCTCAAAGAAGGTCTAGTCGGTCGCCCCGCCAGTGTTGCACCATCACAAGTCGGGCATGCTTGGTAGTGGGCTCAAAAAATTGAGGTGCTACCAATTCTTTCCGATTAGGTGGGTTTGAGTTGGGTTCTTACAGCGGAAGCACTTGGTAAGCTAGACGAGTCCATCACAACGGTATTGGGGCTTGGGGCGAGGTAGGTTGGGAGCCGGGACATGTGATGCCACCCGACTAACAGGAGTCGTATTTGATACGATTGAAAAGGTGTTACCTACCTGGATCACTTGACGGCTAGCGATGATGCTAAAACTCACTAGTCGGCTTGCTTATTTAGGATCTTGAATCACTTAGCAACCATCGGAGGGGTGTTGGTTCTAGTGGGAGCATAAGTATTAAAGTTTTTAATATGCCTGCTCTTTTATGAATACATGGCTTAAGTGTTTTGCACATTTTCTGTTGTAGATCAACGGCACCTAGAAATCTTCCTCAGTTGTCCACTTTTGGGTTGAGGTGAATCCTAGAGAAAGATAAGCTTAATGGAACTAATTTCACCAACTGGTATCGTAATCTGAGGATAGTCCTCAAGCATGAAAAGAAAGATCATGTTCTAGGCACTCCACTTCCAGATGAGCCTGATGATGATGCGACTGTCCCTGTCATGAATGCCTACCGTAAGACTAGAGATGAGTCTACGGAAATAAGTTGTCTTATGCTTGCACACATGGAACCGGACTTGCAGCAGCAGTTCGAGTGTTGAGGCCTACGATATGATCGAAAGTCTCAAAAGTATGTTCCAGGCTCAGGCAAAGACCGAGAGGTATCAAGTCTCTCAAGCTTTGCTGGGTTGTAAGCTCAAAGAGAGCGATCCACTGAGTCCACATGTAATCAAGATGACTGGTTACATGCAGTCTCTGGATAGGCTGGGCTTCCCAATTAACGAAGGGTTCGCTACTGATATAATTATGAACTCTCTTCCTATTGCGTATGGTCCGTTCAGTTCGAACTACCACATGCATGGTATGGATAAGAAGTTCACTGAATTACATGGGATGCTCAAAACGGCAGAGGCTGATCTCAAGAAATACGCCAGTCAAGTGTTGATGGTGCAGAATAAGGCTAAGTTGAAGAAGAGTTCTTGGACCAAGAAGAAGAAGGATAAGTAAGGAGGCAACGCCCATGGCCCTGTCCAGAGCGCTTCCTCAAGGACTAAGCCATCTCCTACATCCGGAGCTAATTGCTTCTATTGCAAGCAGGATGGCCACTGGAAAAGGAACTGCACCAAGTATTTGGCTGACAGAGCCAATAGTGGAGGTGTGACTTCCAACTCAGGTACGCTTGTATGCAATGTTATAGACATTTATCTTCATGATGCTTCTAACAGTTCTTGGGTATATGATACCGGATCAGTTATTCACATATGCAACTCGTTGCAGGGACTGGTAAGAACTAGGAGCGTGGCGAGGAGAGGTTGATATTCGGGTCGGCAACAAGGCGAGAGTCGCTGCATTGGAAGTCCGCACGACGCAACTTCACTTACCTTCAGGATTTTTAATGGAGCTGAATAATTGTTATTATGTTCCAGTGCTTAGTCGAAATATTATTTCCGCCTCATGTTTGATGAGACAAGGTTATGAGTCGAATATTAAGAATAATGGTTGTTCTTTATATTTGAAAGATATGTTTCATGTCTTTGCACCCGTTCAGGACAGGTTATTTATTTTGAATTTTGATAGTGAATCGGTCTATAATATAAATGTGAAAAGGATGAAACCAAATGATCTAAATAAGACTTATTTTTGGCACTGTCGGCTTGGTCATATAAGTTGGAAGCGCATGAAGAAGATCCATGATGATGGACTTCTAACTTCATTCGACTTAGAGTCATTCGAGACATGTGAATCATGCCTACTAGGCAAAATGACCAAGACACCTTTTGCAAAGAGTTGTGAAAGGGCGTCCGACTTGTTGGAACTAATACATAGTGATGCATGTGGTCCAATGAGCACGACAGCCAGAGGTGGTTATGAAAACTTCATTACCTTCACTGATGATTTGAGTTGGTATTTATATATCTATTTAATGAAACACAAGTCGGGAGCCTTTGAGAAATTCAAGAAATTCTAGAGTGAGGTACAAAATCATCTCAGCAAGAAAATAAAGTTTCTACGGTCGGACCGTGGAGGCGAGTACATGATCCATGAGTTTGATGGCCATCTAAAGAATTGTGAAATAGTTCCTCACCTCACTCCTCCGGGTACACTGCAGAGGAACGGTGTATCGGAACGGAGAAATCGGACCTTGTTGGACATGGTACGATCAATAATGAGTCGAACAAATCTAACTTTATCATTTTGGGGTTATTGTCTAGAAACTACAGCATTCACACTAAACAGAGTACCATCGAAGTTAGTAGAGAAGACACCGCATGAGATGTGGACTGGCAAAAGGCCAAGTTTGTTTTTTCTTAAGATTTGGGGTTGTGAAGCATTTGTCAAGCGACTTCAGTCGGACAAGCTCACGCCCAAGTCGTCTAAGTGTATTTTCGTGGGGTATCCAAGGAAAACCTTGGGGTACTACTTCTACAACCGAGAAGAGGGAAAAGTGTTTGTCGCTCGGAATGGTGTCTTCCTTGAGAAAGAGTTTCTCAATCGGGGAGTCTAGGGGCGACTCGGCAAGGGCCTTGGAGGCTGAGCCAGTCATGGTACCTACGCCAGAAACAGCACCTGAACCACGGCGATCTGCAAGATTACAAAATGCTCGTGATGTTTTACTGTTAGACAGTAATGATCTGGCAACTTATTCGGAAGCGATGGTGGGTCATGGCTTGGAGCCAGGAGATCCGAATTAAAGTCCATGGATGAAAATCAAGTTTGGAATTTGATTGATCTGCCAGACGGTGCAAGACCCGTCCAGTGCAAATGGGTCTTTAAGAAGAAAACTGATATGGATGAAAATGTTTCCGTCTATAAAGGACGACTTGTCGCGAAGGGGTTCCAACAGGTTCAAGGAGTTGACTACGACGAGACCTTCCCCCCGTAGCGATGCTCAAGTCAGTTCAGATCATGTTAGCCATAGCAGTCTATTTCGACTATGAAATATGACAGATGGATGTCAAGACGGCTTTCCTTAATGGAAATTTAACTGAGGACGTGTATATGACACAGCCCGAAGGTTTTGTCGATCCAACTAATGCTGACAAGGTATGCAAACTTCAGAAATCCATTTATGGGTTGAAGCAAGCATCTCGGAGTTGTAACATTCGCTTTGACGAGGTAGTCAAATCGTTTGGCTTCATCAAGAGCGATCATGATTCTTGTTTATACAAGAAGTTTAGTGAGAGCAAAGTAAATGTTTTAATCTTATATGTGTACGACATATTACTGATGGGAAATGATGTCATGATGTTACAAGAAACCAAAGAATCATTGGAAAGGAGTTTCTCAACGAAGGATTTGGGTGAGGCGACTTAATACTGGGAATCGGGATCTATAGAGATAGATCAAGGCGGCTCATTGGATTGAGTGAGAGTACATATCTGGACAAAGTTTTGAAGAAATTCAAAATGGAAGAGTCTAAGAAGGGGTTCTTACCGATGTCCCATGGTGTAAAACCTATCAAGACTCAGTGTCCTTCGACGACTGATGAGCGAAGTCGGATGAGTGTGATCCCGTATGATTCGGCAATTGGATCCATCATGTATGTCATGATTTGTACTAGGCCAGATGTTTCCCGTTCTCTAAGTGTAACGAGAAGATACCATGCTAACCCTGGCGAAGCCCACTGGGCAACGGTTAAAAAACATCCTTAA
This sequence comes from Alopecurus myosuroides, assembly GCA_028641055.1. NCBI lineage: Eukaryota > Viridiplantae > Streptophyta > Magnoliopsida > Poales > Poaceae > Alopecurus > Alopecurus myosuroides. The sequence goes on along the minus strand of CM054057.1, from coordinate 212,948,010 downwards.
GTACTTGAGAAGGACTAAGGACATGTTCCTAGTTTATGGAGGTGATGAGGAATTCAGTGTAAAGGGTTACACGGATACGAGTTATCTCACTGACTCAGATGATTCTCGTTTGCAATCTGGATACGTGTTCGTAATGAACGGAGGGGCTGTGAGCTGGAAGAGTTCCAAGCAAGATAATGTGTCTGCATCTACGACAGATGCTGAGTATATTGCTGCCTCGGAGGTTGTAAAGGAAGTTGTTTGGATCAAGAACCTCCAGATGGATCTTGGTGTGGTTCAGGGCGCGCCCAATCCATTGGACGTATATTGTGACAACAATGGTGCTATCGCACAAGCCAAGGAACCTAGACAACACCAGAAGAACAAACATATACTCATGCGTTATCACCTCATTCGCCAGTTTGTCGAACAAGGTGATATCAAGTTATGCAAAGTACACACGGATGCAAACATTGCAGATCCGTTGACAAAGGCGCTACCACAGCCAAAGCATGAGGCGCACATGAGAGGCATGGGCATTCGATGCCTTGGCATATGATGTCGAGATGATTGACTCTAGTGCAAGTGGGAGACTGTTGGGAATATGCCCTAAAGGCAATCATGTATGATGTAATTCCCAATGTATTCATAAATTCGTCCTTGTTTTGAACATCTGATATATGTCATTGAATATGTGATTCGATTGTGAAACTATGTATTCATGTTGTTCATACTAAATTGTCCTTGGTCATTAAGGTTGTGCTGGACACACACCCTAGACTAATGTGAGTGTTGGCTGATGACTCGGTTCCACTTGTCATGGGCATGGCGATGCCATTCCCATGTTCACAGACTCTGCTAAAGAGTTTAGCAAGCTGAACTGACCCATATTGAGATGCAACGAGTAAGTCTTCATTTACATGTCTCAATCAATGTAAGCCTTAGACCTGAGGTTGTCGCACAATCCGAGTTGTGGATCACTGATGGCTCCCAAGTGCAGGAGATCAATTGTAGTACTTTTCGAATTAGAAAGCTTGTCGAACCAAGAGGAGCAGAAGGAACTGGTAAGTAGAATAGCAAAGGAATAATAAAAGCAACAGGTGTTTTTGTGTTTTAATTGTGTAGTGCAAGTAAAGTAAAATGCGGAAAGTAAATTGCAGCAAGTAGTAGGTCTCAATGAGAGACAAAGCCCAATCCTCTAATGCGCAAGAGGACAAGCTCAAGTGTGTGTTTGTGTCTTATATGTGGATAACGTTCCCGAGGGCTGCACGGATTTAGCTGGCATAGTGATTCATTGCATAACATGTTTGTATATCTTGTCTAGTTTTAATCTTCTTCGGACGGAGCCACAAATAGGAATAGCTAAATAAATAAACTATCACCCCTTATGATGGATCACGTGGCCAATTAAATGACAGCACGAGAATTATTAAGACATGATGTCCCACCATAGCCTTATGCTCTAAGGTCCCCGATACAAGTACCCTCATAATGCAATTCAACGACTCTGTCTCAAGTTCCTGTCACCTAAAGACATCATCACGTCACTACACTACGGTGTTCTCCTATGAGCCCATGTAGGTGAAGTGTTGTACAGTCGACGTTCGTACAACACCATCATAGAATCACATAAAAGATAAATACTAGACCAAATAACAACTTATCTCATGTAACAAATCATTGCCAATTCATCCTATGCCCTCAGGAACATGCGGGGACTACTCACAACGTGCAAACATGATCATGTATGGTGAAATATGTGGTATAACACAATCTGAAACAATGGATCCACCACCAAATAATGACAAGTACTCAATCCCAAACATGCAACAGAGTACAATAACACGTATCTAGGGTGTAGCAATGATCAAACTATGAGGGGAACGGAGTGGATCACGGTGATGGTGATGGTGGAGATGTAGGTGCTGGTGAGGATGGTGATGGAGATGCCTCCTCCCACGCCAAGGAGGAGATGGGATGAAGATGGGGATGATTTCCCCCTTCTCCGGAGCTCCGGAGTAGCAGGATCTGTCTCCCCCGCGGAGATTTTCGAGAGTTTCGCCGCCCTGGCGGCTCCGTCTCGTCTCGGGAAAATTAGGGTGTTTGTTTTCGGGGAAGACGGAGTCGTTAGCAAAAAGACCTCGGGGAGGAGGTGATGTGGGTCCATTTGGGGGCCCCACACGCGGCCAGGGAATCTGGCCGCGTGGGCTACCCCCTTTTGGGCCTCCTGGCCCTCCTCCTTTCTGTCTTGTGCCCACGGCCTTTCTCCCGAAGAAAAACTGACAGGGTTTCTTTCCTTTCGCAATTTGGATACCTGTAGCTCCTGAAACATAAAAAACATGAAAACAGGTGTTTTCTGACACCCGTAAATTAAATACCAAAAATAGGGACTTTGTAGGAAAGTCCCATAAAATCATCTAAAACATGCAAAACAATGACATAACATTGATAAAACATCCCAATAGTGCCTATATGGAGGGTATAAATGATGATATAAAATGCACGTATCAATCACCGACTTAGGTTCTGTCTAACGTTATTCCGTGACAAAGCAGTTATAAAGGCAGAGTTCGGGTCGAATGAGAAGCAAGCTGCGTGATGTGGATAATCAAGATGGGATTTTGCCCCTCCGAATGGAGAGATATTCTCTGGGACCTCTCGAGTGATATGATTCCGGAAGGATGGCCATGCGCGACTCGGTTAAGTGTTAACTGATTCTGTTGACTAAGAGTTAGTCAGATGAATCATATATCAGGGTCCGAGAAGAGAGTTGAGCTATTTAAGGGATGACGATAATTCGTCTATAGTTCGACAAGGTATATCGTGAGGAAAAAGGGACTCAGATGAAAGTCACATTGGAAGGTATGTCGTCATGACTCTATGGTACTTGGGAGTCGGCACGTTTTACTAGGAGCCACTACCGATTGATCGATTGGGAGTCGGACTCCAATCGTGTCCAAGTCGCCATGAGCTTGCAGGGTCACACACTTAAGAACGGGAGCAAGTATATTGGTCGGGTTGGACCCAAACCATAAATGGACTGAATTTGTGAGTCGGACTCACAGAGTGAATGGGCCACAAGCTTCAGAGGTAGAGTACGCTACAGGGTGCTACAGTCAAGCCTACATACCTCGTTGCGCCCCCGGGCTGTGGCCCGGTGGTCCAAGGCCTGGCTCCGCCCATGGTTGCACGTTGATTTAGGTACATTAACGTAGTTCTCCCCTTGATCAGGATGTATTGTGGGTGTTTTATATGTATTCAGCTCATAAAGCACAATTTATGGGCTCCTCCTCCTGCACCTTCATGAATATTGTTTGGAAGACTTGGCTCCCCCCTAAATGTAGCTTCTTCTCTTGGCTTGTTGTCCAAAACAGACTTTGAACCTCTGACCGCTTGAGATGGCCACATCATAAGAACTGTGAGCTATGCAAATGCCAACCTGAAACGGCTCGGCATGTCCTTTTTGAGTGACGTTTATCCTGAAGAATATGGGTAGAGGCAGCAACATGGTTAAAATGCCTAAACCTGCTGACAAGCCAACGGTTTGCGACTGTTGGAATGCCCTGGTAGCTATGACGTCATCCTCCCGTAAGGGGCTCAAAACTGCGATCACTCTCATCACTTTGGAGATCTGGAAATAAAGAAATGCGAGGGTGTTCAACAATAAATTCGCAACGATAGCGAACCTTGTCCAACGCATCAAGAACGAGGGTAAAAACTGGATCATGGCAGGAGAAAAGAAGCTGACGGAGATTATTGGCTAAGGCCTTCGTTTGTGGATCAGACCTTCGTTTCTGTGTTGGTGTTTCTGTTTTTGGGTGGTTTCCTTTCCCTTTGTGGCTTAGGCCTTCGTTTTCCCTGCTCCTACTATATCTTTACCTAAAAATAAAGGCATTAAGGCTTTCCTGGTTTGGTTTGGTTTGGTACGTCATCAGAGCTACCCCCAAAGTTGACACAAATTACCCCACTGCCATCCGATAAGTTAAATTTTTTTGGGTCTATTCTAGCCCCGGTAACTCTTCAGATACGTTGTCCGGTTCCCAATCGTTTGCTACATCATGAGAGGTTAGGTTAGTTCAATTCGTATCCGTTCTGCTTTAGATACGTCGTCTGGTTTCTGTTTTCTCTATTCCTCCGTGTATGACATCCTGCTTAAATCTGAGTACAACACGTACAAGCTACACGTCCTTAGGCCTAGCCAGCTCTCTATATAGAGGAGGGATCGGAGGAGACGCAAAGGGAAAAGTTCCGAGAAAACGATCTCGTCTAGACGTTGGGGCCGACAATCAACAATCTCGACGAGACCTGTGGCCGGAGGATACGTGCACGCCACATCTGGCCGAAAGCCTTTGACCGTAGGAAACGCGCGCCGACTCGGTCGCTCATGCAGAGAGCGATCGGAGAGACAGTTAGGCAATCGGTTCAGCTACTTGAATGCATCGGCAAAGCTTGGCAAAAGGGATGGCCTCGCGACGTCGTGGTCAACCTGCCGGGTCACCGCCATCACTAGCCATTGGCATAGCTCACAAGTCACAAACCGAGATGTAGCGGAGCTCCGGAGGACACATACGACGCCATGTCCAGCTCGTGAGGTCCTCACGCTATCATGCATATGCATAGTTTGTCCGGGAAGCTAGCTGGCTGACTTGGAGTCAAATTGCATGTGCCTGCAAATGTAAGTACAACAGACGAGCATGCAACTAGCTGCGTGTGCTCCCCCGGCGAGGACGACAATCATGGTGCCAAACGTAGGCGTCGTGACGGTGAGGACAAGTGCCGGTTGTTTAATGCCGCGGCCGACACCATCAACCCAAATTAGCTTCCTGTTGTTCTCGCTTCCATCCATACCCTGAAAACCGCTCCCTGCTCCCCGGCCAGCGCCTCACCTCCATTGCCGCACTACGGCGCCACCGTTTCATGCGACTCCCGCGTCGCCCAAATATTTCCGATGCAGCTCCATTCCATCCGTCACCAGTTCGCTTTTCCGACGCACTGTCATGGCTTCCTCCCCGCTCTGCAGCTCTAGCTCCACGGCCTAGCTAAGAGCATCGAATCTCAACGACCTTTGAGAGGTGGGGGACAACCAAACCGTTCTCCTTTTCCCACGAGTCAGGCTAGGCCGTTGTGGCCGGTCGACAAGGACCCGCATTGTTCGGTCCCTTTGCTGTTTTTTTTTCCAGATTACAAGACCTCTTGAGCCAGTCTCGAGCAATTTTTTGTCTTAAAACGCTGCCAATGGAGCTTCGCCGCCATGCTGCATGGATGAGCCTGATGCTTTAGGCAGCTCTACGTGAATAAGTACTGCATATTAGAAAAGAAAAAAAAATGGATGGATAGGGTGAGCATGAGAACCAATTGACTGGACGGGAAAAAGAACAGCCGTATTACACAAATTTCAGTTTGGCGTGTAAAACATAAGTTCAGGTCAAGGATTACTCACTGGAATTTTCAGAGAAACTTGATAACATAACAATAATATAATATTAATAAAGCTAGCAGGAACCCTTGGCCTGGCCAGCAAAAAATTGTCATACTGGCCCTAGCAAATTTCGTGATTTTTTTCGTCTAACTTATTGCCCTTTTAGCAAGAGTGCACATGGAGGGTCAGAGGTGTCGTACCCTATAACCAATGAGTTTTGCTACTGTCACCTTCTTCCACGCGGAAGTAGTTATACTTCCCCTCTTTCGGTATCCGCAAACAGTGGCTGGAAGAGAGGCATGTTTACCCCACTAGATTTCGCTAGGAAGGCGGTTGCCGTTGGCGCAAAGAGTGGCTACATGGAGAACAAGCTCGCTATCATGGCGGTTGGTCTGCTTCCGCCGTTGTGAGTGGTCCAATTATGCCCAAGAAAAAATTGCATAGGAAATAAATATTTTCCGTTGCAACGCACGGGCATGATTCCTAGTGAACATAAAAGGCAAAACTTTTGCCTTGTTTCGAAAGAAAAAAAACCTGGTTCAACAACAAAATCACTAGCTACTCGCTGCCACCTCTTATCATACATGGGTATTATAGTGGATATTTTGCTGTAAAAATATGAACAAGCATGGAGAATGCATACACCAAGGAAATCGCATTTACCCTACCTCTGGGCTCTGATGCCTCAAATTATTGATGTCAAGTTAAAAATCAGTCAACTAAAGCATCACTCATTACTACAGGAAAATATCAGCCTGAGCTATAAATGTTGATGTGCCTTTGTTCAACACATCAAGGTACAAACAAAACCTTGCATGATTCCAGGTTAACAGACTTTCAAGGTAAGGTGTTTTGAAACCATGGTTAATTTGCAACTCATGAAGATAAAAAAAATCTTTGGGTAATGAAGAAGAAAGTCCCATTTGTTGTTTCGGATCAAAAACTTAAGTTCATAATGCAAGAGGGAATTATTGCATCATGCCCACGTTTAGCTAATGTATCGCTATGAGATACTCTTAATGTCTACCAGAATATAAGTATTTTAGTTACGGGCCAATATGCATATCAAGTAACAAAAAGTGGTCACCTGACCTCCAGTATGTAATGTTGAACAAGTTCTTGATGCTCATGTCCATGAATGCAAAGCAAGCTATGCGGGTTTTTTCTGTCTGTATCTTTTGAGCTTTGTTTTACAGTATATTCTAAAGCTCCAATGCCACATTATGCCACGTAAGATACATTATTGACTTGCCAGTTATCATCGTTATAGGGTCACCCTCTTCCATCTTCTAGAGTAAATCCCCTTACCCACACGAGAAACAAAACGGTTCATGACCACTCATCACACTCACATACAAGTGTATAACAAAGCTGAAAATCCATTATTGACTGTGTCCTAATTACAAACTGCACAGCATAGGAAAAGACTCGGGCTGTCGCACTTCCCAGGACAAGTGAGCCCGCCAACCGCTCCCGAAACCCTAGCCGCCTCCCTCCCGGGCGACTCCAGAGGCACCGCCTCCCGCAAGCACACAAGCCCCTCCCGCCCACCTTCTTCTGCCGTTGCTGCTGCCGATTCCGGCGGCGGTGGCGGCGGGAGATCCCTCGACAGCGCCGCACAGGAGGTGGGTGTCGCACCCGGACTTCTAAAGGATACTCGCCGTTCCGTTGAACAGTAGTAGATTGGATTACGGGGCTTACCGGCACCCGCGTCCTCTTACGAGTAGGCCAACACACATATGTGTGACAACCAACCCCTATCTGTTCAGCGTCGACGTAAACTATCCCATAGAAATCAGGATACTACCATTGACATACTTCATACCATACACACATGGTACGTCAACGGCGTTTAACAAAATGATAGCACAACAGATCTCTAAGACACAAAAGATGGAAATAAGTTGCAACTGGCCCTCACTAGGGCAGAGAATAGCAAATACAATCATTCAGAGGACTCATGTCCCAACATATCATCATTACATAGCAGCGGAAGCAAACAAAGTGTCTGAGTACAGACAAAATCCAAATAGGCCTAAGAGGACGGCAATGAAAGGAAAACGGAGCCCATCCACGTAGTCTCGGATCCTTCCCGGGTCCGCTATCTACTCGTCAGCAGTCTCGTCAAACTCCACGTAGTAGCCATCACGGGGATCCTCGTAAGCGTAGTCTGCGGAAAACACAGCCCCAAAGGGGTCGGTACATACAAGTACTGGCAAGGAAGACTCGCACTTCACCAAGGTCTACCCGGCAACACCAGGTACAAATGCTTTAGGTTCAACGGAAGAATAGGTGATATAGAAGTATAGCAGCGGGCTGCGGTAACCAACTACAGAGACACGCTACAACTTCCGGCTAACAGAGAGAAGATAAGATAGCGTATCGTAACCAACTAGTACTAACCACCAAACAAACCCATCCAATGTTACCCCCTACTAAGGAAGCAACCCAAGGATAACTCACACAGTTGGATTAATGATGTTCAAATTATTGTGTCAATAATCTTATTACTAGTCAAAATTAGCATTAGTTAGGTGTAAGTTGTTCTGAGTACTTATTAGCCAGTACTTTCACCAAGTCAACCATAACCGTGGAAAACACGGCTTCTCGAGAAGATTTACCCTGCAGGGATGCACCAATTTGGCCGTACACGTAAGAATAACCCGCCAGATGGGAAGGCCTTTCCCACCAAGCGGGGCACTCAACACAACTCAACTCTTCTTCGCATCAAGCCCAAAGAACCCCGTGCAGTGAGCGCACGGCTAGTCAAGCCCCACGAAGAAAAGGGGACCCTCATAGCACTCTAAGAACGTGTCTCCCTAAATGCCGACTACAAAAGTTCCACCCTGTCCTGGGTTCGCAAGATCATGCATGCGGCAAATGGAAAACCCGAACTAAATGAGGCGATTTGGACGAGATGCGAATCGAATCAAATTGAGGGGGGCGCCCATACATGCTTCCCACATGCGGTTAGTGCGCTCATCATGGATCAGTAGACAAGACCCTTTTCCTAATTAGGGTCGACACTAGCAGGCCTCAAAACCACGCCGGGCCTCCTGCCGGTGCCTTATCATCAAGTTATTATTACCCATAACATTAACAGGTTGATTGTTTAACCATCGAGCCCATAGAACATAAATAAGTAAGGTAAAAGAAGTAACGGACAACATACTCGAACACAAGCAACCCTAAGCATGCTAGTAGGACTATGGCAAAAAACAAGGGTTATAGGTGTGGAGATGAGGCAATATCAGGGTTATAGGATATCATGTGATAGGATCGGGACACAAGCATCGATTCATAGGGCTAGCAGAAATAGACAACGGAAAGTATCGGTATCCAATGTTGAAAGGAACACAATGGTTCATGTGAGTGAATACTTGCCTGCAAACTCAGTAGCCTGGTACTGAGCTAACTCCTCAGAAGTGGTATCGTAAACCTCGTCTGTCTCGACGTCGTCGTCTATTCGAGAAGAAGCAAACAAACAATCGAAGAGAGACAAACAATCAATAACATGGCATAGTGCACAATCATGGGATGATGCATGACAATTTTATTGGTGCATCAAAGGTAAGCTAATTGACAAGGTAACAATATTAAATGGACCCATATGCAATTTGGATTGCATATGGAAAGCCCATGAATTATGGTTGAATTAATTGTTCTACAACTAATCAACAGTTGAAAGTGGATTAGCATCATGCATGGATGAGGAAAACAGAAAGAAAACAACAATAGAAACAATTTGAAATGAAGTTTACCAAGTTTGGAATTTTACTTATTAAGTTATGAAATTTTGGTTCCTTAAAGGTGTTACACAACTATTTGTTGTTTTCATCAAGTTTAATTGTTCAAAACAGATAACAAAGTTCATATTTGGAAAGAACACACAATTTTAGGTGGATTACATGTTTCAAATATTGAAAAAGGAATTGAGATGAATTAATTATGAATTAAACAAGTTTGAACAAGATTTAAATGAATTTAATTCAAGTTTGAATTTAATTGAATTTTTATTTGTTCAAAGCATTAAACCAAATTCATATTTCAAAAGTTTATACTTTTATGGTTGGAAACCATATTTTATAGGTTCAAAAGGAAATTAATTTGACCAAGTTATGAATTTAGCAATATTAAATGATTTAAACAAGGTTTAAATTATTTAACCAATTTTAATTATTCAAAACATGAAACAAGTTTATATTTGGAAAGGTGGTTTAATTTAGCATGGAAAACATATTTTATTTGTTGAAAATGGATTTAAAATGAGCAAGTTATTATTTTGGCAATTTTAAATGCATTAATCAATAAGCAGTTGTTTTCAGCAATTTAAATTATTCAAAACAGCAAACAAAGTTGATATTTGGAAAGTACATGAAAAATGGGATGGAAAACATATTTGGTTTGTTGAATTTGGAATTTTTATGCCCAAGTTATGAATTTTGCAAAATTAAGTGAATTAAACAAGTTTTTAAATATTTCACCAATTTGAAATATTCAAAACAGTAAACAAATTTTATATTTAGGTAAACAATTCAATTTGGTACAGAATACATGTTTAAAAAGTTGAATTTGGAGTTGAAATGATTTATTTATGCAATTTACAAGATTAAGGTGTAATCTGCCATTTTTATTACAGCTAGGGACTTAGAAAAATATTTTCAGGGACCTAGAATTAATTAACAGGGCCTGGATGTGATTTTGACAAGTTCTGTAACCAAACAAAATAAATAAAAAAGGTGTGGTTTAATTTTGCGGGAGGGGGACTCGAACCCCAGACCTCCTGCTGCGCGCACGGAGAGCAGAACCACTGCGGTGGTGCGATTGCTTGTGACAGTAGGGGGTCGTGGGGGGGTTAAGGTTCAGGAACGGTGTTTCTTTTTCTGAAACTGAAACTGAACATACTGAACCTGCTGCTGTGATCGCCCGCTGACAGAACGGTGATCGCCCGCTGCCGGCGAGGGGCCGTGCCGCGGCTGCTGCTGTGCGCACGGAGCGTGCTGCGAGAGGAGGAGGGAGGCGAGGGGAGAGAGAGGGAAAACTCACCGAGGGGGAAGAACAGAGGGAGGAGCAGGTCGGGGCGGAGCAGGACCTGACGGGTGGACGGAGCTGTCCGCAGGGGCGACAAAACCGCGACGGCGGCGGCGATGGGGGCCGTCCCTGTCCGCGTGGTGAGGCCGGTGAGGAAGAGGGCGGCCAGGGGTTTCCATTCCCGTGCTCGCCCTGGCCGGTGGGAGCCTCCATCGACGGCGATCGCCGGAGGGAAAAGGGAGGAATTTCGGGTGTGGGTTCAGTTACAGAGAAGGGTAGTTGCAGAGAGAGAGAGGTAGAAAGAATGGAGGCGGGGGAGAGAGGAAGAGAGGAGGAGAGGAGTGCGGCTAGGGTTAGAGGGGAACCCTAGGGCTTGAGCTAGGTTTATAGGGGGGAGGGGGAGAGCTCAGCCGTCTGCTCCCTGGATGTCGACGTGGGTAGCCTCAGATGGCTGCCGTACAGGGGAAGAAGAAGGGTGGGGTCGAAGGGGTACCAGGCCTGAGGGGTAGAGGTGGGCTGGGCCTGCTGCCCCTCTCTCTGTTTGGGGTTTTGGTTTTTATTATTTTTTTTGTTCTAGTTATTTTTTTTTGCTGATTGGAAAAGGAAGAAAAAGGCTAGGGTTTAGGGTTAGGAAAACTAGATAAATTTTTTGTATAGTTGGATTTTGGTAACAGCAGCATGTGTAAATTTATTTCTCCAAAAGATTTGAAATTATTTGATGTTTGCCATTTGTTTGAAAATGAATGAAATTTGCTATTAAATGAGTTATTAAAAAGACCCAGTTAATTAGTGTGAACCCTTAAGCTTATTTGAAACAATAGATTGATTTGTTTTGGTAATTTTCATAAAGTTCAAAAAGGTTGCTGTTTGGAAAAGTTAATTGAATTTGAAAATGGTTTGGTATTAGATGAATTTTTGTTAGAAACAAATCAACAGTTTTGAAATCACAACTTTAATGGAAACAATTGATTGTTTTGATTTGAAATATCATTTTGGAAATTGTAACATCACAAGTATGAAACAAAAGGTTTGAAATTTGATTTAAAATTCAAATAGAAAACAAAGGAAAACAAAGCAAAACAAATGCAATGGACATGATGTCATGATGCAAAACATAAAATAACAGAGAGCAAACATTCTAATGGCTATTTTTCATACTTGGGATGTTACAGTGGGGCGCGGCATGAGGATAGGGCGGCGCGTCCGGCTTGGCTGGGGCCTGAGGCTCTCCGGCAGCGGATGGTGTTGAGGAGGAGGTGGGGTGCCGCCGACCTTGGCCTGCATCTGGTCGCCAATGCTCCGGTTAGGGCTGAGGCTCTGATCTGGGCTGTTGTGGGCCGGCCGGGACAGCTACGGGAAGATCTGGTCGTCAAGATGGAGACGGCATGCAGCTGCGTCCCGGACTGTCTTCTCTTCTGTTGCCATTCATGCTGGGAGATGACTCGTGGCGAGGGGGCTTGCGAGGCTTCAGAATAATGGCGGTGGTCCTAGGGTTTCCCATCGGGCGAAGATGAAGATCCTCATATAGGTTCTCTTTGATCAAGCCGGGGTGTCGACCGAAAGACTCCGCCGGCGAACTCCCATGGGCGAAGCCTGGAGATTGCTGGATCGGTGGAATTTGGTCGCAATGCTCAGTCATCGAAGGTGAGATTGGAGGACTAGCAACGGTGGTCGGAGTCTTTGCATCGATGGGGAACTGGCTTGGAGTTACAAGATTCGTAGCAGCCATATGTCATAGGGGGCGACAATATGCGTGAAGTCCAAAGTCCTACCTTTCAGGGTGAAAGCCCAAGGTCTGGTCTTAATTGGTTGTGCCTGGCACTGGTCTTCTTGGAGCCGTTGTTTTGAGAGCGAGGATTATCTTCAGGGTGAAAGCCCAAGGTCTGGCCTTAATTGGTTGTGTCTGGCACCGTTCTTCTTGAAGACGTTGCTTTCGAAGAGATGGACATCAGCTGTTGCTTAGGTGGTGGTTGTGCAGATACCGCGAGGACTGTAACTCTGTAGCGTGACTTTTGTTTTTATTTCTTCTTTTTATTGTCTTTCGGCTGTGTGCATCCATTGCCTTGTTGCAGAGGCCGAGTGTAATTTGTATCTCCGCGATATTAATATACTTCCCTTTGTCAAAAAAAAAAAGGAAAATGATAAATAGAAAAGATCATGTCAAGTATTCATACAACAGAATTGAGTTCAAAGATATGTGTTCACCAGAAAAAAATGAGTTATTAAACTTCCCTTCTCAAAATGAGCGATTAAGAAGGGAATGTGGATGTTAGAAGGTTAAATTATCCTTCAAATAATAATAAAATTTGGTAAATGGCCTTTAGTTACCTCGTCTAAACCTGAAAACTATCATATCATCTTACCATCTTCTGAGCTCTGATATCTTAGTCTTAATGCCAAGTTAACCGATCAACATTAAACATCACCCATTACTAAAGTAGTGTCAGCCCAATATAAATGTCCATCCATCTTTGTTCAATAACAAAGATTGCCACCATTTGAGATGACCCTACCTAGCATCAGTAATGTGTGAGTACATTTTGTTGACGAAAAGATCAATGACATCAAAGCACTCGATTGTGTAGAACTAGGAGGACGATGTATGAGGCTAGTAGCAGACAATAACTGCAACTTGGTCCATCTGAGCATCTCTCTTTCCCTCTATTATCTCTAACAGTAATTGTATTCTTTCGTATTTCCTAGCTCCTCCTACTTTAGTCTAACTATAGTGTTTACTCTTGCATCATTTCGGAACCCTAGTTAGGTTTCAGATTTCGTGCAAAATAATTTTTGTTTACCTGTTTCTATGTAGAAGTCTTAATGGTGAAGGGGAAATCATTGTACAAAATAAAGAGAGGAGAATAGTAAGCTAATTTGGTGGTTAGTGATTAATTCAAGGGTTATACGATGACTAATTCCACTGTTAAGTTATTTTTTGGTACAACTTTTGTTTTAGAGTAACTTCTACAGATAAATTGATGCAAGACATGTATTTTGTAAAACAATGTGGACAAGCTCAAGTCAGGTTTTTGTAAGTATTACAAATTCTAATTTTTCATAGTCAGTGAGATTTCGTTCAAGCCCCGTCACTGCTTCTAATCACATATCTGGCTTCAGTAGGCATACTCACTAGGTGGCATTGAATGAGGTGATTCTATGGCAGATCACGAGAATTCGCCTAACAAATGCCCCCTTGCATATTTTGGTGACAAGTGTTATCGGGGGCATTATTGTAATTTCCCCATTGACTGTGATTGAATATGCATGTTTTGAGGGCAGACACATTTAACAAGCTGAAAAACGATGTGTGTTCTAGTATATGGCTGGCCCTGTTGAAGTTTGCTACTCATGGTTGCTTTGTAAGCTCATTATGACAATGGAGAGAGTATGGTTTATGGGGTTGGTACATAATTAGCTCGATCAGCATGTGATAGAGGCCATCCTAGTTACAACTGACATAAATGCAGTAAGATGGCATTATTGTTTCATTTAGACATTCAGCTAATGTATCATGGTTGATATTGATATACCAGAAAGTAAGTATTTTAGCGACAGGTCAATGGGCATATATATATCATATAACAAGGTTAAGACGCCCACGGATGCCACCACCTATAGCTTCGACTACCGCTAGAGCCATCCTGTAGTCTCACTTGCAAGATGATTCTCTTTTATTGCACCGTACTATGCACATCATGAGGACACAAGTTCTTCGGGTAATGCACGAGAAAGGCCCATTTCTGCTATCAGAAAACGAAAAGACTTGGGTTTATCCACAAACATGAAAACGCTCGCCGCCACGACATTGATATTTTATGAGAACATATGTATTGTAAGTTTGTAACAAGGATTCAATAAGGGATATCAGAAAGTTATCAACTGAGCACTAGTCTATATGTTTAACAAGTTCTTCATGCTCCAACGAGCTTTCAGTGAATTACCAATCCGGAACAGTTATCATAGCTAAGCAGCATCGCGAAACGACCACTAAGTAACAATTTGCACTAGAAATATATATCAGCTAGAGATCTTGTAAAATTGTAGATTGCAGAGACCCAATTTACATCTAATCACAAATCCACATAGTTATCGAGTGAATCAGGCATTACAACGAACACTATAACGATTTAAACCGATCACATCACCTCGGGCATTCAGTGGCCCCTGAAAGCTAAGAAGCAGCAGTCGCAACCAAAGGGTCAAAGCACAATGCCGCCAGCGTCAGCCTTGCCGAACAAGGCCCAGGGTACTTTTAGTATGCACCTCATGTGGAAAAAAGTTTATGCATGTGTATAATATATTTTCCTGGATAATCATGTGTATCAAGAGTTATTTTTTTTTTATTCACCTCCGATCATGTTACATTTCAGTCGATTTTCTAAATTACTCAGTGCTAAGTCTACAAAATACAATGCCTGCTAGCATTCAACCGTAACGTAGCTAAAAATGCAGTTTTTAGAACTGCTTGTTTTTAGAACTGCTTGTTTATGTATCCAGACCTTGGTGATGGGAATCGTTTCATGTCTAAAAAAGTTCTTTAAGTCTCCAATGATCATATTTTCAAATTTTATTTTAGCCACCAGAGAATATCATGATCATGTTAGCATTATTTACTAGACATCACACCAAATTTCATCTATAACATGTTTGTATTATCATTGATGACCCGGTGGGTAACAGAGAAAGCTAACATTACCATCGGAGATGACCCTACCTAGCTAGCAGGTCAGTAAAAGACGCGATCCAAGTCTTCGGTTGCTCACGCCCTGTCTTCTCCTAGTCTTTCCCTAGCTCTTCAGCCTCGCCTTTCAAATGCCGCCTCTATTGAGTTAATCTCTCTGCGTTCTCTATTAGCCTCTATTACGCTAGATCCGTCTGCGCTTGATGTTTGGGTAGCTCGATCCAACAGCAAGCCTCTAACCACTAAATCAGCATACTTGGCAGCTTTTGATCATTTGCAGGTGTCAACTTTTGCAAATACCATTTGGAGAAACTTCGCGACAAATCGTTGCATGTTTTTCCTTTGGCTGGCGGATCGAGGGAGGCTCTTCACCAACCTCAGACGCTTCCGGAGAGGGATCTCCGACTCCGACTCCTGCCCGTTCTGCCTGGCATCGGAATCTATTAAGCACTTGCTACTACATTGCCCTCTCATCCTACCTTGCTGGGCGGCTATACCGCCTCTACATGCTAATATTACTTCCTGCGCCAACATCCGAGAGCTCTGGGTTGGCTAGGCCAGAAATAAGGTTCGCACCTCGGATCTAATCTGCGTCCTGTGGAACATTTGGAAGAGGCAGAATGCCAAGGTCTTCCATGACAAGTCTGAGCCCGTCTCCATGGTCTTTCGTCGCTGCGCTGAAGACCTCTGGCTTTGGACACATCGGTGCCACAACTCAGCTGTTCGCGCTCTACTACATGGCTGGGCGATCATGTTCTCTCACCTTGCACCCCCCCCCCCCGACTAGCTCTTTTCTTATACTTGTACTCTCCCCTATCTCGTCATGCCCAACTGATCTGTACATATTCCATCCTCTAACCCCAATGTAATTTGCGTTTGCCTTTGCTTTTTTCTTTTGGCTTTTTCTGTTACATAGTTAGTTCTGCTTTTCTTTTGCTGGGATACTTCTTTGTACAACGACTTGCGGATTCCTTCCCGCGTTATATTGGAAAATTGGATTCAGGCCGGCTTTTTTAGCCCGCCATAGCACTCTCGAAAAAGAAAAAGACGTGATCCGATCTAGCAACAAGAATACATGAGTACATTTCGTTGAAGAGAGAGGAGCGCTGAAATTGAAGCACTCGATTAGGTAATACCAGAAGGTGGATGTAAAAAGGAAAAGGGCAATCAATAACATTGAATATTCGAAGCCGTAATTGCTATCTAGAGTGTACTATATACATCCTTCTTATATAGTTCCATGTATTATACCTCTTCTCTTATTCTCTGTCTTCACAAACTACTAATTCTTCGCCAACCTAAGCGCAGTGACAAGTAGTCTTCTCCTATTCTATGTCTTCACGAACTAATTATTTGCCAACCTAAGGGCACTGACAAGCGAAAAGAAGATATGAGCTGATAGGGCTGGAATGCGTACGGAAATCTTCAATATCACGAGAGACTTATTGCGAGCCAATGGTATTGCACAGCACCAGAACAAAGTTCCAGACCTGTACATCCCTACATTTATACGGCGCTTCAAGTTATTCAATTAGGCACTCTTCACTGAAGCAAAGGAGACCCTTCTCACTGTAATACCCTCATACCATGGTACTATTGGAGGAACATCGCAACTAAGACCATAGAAAATCTTGTTCTACAGCAAAATCACTAGTTCCTCGTTGCCACCTAGTACCATACATGTGTATTGTAGAGGTTATTTCACTGCGAAAATATGGACAATGGAGAATGCATACACCACCGTGGTGCTCTGAAACTGCATTTACAATAAGAAATGCAGAATCCTCTTATCAGTATTTCCACATTAAAGAAACAATACACAAGAGGGCATGCTCGATATGGCCGTCCAAATTTGGCATGCCGCAAGAAGGTTCGGGCTCATAACATTACAAATGCGTAATTTTGTGGATGCATGCTAGCAAAGCAGAGTTCTTTTTTCTGTAACTTTTCAGCTATACTTTATAACTCCAGTGTCACCTTATTTCGCGTATGAACATAGTATTGATATAAAAGTTACCATCCCACCCTCTTCCAGCATCTATCCTGAGTGCTCGTAATTAAACTAGCCTTCAAATAATAACAATGTTTGGTCAATGACCTTTAGTTACCTCGTATAAACCTGAAAACTAGCATATCACTTTACCACTCTACGGGTTCTGATATCTTAAAGTGTTAACGACAAGTTAACAATTCAACCTAAAGCCTGATCCATACTACTTCTCAAGCTATAAATACGATCAGCATTCTTTTGATAATGAAGATTGCTATCATTGAAGATGAATCTACCTACCATTAATAATGTATGAGTACATTTTGTTGAAGAGAGGCGAGCAGCGACATTAAAGCAATTGATTGTGTAGTACTAGGAGCAGGAGGATCCAAACAACAAATGACAGAACTAGCATTGGACATTCGAACCCGTGGTTGTTAGCGAGCGTAATGTGTACATGCTTCTTATTTAGGTATCATGTATTCTAACTGTTTGCCTATGCCCTTTGTTCATGAACTAGTCCTTCCCTGAGCTACAAGCAGTCAAGCACCATGACATGCAGAAATTGGCTAGTAGGACTGGGATGCATAGGGAGATCTTCTACCACTTTCTCTGTTGTGAGCTGCGAGCATATCACGTGGCATTTGGGAGAGCCAATGGTATTGTGCACTGCTAGCTATGTTGTAAGCACATTTACACCTTCAGATGCTATGCTCACCAGGCAGCATTGGACCGTGGAGCATGACATGGCTACAATGGTCCTCCGTCGGTGACGTATTCCCTCATAGATGCCCCCTAGTATCTTTGGTTGCGCGCAGTTGCAGAGGCAGGTTCAAGACACGCCCGGGGCCGGCTTCAGTGCGCTACCGGGGCTATAGCCCGATGGTCCGTGGTTTGGCTCCGCGAGAAAATATCTGTTGTTTAATGGTAGCACCCTCTCGGCCTCCGCCCCTGGTTGCACGTTGATTCAGGGACATTAATGTAGTTCTCCACTTGATCAGATGTATTGTATATATCCACTAGTTTTTAAATTTCATAAAATCAGATGCCCCTACAGTATTTCAGTACAGAAAAATGCATGTTTTATTAATTTGCGTGAAAATGAGTGATTATATTATTAATTAAGGTGGATTTCAATCAATTCGTGAAATGAGATAAGGTCATCCGGGCAGGATCCCAACCAGACCATAGTACAACCTTGACTTCTTGCAAAAGAAGCCAATTCACGACTAAACTTGTTCTGTACTACCTATTTTTGTAACTTTAATCTCTGTATCTCCACTGAAAATATTTCAAACTTTTTCACTATATATGTGCAGGCCAAGAAACAGTGATAATTGCCAAAACTGCTTCTGCACAATCTGACTCTAGGATGATCGGTAGCTGAGACCATTGAAAGGAAAAGGTGCGAGAAAGTCTACGCTACGTCTAGGGTTAGGGTATGGCGACGCTGAGGCGATCGGGCGCCGCCACCCCTCCCAACCACGGGAGCGGATCGAGTCTTCGTGAATCAGGAGTCTACGAACCGAAGAAGGAGTCCGGATCGACTACGCATGAGGGAGTCCTTGCCCAGCACGATCCCATCGGGGAGATCGGAAAGGATTCGACCAGGAACCACATAAATACGTGGGCAGGCGGCGGAGTCAAACGCATAATCGAAGCTTTTGACGATCGCTCAAACCACAAAAATCCGCTAAAGGATACTCGCCGTTCCGTTGAACAGTAGTAGATTGGATTACGGGGCTTACCGGCACCCGCGTCCTCTTACGAGTAGGCCAACACACATATGTGTGACAACCAACCCCTATCTGTTCAGCGTCGACGTAAACTATCCCATAGAAATCAGGATACTACCATTGACATACTTCATACAATACACACATGGTACGTCAACGGCGTTTAACAAAATGATAGCACAACAGATCTCTAAGACACAAAAGATGGAAATAAGTTGCAACTGGCCCTCACTAGGGCAGAGAATAGCAAATACAATCATTCAGAGGACTCATGTCCCAACATATCATCATTACATAGCAGCGGAAGCAAACAAAGTGTCTGAGTACAGACAAAATCCAAATAGGCCTAAGAGGACGGCAATGAAAGGAAAACGGAGCCCATCCACGTAGTCTCGGATCCTTCCCGGGTCCGCTATCTACTCGTCAGCAGTCTCGTCAAACTCCACGTAGTAGCCATCACGGGGATCCTCGTAAGCATAGTCTGCGGAAACCACAGCCCCAAAGGGGTCAGTACATACAAGTACTGGCAAGCAAGACTCACACTTCACCAAGGTGTACCCGGAAACACCGGGTACAAATGCTTTAGGTTCAACGGAAGAATAGGTGATATAGAAGTATAGCAGCGGGCTGCGGTAACCAACTACAGAGACACGCTACAACTTCCGGCTAACAGAAGATAAGATAGCGTATCGTAACCAACTAGTACTAACCACCAAACAAACCCATCCAATGTTACCCCCTACTAAGGAAGCAACCCAAGGATAACTCACACAGTTGGATTAATGATGTTCAAATTATTGTGTCAATAATCTTATTACTAGTCAAAATTAGCATTAGTTAGGTGTAAGTTGTTCTGAGTACTTATTAGCCAGTACTTTCACCAAGTCAACCATAACCACGGAAAACACGGCTTCTCGAGAAGATTTACCCTGCAGGGATGCACCAATTTGGCCGTACACGTAAGAATAACCCGCCAGATGGGAAGGCCTTTCCCACCAAGCGGGGCACTCAACACAACTCAACTCTTCTTCGCATCAAGCCCAAAGAACCCCTTGCAGTGAGCGCACGGCTAATCAAGCCCCACGAAGAAAAGGGGACCCTCATAGCACTCTAAGAACGTGTCTCCCTAAATGCCGACTACAAAAGTTCCACCCTGGCCTGGGTTCGCAAGATCATGCATGCGGCAAATGGAAAACCCGAACTAAATGAGGCGATTTGGACGAGATGCGAATCGAATCAAATTGAGGGGGGCGCCCATACATGCTTCCCACATGCGGTTAGTGCGCTCATCATGGATCAGTAGACAAGACCCTTTTCCTAATTAGGGTCGACACTAGCAGGCCTCAAAACCACGCCGGGCCTCCTGCCGGTGCCTTATCTTCAAGTTATTATTACCCATAACATTAACAGGTTGATTGTTTAACCATCGAGCCCATAGAACATAAATAAGTAAGGTAAAAGAAGTAACGGACAACATACTCGAACACAAGCAACCCTAAGCATGCTAGTAGGACTAAGGCAACAAACAAGGGTTATAGGTGTGGAGATGAGGCAATATCAGGGTTATAGGATATCATGTGATAGGATCGGGACACAAGCATCGATTCATAGGGCTAGCAGAAATAGACAACGGAAAGTATCGGTATCCAATGTTGAAAGGAACACAATGGTTCATGTGAGTGAATACTTGCCTGCAAACTCAGTAGCCTGGTACTGAGCTAACTCCTCAGAAGTGGTATCGTAAACCTCGTCTGTCTCAACGTCGTCGTCTATTCAAGAAGAAGCAAACAAACAATCGAAGAGAGACAAACAATCAATAACATGGCATAGTGCACAATCATGGGATGATGCATGACAATTTAATTGGTGCATCAAAGGTAAGCTAATTGACAAGGTAACAATATTAAATGGACCCATATGCAATTTGGATTGCATATGGAAAGCCCATGAATTATGGTTGAATTAATTGTTCTGCAACTAATCAACAGTTGAAAGTGGATTAGCATCATGCATGGATGAGGAAAACAGAAAGAAAACAACAATAGAAACAATTTGAAATGAAGTTTACCAAGTTTGGAATTTTACTTATTAAGTTATGAAATTTTGGTTCCTTAAAGGTGTTACACAAGTATTTGTTGTTTTCATCAAGTTTAATTGTTCAAAACAGATAACAAAGTTCATATTTGGAAAGAACACACAATTTTAGGTGGATTACATGTTTCAAATATTGAAAAAGGAATTGAGATGAATTAATTATGAATTAAACAAGTTTGAACAAGATTTAAATGAATTTAATTCAAGTTTGAATT
Source organism: Alopecurus myosuroides (assembly GCA_028641055.1). Taxonomy (NCBI): domain Eukaryota; kingdom Viridiplantae; phylum Streptophyta; class Magnoliopsida; order Poales; family Poaceae; genus Alopecurus; species Alopecurus myosuroides. Next base: position 212,926,865 of record CM054057.1, on the reverse strand, counting down.
TAATTGAATTTTTATTTGTTCAAAGCATTAAACCAAATTCATATTTCAAAAGTTTATACTTTTATGGTTGGAAACCATATTTTATAGGTTCAAAAGGAAATTAATTTGACCAAGTTATGAATTTAGCAATATTAAATGATTTAAACAAGGTTTAAATTATTTAACCAATTTTAATTATTCAAAACATGAAACAAAGTTTATATTTGGAAAGTTGGTTTAATTTAGCATGGAAAACATATTTTATTTGTTGAAAATGGATTTAAAATGAGCAAGTTATTATTTTGGCAATTTTAAATGCATTAATCAATAAGCAGTTGTTTTCAGCAATTTAAATTATTCAAAACAGCAAACAAAGTTGATATTTGGAAAGTACATGAAAAATGGGATGGAAAACATATTTGGTTTGTTGAATTTGGAATTTTTATGCCCAAGTTATGAATTTTGCAAAATTAAGTGAATTAAACAAGTTTTTAAATATTTCACCAATTTGAAATATTCAAAACAGTAAACAAATTTTATATTTAGGTAGAAAATTCAATTTGGTACAGAATACATGTTTAAAAAGTTGAATTTGGAGTTGAAATGATTTATTTATGCAATTTACAAGATTGTTCTGTACTACCTATTTTTGTAACTTTAATCTCTGTATCTCCACTGAAAATATTTCAAACTTTTTCACTATATATGTGCAGGCCGAGAAACAATGATAATTGCCAAAACTGCTTCTGCACAATCTGACTCTAGGATGATCGGTAGCTGAGACCATTGAAAGGAAAAGGTGCGAGAAAGTCTACGCTACGTCTAGGGTTAGGGTATGGCGACGCTGAGGCGATCGGGCGCCGCCACCCCTCCCAACCACGGGAGCGGATCGAGTCTTCGTGAATCAGGAGTCTACGAACCGAAGAAGGAGTCCGGATCGACTACGCATGAGGGAGTCCTTGCCCAGCACGATCCCATCGGGGAGATCGGAAAGGATTCGACCAGGAACCACATAAATACGTGGGCAGGCGGCGGAGTCAAACGCATAATCGAGGCTTTTGACGATCGCTCAAACCACAAAAAATCCGTGGAGATCCCTGTTATTGTGTACGCTCGAAAGATGTCGCTTGTCAATGGTGGGGGTGACAAAGGGGAGGCCGCTGAGGCATCCACCCACCCGAAGCCATTGATGGGGGGCGCGATCGTGCATGCACGCCAGGAGCGCCGGGTTGTGATTGAGGAAGCTTCGGAGGAACCTGATGGAAATTGGGACGGAGCTGAGGAAGAAGGTACGAACGTGGGACCTGAGGTGAGGATTGAGGGGGAAGTATACATGGAAGATGATATCTGCGCTGAGGAACCCGAGGAGGAGCAAACGGAGGAGGCTGCGCCCATGATGTGGCGCCTCTTAGCAAGATATTATTCCATCAAGGCGGCAAACTACACAAATCTGCATAAGCACTTCATGGAGGTCTGGGGTATCAGAGGGAAGATGACTTTTGCGCCACTAAAGGATAATTTCTTTATCATCACCTTCATGTCGGAGGGAGACTACAAGTTTGTTGCTAGAGGTGGACCATGGATTCTGAAAGGGGTAGCATGTCTGATCGCCCCTTTCATAGATAACTTAAGGCCCTCGGAGACGGTGCTTGATTCGATCCAAATTTGGGTCAGATTCTATGATGTACCATGGAAGAAACAAACAGAAGCATATGGTCAGTTTGTAGGTTCTCACCTAGGGAGGGTGAAGGAAGTGGACGTGGATAAGGCAGGGTTGGAGTTTAATGATTACCTCCGTGTGCGTATTGAGCTACCCCTGAACAAACGCCTGCAGACTCGTTTCACTGCCAAGATGAGGGGCCAAGCAACAGAACTGGTTTATCCACTTCGGTATGAGAGAGTCCCACATTTTTGTTTTCACTGTGGTTTTATCGGACATGCAAAGGAGGAGTGTGAGAAGAAAATACGCGGGGTTCCATCGCTGTGCTATGATGCATCTCTCCGATGCTCTCCAAAAAGAAAGTTTGAAAGAAGATCAATCTCATCTACTGCCACCCCCGCAGCCAAAAAGAGTCTCCTCTTCAATACACCAACTGGAAGTGTCAGCTCATCCTCGCTGGGAAGGCCAAAGACTAGTGTGGAGGCTTCGATGCAGCACACACAGAGATACACTGTAGAGGTCCCGGAGGCAGTGGACGCAAACGATGGTTTTGAGGAGAACGAGTTCAGAACAGATGCAGAGGTTGAGCAGGCCCTAGCCAACACGGTTTGCGACATGAAACTGAAGCTGGCAGGGGAAGCAGGCAACCAATACGAAAGAGCATCCAAGAGCAACTCGGCACAATCAACAAAGGACAGGGAAGGTGATGTTCAGATGACAGAGAAACAACAGGAGGATGATATAAAGAACCCGATGCCACCTCTGGAAGATGTCTCGGTGCATCCAGGTCTTCCCCAGCAACCGAGTAGCCAAGACATGATACCGGCGATACGTAACTTGTCAACATCATCTCTCTCTCTGAGTAGTGCATCTGATATTCACATGCACGCAGCAGACTCGGTTCTGGGAAAACGTTTGGCGACAGATGAAGTACAAGGCAAATGTTTGGAGTTATCGCTAGCGCTGAACTATGGAGTTCAGGCGGGTAACATTCAGAAAAAAGGGAAGGTATGCAAGCTGAACCAGATTCAGAAGCAAGACAAGGGAGAGGAAGGGCAGAAGAAAGCGAAGAAAATGGCAGCAACCGGACTTGGGGCTTCCGGTGAACTGACGAGACCAAATGTGTGGTCTCGTCAGGAGCAATGAATTTCCTATCCTTCAACTGTCGAGGAGCCGGGAATGCCTTGACAGCTAGAGAAGTGTCTTCTTTTTCCCAAGTCTGGAGTCCTCGTTTAGTTTTTCTTTGTGAGACTAGGCAACACAAAAATAAAATGCGTCGGTATCGTCATAGGTTAGGTTTAAAAGGTTTTGTTGGTTTTAGTAGTGATGATCTTAGTGGTGGTTTGGCCTTATTTTGGCATGAGAGTCTCTATGTAGAAGTTCAAAGTGTTACTGAAAGAATTATTGATGTGTACGTGCGTGTGTCACCGACTGCCCCCCTTTGGCGCCTAACGTGCATCTATGGGGAGCCACGCGTGGAAAATCGTTATCGGATGTGGGAAACTCTCCGTACCCTAAAAGCACAATCCACCCTACCGTGGTTAATTATTGGTGATTTTAATGAGGCGTTGTGGCAAGAAGAACATTTCTCAAAGACTCCCCGTTCGGTAGATCAAATGGATGCTTTTAGAGAAGTTTTATCTGATTGTAACTTGTCTGATTTGGGCTTTTCAGGTGTTCCATATACATATGACAACAAGAGAAGAGGACAAGCAAATGTGCGGGTGAGATTGGATAGGGCGGTGGCATGCCCGAATTGGGGAGACCTCTTCTCCGATTCACATGTGCAACATCTAGTAACAACAGTATCGGATCACTGCCCCATCTTATTGAATATGGTCCAAGAGGAAAGAGGTAGCAGTACCCAACCAAGACGACAGTATGAGATTTTTTGGGAAAGGGAAGCCCAAGTTACTGAACGTATATCATCGGCATGGGATAATTCAGGACCAAAAAACGACTTGGGTGACATTATGAAGGGCCTGGATCAGGTGATGGATACGCTTCAGAATTGGAGCAAACACAAGTTTGGAAATGTCCTAAAGGAGCTGCGCAAAGCGAGACAGAAGCTGGAAGGCCTGATGCTCACCAATGCTAGCCAACAGGAGATCAGACAGGCTAGTGATCTTTTAAATGAGCTGCTCTACAGAGAAGAAATGTTGTGGTTGCAACGTTCTAGAGTGACCTGGCTTAAAGAGGGTGATAAAAATACAAAGTTTTTCCACCAAACAGCAAAATGGCGGGCTAGGAGAAATAAAATAAAGAAACTAAAGGATGCCCATGGAGTCTGGAAGGAGGTACCAACCGATATGGAACTCATGGCAACCTCTTATTTCAAGGAGCTATTCACAAAGGATCCATCACTAAATTCGGAAGGCCTCTTAAACCTCATACATGAAAAGGTAACAGGTGATATGAACAGGGCCCTCTGCGAGGATTTCAGTGATAAGGAGATTAGCGATGCCCTATTTCAGATTGGCCCTCTTAAGGCCCCGGGAGTGGATGGTTTCCCGACGCGTTTCTACCAGCGTAATTGGGGCACAATCAAGGAGGATATCATCAATGCGGTAAAACTCTTCTTTGTCACTGGTCGTATGCCTCATGGAGTGAATTCCACTGCAATTGTCTTAATTCCAAAGGTCGAACAACCAGAAACATTGAAAGACTTTCGCCCCATAAGCCTCTGCACTGTAGTCTACAAGATAATATCAAAATGCATGGTAAATAGACTTAGACCCATTCTGGGGGATATTATTTCGGTGAATCAAAGTGCCTTTGTGCCTGGCAGGCTCATCACTGATAACGCTCTCCTGGCATTCGAATGCTTACATTTCATCGAACACAATGTGAAAGATGAGGCGAATTTTTGTGCGTATAAGCTAGACCTTTCCAAGGCTTATGACAGGGTTGACTGGGATTTTTTAAGGAAAATGATGCAAAAGTTGGGTTTCTCGCACCGATGGGTGGACTGGACAATGGCGTGTGTCACATCGGTACAATACAAAGTGAAATTCAATGGGAACCTACTGGAATCATTTTCGCCTTCCCGTGGCCTACGGCAAGGTGATCCCCTGTCACCCTTCTTGTTTCTGTTTGTTGCAGATGCTTTATCAGCCTTGATACAAAAGGAATTGGAGATGGAGAACCTTGATGCATTAAAGGTTTGTCGCCGTGCACCGGGTATATCACATCTGTTATTCGCGGATGACAGTTTGTTATTCTTTAAAGAAAATGCAGTACAAGCTCAAAGGATAAAGGTGATTTTGAACCAGTACACTAATAGCACGGGCCAGCTAATAAATCCGGAGAAATGCTCCAGTTTCTTCGGAAAATCTTGCCCCGAAGAGGCTCGGCTTGAGGTGAAGAGAGAGCTGGAGATCACAAAGGAGGCTTTTGAATCTAAATACCTGGGGCTCCCAACCCCGGATGGAAGGAGGAACAAAGGAAAATTGGAGAGCCTACCGGCTCGGTTATCCAGAGCTTTGACAGAGTGGGATGATAGCCACAAATCGCAGGCTGCTAAAGAGGTTCTTATAAAGTCAATTGCCCAAGCACTACCCGTCTATATTATGAGTGTTTTTAAGTTACCGCTGGGCTTGTGTGATGAGTTAACAAAGATGATCCGTAGATATTGGTAGGGTGCGAAAGAGGGCAGACGGAAAACATGATGGATTGCTTGGGACATCATGTTACGGCCGAAAAACTATGGTGGCATTGGCTTTAGAGACATGAGACTTTTTAATCAAGCCTTGTTGGCGAGGCAGGCCTGGAGATTACTGCAGTACCCGGATACTTTGTGCGGAAGAGTGTTAAAAGCAAAATACTTTCCCAATGGCTCACTCATTGACACGGTCTTTTCAGGGAACAGATCCCCCACTTGGCAGGCAATCGAATATGGTGTTGAACTGCTCAAACAAGGAGTCATTTGGCGGGTGGGAAATGGCTCACTGATTCGTGCCTGGAGAGATCCCTGGATCCCGAGGGATAGATGTCGCCAGCCAATCTCGGTACAGGGGCGGTGTAGATACAGATGGGTTGCAGATTTCCTTATGGCAAACGGAGAATGGAATGTGCAAAGGCTGCAGCAATATTTTAACCAGGAGGATGTGCAGGAAATTTTAAAGATTAAAACATCTTCGCGAAATGAGACAGACTTTACGGCTTGGCACCCTGATAAGAGAGGCATTTTCTCTGTCAGGGGTGCGTATCGCCTGGCTCTAACCAAGAAGATGCAGATGCAAGACCGAGGGGCAACTAGTGGGCGCCCGGATGGAGAACGCCCGAGCTGGAAGATGATCTGGAACTGCCCGGTACCACCAAAGGTCAAATTACTAGCATGGAAAATCTGTAGAAATGCACTAGCAACAAAGGACAACTTGAAAAGACGTGGCATTACTACGACGGCGGTTTGCGATATTTGTGGGCAGGAAGTGGAAGATACATTCCATGTTTTCATTAGATGCCCACATGCGCGTGCTCTCTGGTTGGCCATGAGAGATGAATGGGAGATGCCGGCTGACGGAAAATTATGTTTTACTGGAACTGAATGGTTGCTGCACTTGCTGTCGGGAATCGATGAAAACCAACGTGCACATTGCCTGATGACTTTCTGGCGTATATGGCATGCTCACAATGAGATGACACACGAGAAACCTTGCCCATCCATTGAGGGATCTCGCCGTTTCCTACTTTTGAAGAAATTCAAAATGGAAGAGTCTAAGAAGGGGTTCTTACCGATGTCCCATGGTGTAAAACCTATCAAGACTCAGTGTCCTTCGACGACTGATGAGCGAAGTCGGATGAGTGTGATCCCGTATGCTTCGGCAATTGGATCCATCATGTATGTCATGATTTGTACTAGGCCAGATGTTTCCCGTTCTCTAAGTGTAACGAGAAGATACCATGCTAACCCTGGCGAAGCCCACTGGGCAACGGTTAAAAAACATCCTTAAGTACTTGAGAAGGACTAAGGACATGTTCCTAGTTTATGGAGGTGATGAGGAATTCAGTGTAAAGGGTTACACGGATACGAGTTATCTCACTGACTCAGATGATTCTCGTTTGCAATCTGGATACGTGTTCGTAATGAACGGAGGGGCTGTGAGCTGGAAGAGTTCCAAGCAAGATAATGTGTCTGCATCTACGACAGATGCTGAGTATATTGCTGCCTCGGAGGTTGTAAAGGAAGTTGTTTGGATCAAGAACCTCCTGATGGATCTTGGTGTGGTTCAGGGCGCGTCCAATCCATTGGACGTATATTGTGACAACAATGGTGCTATCGCACAAGCCAAGGAACCTAGACAACACCAGAAGAACAAACATATACTCATGCGTTATCACCTCATTCGCCAGTTTGTCGAACAAGGTGATATCAAGTTATGCAAAGTACACACGGATGCAAACATTGCAGATCCGTTGACAAATGTGCTACCACAGCCAAAGCATGAGGCGCACATGAGAGGCATGGGCATTCGATGCCTTGGCATATGATGTCGAGATGATTGACTCTAGTGCAAGTGGGAGACTGTTGGGAATATGCCCTAAAGGCAATCATGTATGATGTAATTCCCAATGTATTCATAAATTCGTCCTTGTTTTGAACATCTGATATATGTCATTGAATATGTGATTCGATTGTGAAACTATGTATTCATGTTGTTCATACTAAATTGTCCTTGGTCATTAAGGTTGTGCTGGACACACACCCTAGACTAATGTGAGTGTTGGATGATGACTCGGTTCCACTTGTCATGGGCATGGCGATGCCATTCCCATGTTCACAGACTCTGCTAAGGAGTTTAGCAAGCTGAACTGACCCATATTGAGATGCAACGAGTAAGTCTTCATTTACATGTCTCAATCAATGTAAGCCTTAGACCTGGGGTTGTCGCACAATCCGAGTTGTGGATCACTGATGGCTCCCAAGTGCAGGAGATCAATTGTAGTACTTTTCGAATTAGAAAGGTTGTCGAACCAAGAGGAGCAGAAGGAACTGGTAAGTAGAATAGCAAAGGAATAATAAAAGCAACAGGTGTTTTTGTGTTTTAATTGTGTAGTGCAAGTAAAGTAAAATGCGGAAAGTAAATTGCAGCAAGTAGTAGGTCTCGATGAGAGACAAAGGCCAATCCTCTAATGCGCAAGAGGACAAGCTCAAGTGTGTGTTTGTGTCTTATATGTGGAAAACGTTCCCGAGGGCTGCACGGATTTAGCTGGCATAGTGATTCATTGCATAACATGTTTGTATATCTTGTCTAGTTTTAATCTTCTTCGGACGGAGCCACAAATAGGAATAGCTAAATAAATAAACTATCACCCCTTATGATGGATCACGTGGCCAATTAAATGACAGCACGAGAATTATTAAGACATGATGTCCCACCATAGCCTTATGCTCTAAGGTCCCCGATACAAGTACCCTCATAATGCAACTCAACGACTCTGTCTCAAGTTCCTGTCACCTAAAGACATCATCACGTCACTATACTACGGTGTTCTCCTATGAGCCCATGTAGGTGAAGTGTTGTACAGTCGACGTTCGTACAACACCATCATAGAATCACATAAAAGATAAATACTAGACCAAATAACAACTTATCTCATGTAACAAATCATTGCCAATTCATCCTATGCCCTCAGGGACATGCGGGAACTACTCACAACGTGCAAACATGATCATGTATGGTGAAATATGTGGTATAACACAATCTGAAACAATGGATCCACCACCAAATAATGACAAGTACTCAATCCCAAACATGCAACAGAGTACAATAACACGTATCTAGGGTGTAGCAATGATCAAACTATGAGGGGAACGGAGTGGATCACGGTGATGGTGATGGTGGAGATGTAGGTGCTGGTGAGGATGGTGATGGAGATGCCTCCTCCCACGCCAAGGAGGAGATGGGATGAAGATGGGGATGATTTCCCCCTTCTCCGGAGCTCCGGAGTAGCAGGATCTGTCTCCCCCGCGGAGAGTTTCGAGAGTTTCGCCGCCCTGGCGGCTCCGTCTCGTCTCGGGAAAATTAGGGTGTTTGTTTTCGGGGAAGACGGAGTCGTCAGCAAAAAGACCTCGGGGAGGAGGTGATGTGGGTCCATTTGGGGGCCCCACACGCGGCCAGGGAATCTGGCCGCGTGGGCTACCCCCTTTTGGGCCTCCTGGCCCTCCTCCTTTCTGTCTTGTGCCCACGGCCTTTCTCCCGAAGAAAAACTGACAGGGTTTCTTTCCTTTCGCAATTTGGATACCTGTAGCTCCTGAAACATAAAAACATGAAAACAGGTGTTTTCTGACACCCAGAAATTAAATACCAAAAATAGGGACTTCGTAGGAAAGTCCCATAAAATCATCTAAAACATGCAAAACAATGACATAACATTGATAAAACATCCCAATAGTGCCTATATGGAGGGTATAAATGATGATATAAAATGCACGTATCAATCACCGACTTAGGTTCTGTCAAACGCTATTCCGTGACAAAGCAGTTATAAAGGCAGAGTTCGGGTCGAATGAGAAGCAAGCTGCGTGATGTGGATAATCAAGATGGGATTTTGCCCCTCCGAATGGAGAGATATTCTCTGGGCCCTCTCGAGTGATATGATTCCGGAAGGATGGCCATGCGCGACTCGGTTAAGTGTTAACTGATTCTGTTGACTAAGAGTTAGTCAGATGAATCATATATCAGGGACCGAGAAGAGAGTTGAGCTATTTAAGGGATGACGATAATTCGCCTATAGTTCGACAAGGTATATCGTGAGGAAAAAGGGACTCAGATGAAAGTCACATTGGAAGGTATGTCGTCATGACTCTATGGTACTTGGGAGTCGGCACGTTTTACTAGGAGCCGCTACCGATTGATCGATTGGGAGTCGGACTCCAATCGTGTCCAAGCCGCCATGAGCCTGCAGGGTCGCACACTTAAGAACGGGAGCAAGTATATTGGTCGGGTTGGACCCAAACCATAAATGGACTGAATTTGTGAGTCGGACTCACAGAGTGAATGGGCCACAAGCGTTGTGAAGCCCACTCCCACTCACTATATAAAGAGGGGCGCAGGTTGCCCAACGAGTATAAGTTTTTCCACTCCCATGCGTTGGGAACCCTAGCTCCACTCACTCCAGCCGCCGCATCGGACCTAGCAGTACACCGTCGAAACTCCTCCTCGTACGTGTGGATACCGGCAGAGGTGTTGTACGTTAGGAACTTTGACGACCGCGGGATTGGATCGGCTGGATCGGATCGTGGGACTACACTGCATCGACGTGCTTCATCGATAATCAGCACCTGCGCGTCTAGTGGTAATCCTTGTGGCCTTCTACCTCGGCTAGATCTTGGAAGTACTGCATAGACTCTACGCGTTCCAACACATATCACATTACCACTCTTCGGGCTCTGATATCTTGAAGTGTTAACGCCAAGCTAACCACTCAACCTAAAGCATAATCCACACTACATCCCAAGCTTAAATATGATCAGCCTTTATGAAGATTTTTACCATTGGAGATAAATCTACCTATCATCAATAATTTATGAGTACATTTTTTTGAAGAGAGGGGAGCAGCGAAATTAAAGCACTTGATTGTGTAATACTAGGAGCAGGAGGATGCAAACAACAAGTGATGCTAGCATCGGACATTTGAAACTGTGGTTGTTAGTGAGTGCAATGATTACATGTGTATTATTTATAATTTAGGTACCATGTATTTTAACTCTTCTCATATGCCCTTTCTCCATGAACTAGTCCTTCGCTGAGTTACAAGCATCATGACGAACAGAAATTAGCTAGTAGGGTTGGGATGCAAAGGCAGATCTTCTACCTCTTTCTCCGTTTTGAGTTGCGAGCATATCACATGGCACATGGGAGAGCCAATGGTATTGTGCACTGTTAGGTATGTTGTAAGAACATTTACACCTTCATATGCTATGCTCACCAGGAAGCATTGGACAGTGGAGCATGATATGGCTGCGGTGGTCGTTCGTTGGTGACGTGTTCCCTCACAAATGCCTCGTCTTCGGTTGCATGTAGTGGCGGAGGCAGGTTCGTGACATGCCCCGGTCAAGCTTCAGAGGTAGAGTACGCTACAGGGTGCTACAGTCAAGCCTACATACCTCGTTGCACCCCCGGGCTGTGGCCCGGTGGTCCAAGGCCTGGCTCCGCCCATGGTTGCACGTTGATTTAGGTACATTAACGTAGTTCTCCCCTTGATCAGGATGTATTGTGGGTGTTTTATATGTATTCAGCTCATAAAGCACAATTTATGGGCTCCTCCTCCTGCACCTTCATGAATATTGTTTGGAAGACTTGGCTCCCCCCTAAATGTAGCTTCTTCTCTTGGCTTGTTGTCCAAAACAGACTTTGAACCTCTGACCGCTTGAGATGGCCACATCATAAGAACTGTGAGCTATGCAAATGCCAACCTGAAACGGCTCGGCATATCCTTTTTGAGTGACGTTTATCCTGAAGAATATGGGTAGAGGCAGCAACATGGTTAAAATGCCTAAACCTGCTGACAAGCCAACGGTTTGCGACTGTTGGAATGCCCTGGTAGCTATGACGTCATCCTCCCGTAAGGGGCTCAAAACTGCGATCACTCTCATCACTTTGGAGATCTGGAAATAAAGAAATGCGAGGGTGTTCAACAATAAATTCGCAACGATAGCGAACCTTGTCCAACGCATCAAGAACGAGGGTAAAAACTGGATCATGGCAGGAGAAAAGAAGCTGACGGAGATTATTGGCTAAGGCCTTCGTTTGTGGATCAGACCTTCGTTTCTGTGTTGGTGTTTCTGTTTTTGGGTGGTTTCCTTTCCCTTTGTGGCTTAGGCCTTCGTTTTCCCTGCTCCTACTATATCTTTACCTAATAATAAAGGCATTAAGGCTTCCCTGGTTTGGTTTGGTTTGGTACGTCATCAGAACTACCCCCAAAGTTGACACAAATTACCCCACTGCCATCCGATAAGTTAAATTTTTTTGGGTCTATTCTAGCCCCGGTAACTCTTCAGATACGTTGTCCGGTTCCCAATCGTTTGCTACATCATGAGAGGTTAGGTTAGTTCAATTCGTATCCGTTCTGCTTTAGATATCTAGTCTGGTTTCTGTTTTCTCTATTCCTCCGTGTATGACATCCTGCTTAAATCTGAGTACAACACGTACAAGCTACACGTCCTTAGGCCTAGCCAGCTCTCTATATAGAGGAGGGATCGGAGGAGACGCAAAGGGAAAAGTTCCGAGAAAACGATCTCGCCTAGACGTTGGGGCCGACAATCAACAATCTCGACGAGACCTGTGGCCGGAGGATACGTGCACGCCACATCTGGCCGAAAGGCTTTGACCGTAGGAAACGCGCGCCGACTCGGTCGCTCATGCAGACAGCGATCAGAGAGACAGTTAGGCAATCGGTTCAGCTACTTGAATGCATCGGCAAAGCTTGGCAAAAGGGATGGCCTCGCGACGTCGTGGTCAACCTGCCGGGTCACCGCCATCACTAGCCATTGGCATAGCTCACAAGTCACAAACCGAGATGTAGCGGAGCTCCGGAGGACACAAACGACGCCATGTCCAGCTCGTGAGGTCCTCACGCTATCATGCATATGCATAGTTTGTCCGGGAAGCTAGCTAGCTGACTTGGAGTCAAATTGCATGTGCCTGCAAATGTGAGTACAACAGACGAGCATGCAACTAGCTGCGTGTGCTCCCCCGGCGAGGACGACAATCATGGTGCCAAACCTAGGCGTCGTGACGGTGAGGACAAGTGCCGGTTGTTTAATGCCGCGGCCGACACCATCAACCCAAATTAGCTTCCTGTTGTTCTCGCTTCCATCCATACCCTGAAAACCGCTCCCTGCTCCCCGGCCAGTGCCTCACCTCCATTGCCGCACTACGGCGCCACCGTTTCATGCGACTCCCGCGTTGCCCAAATATTTCCGATGCAGCTCCATTCCATCCGTCACCAGTTCGCTTTTCCGACGCACTGTCATGGCTTCCTCCCCGCTCTGCAGCTCTAGCTCCACGGCCTAGCTAAGAGCATCGAATCTCAACGACCTTTGAGAGGTGGGGGACAACCAAACCGTTCTCCTTTTCCCACGAGTCAGGCTAGGCCGTTGTGGCCGGTCGACAAGGACCCGCATTGTTCGGTCCCTTTGCTGTTTTTTTTTCCAGATTACAAGACCTCTTGAGCCAGTCTCGAGCAATTTTTTGTCTTAAAACGCTGCCAATGGAGCTTCGCCGCCATGCTCCATGGATGAGCCTGATGCTTTAGGCGGCTCTACGTGAATAAGTACTGCATATTAGAAAAGAAAAAAAAATGGATGGATAGGGTGAGCATGAGAACCAATTGACTGGACGGGAAAAAGAACAGCCGTATTACACAAAGTTCAGTTTGGCGTGTAAAACATAAGTTCAGGTCAAGGATTACTCACTGGAATTTTCAGAGAAACTTGATAACATAACAATAATATAATATTAATAAAGCTAGCAGGAACCCTTGGCCTGGCCAGCAAAAAATTGTCATACTGGCCCTAGCAAATTTCGTGATTTTTTTCGTCTAACTTATTGCCCTTTTAGCAAGAGTGCACATGGAGGGTCAGAGGTGTCGTACCCTATAACCAATGAGTTTTGCTACTGTCACCTTCTTCCACGCGGAAGTAGTTATACTTCCCCTCTTTCGGTATCCGCAAACAGTGGCTGGAAGAGAGGCATGTTTACCCCACTAGATTTCGCTAGGAAGGCGGTTGCCGTTGGCGCAAAGAGTGGCTACATGGAGAACAAGCTCGCTATCATGGCGGTTGGTCTGCTTCCGCCGTTGTGAGTGGTCCAATTATGCCCAAGAAAAAATTGCATAGGAAATAAATATTTTCCGTTGCAACGCACGGGCATGATTCCTAGTGAACATAAAAGGCAAAACTTTTGCCTTGTTTTGAAAGAAAAAAAACCTGGTTCAACAACAAAATCACTAGCTACTCGCTGCCACCTCTTATCATACATGGGTATTATAGTGGATATTTTGCTGTAAAAATATGAACAAGCATGGAGAATGCATACACCAAGGAAATCGCATTTACCCTACCTCTGGGCTCTGATGCCTCAAATTATTGATGTCAAGTTAAAAATCAGTCAACTAAAGCATCACTCATTACTACAGGAAAATATCAGCCTGAGCTATAAATGTTGATGTGCCTTTGTTCAACACATCAAGGTACAAACAAAACCTTGCATGATTCCAGGTTAACATACTTTCAAGGTAAGGTGTTTTGAAACCATGGTTAATTTGCAACTCATGAAGATAAAAAAAATCTTTGGGTAATGAAGAAGAAAGTCCCATTTGTTGTTTCGGATCAAAAACTTAAGTTCATAATGCAAGAGGGAATTATTGCATCATGCCCACGTTTAGCTAATGTATCGCTATGAGATACTCTTAATGTCTACCAGAATATAAGTATTTTAGTTACGGGCCAATATGCATATCAAGTAACAAAAAGTGGTCACCTGACCTCCAGTATGTAATGTTGAACAAGTTCTTGATGCTCATGTCCATGAATGCAAAGCAAGCTATGCGGGTTTTTTTCTGTCTGTATCTTTTGAGCTTTGTTTTACAATATATTCTAAAGCTCCAATGCCACATTATGCCACGTAAGATACATTATTGACTTGCCAGTTATCATCGTTATAGGGTCACCCTCTTCCATCTTCTAGAGTAAATCCCCTTACCCACACGAGAAACAAAACGGTTCATGACCACTCATCACACTCACATACAAGTGTATAACAAAGCTGAAAATCCATTATTGACTGTGTCCTAATTACAAACTGCACAGCATAGGAAAAGACTCGGGCAGTCGCACTTCCCAGGACAAGTGAGCCCGCCAACCGCTCCCGAAACCCTAGCCGCCTGCCTCCCGGGCGGCTCCGGAGGCACCGCCTCCCGCAAGCACACAAGCCCCTCCCGCCCACCTTCTTCTGCCGTTGCTGCTGCCGATTCCGGCGGCGGTGGCGGCGGGAGATCCCTCGACAGCGCCGCACAGGAGGTGGGTGTCGCACCCGGACTTCTAAAGGATACTCGCCGTTCCGTTGAACAGTAGTAGATTGGATTACGGGGCTTACCGGCACCCGCGTCCTCTTACGAGTAGGCCAACACACATATGTGTGACAACCAACCCCTATCTGTTCAGCGTCGACGTAAACTATCCCATAGAAATCAGGATACTACCATTGACATACTTCATACCATACACACATGGTACGTCAACGGCGTTTAACAAAATGATAGCACAACAGATCTCTAAGACACAAAAGATGGAAATAAGTTGCAACTGGCCCTCACTAGGGCAGAGAATAGCAAATACAATCATTCAGAGGACTCATGTCCCAACATATCATCATTACATAGCAGCGGAAGCAAACAAAGTGTCTGAGTACAGACAAAATCCAAATAGGCCTAAGAGGACGGCAATGAAAGGAAAACGGAGCCCATCCACGTAGTCTCGGATCCTTCCCGGGTCCGCTATCTACTCGTCAGCAGTCTCGTCAAACTCCACGTAGTAGCCATCACGGGGATCCTCGTAAGCGTAGTCTGCGGAAACCACAGCCCCAAAGGGGTCAGTACATACAAGTACTGGCAAGCAAGACTCACACTTCACCAAGGTGTACCCGGAAACACCGGGTACAAATGCTTTAGGTTCAACGGAAGAATAGGTGATATAGAAGTATAGCAGCGGGCTGCGGTAACCAACTACAGAGACACGCTACAACTTCCGGCTAACAGAAGATAAGATAGCGTATCGTAACCAACTAGTACTAACCACCAAACAAACCCATCCAATGTTACCCCCTACTAAGGAAGCAACCCAAGGATAACTCACACAGTTGGATTAATGATGTTCAAATTATTGTGTCAATAATCTTATTACTAGTCAAAATTAGCATTAGTTAGGTGTAAGTTGTTCTGAGTACTTATTAGCCAGTACTTTCACCAAGTCAACCATAACCACGGAAAACACGGCTTCTCGAGAAGATTTACCCTGCAGGGATGCACCAATTTGGCCGTACACGTAAGAATAACCCGCCAGATGGGAAGGCCTTTCCCACCAAGCGGGGCACTCAACACAACTCAACTCTTCTTCGCATCAAGCCCAAAGAACCCCTTGCAGTGAGCGCACGGCTAATCAAGCCCCACGAAGAAAAGGGGACCCTCATAGCACTCTAAGAACGTGTCTCCCTAAATGCCGACTACAAAAGTTCCACCCTGGCCTGGGTTCGCAAGATCATGCATGCGGCAAATGGAAAACCCGAACTAAATGAGGCGATTTGGACGAGATGCGAATCGAATCAAATTGAGGGGGGCGCCCATACATGCTTCCCACATGCGGTTAGTGCGCTCATCATGGATCAGTAGACAAGACCCTTTTCCTAATTAGGGTCGACACTAGCAGGCCTCAAAACCACGCCGGGCCTCCTGCCGGTGCCTTATCTTCAAGTTATTATTACCCATAACATTAACAGGTTGATTGTTTAACCATCGAGCCCATAGAACATAAATAAGTAAGGTAAAAGAAGTAACGGACAACATACTCGAACACAAGCAACCCTAAGCATGCTAGTAGGACTAAGGCAACAAACAAGGGTTATAGGTGTGGAGATGAGGCAATATCAGGGTTATAGGATATCATGTGATAGGATCGGGACACAAGCATCGATTCATAGGGCTAGCAGAAATAGACAACGGAAAGTATCGGTATCCAATGTTGAAAGGAACACAATGGTTCATGTGAGTGAATACTTGCCTGCAAACTCAGTAGCCTGGTACTGAGCTAACTCCTCAGAAGTGGTATCGTAAACCTCGTCTGTCTCAACGTCGTCGTCTATTCGAGAAGAAGCAAACAAACAATCGAAGAGAGACAAACAATCAATAACATGGCATAGTGCACAATCATGGGATGATGCATGACAATTTAA
The DNA here is from genome assembly GCA_028641055.1 of Alopecurus myosuroides. Taxonomy (NCBI): domain Eukaryota; kingdom Viridiplantae; phylum Streptophyta; class Magnoliopsida; order Poales; family Poaceae; genus Alopecurus; species Alopecurus myosuroides. Next base: position 212,910,275 of record CM054057.1, on the reverse strand, counting down.
TTGGTGCATCAAAGGTAAGCTAATTGACAAGGTAACAATATTAAATGGACCCATATGCAATTTGGATTGCATATGGAAAGCCCATGAATTATGGTTGAATTAATTGTTCTGCAACTAATCAACAGTTGAAAGTGGATTAGCATCATGCATGGATGAGGAAAACAGAAAGAAAACAACAATAGAAACAATTTGAAATGAAGTTTACCAAGTTTGGAATTTTACTTATTAAGTTATGAAATTTTGGTTCCTTAAAGGTGTTACACAAGTATTTGTTGTTTTCTTCAAGTTTAATTGTTCAAAACAGATAACAAAGTTCATATTTGGAAAGAACACACAATTTTAGGTGGATTACATGTTTCAAATATTGAAAAAGGAATTGAGATTAATTAATTATGAATTAAACAAGTTTGAACAAGATTTAAATGAATTTAATTCAAGTTTGAATTTAATTGAATTTTTATTTGTTCAAAGCATTAAACCAAATTCATATTTCAAAAGTTTATACTTTTATGGTTGGAAACCATATTTTATAGGTTCAAAAGGAAATTAATTTGACCAAGTTATGAATTTAGTAATATTAAATGATTTAAACAAGGTTTAAATTATTTAACCAATTTTAATTATTCAAAACATGAAACAAAGTTTATATTTGGAAAGGTGGTTTAATTTAGCATGGAAAACATATTTTATTTGTTGAAAATGGATTTAAAATGAGCAAGTTATTATTTTGGCAATTTTAAATGCATTAATCAATAAGCAGTTGTTTTCAGCAATTTAAATTATTCAAAACAGCAAACAAAGTTGATATTTGGAAAGTACATGAAAAATGGGATGGAAAACATATTTGGTTTGTTGAATTTGGAATTTTTATGCCCAAGTTATGAATTTTGCAAAATTAAGTGAATTAAACAAGTTTTTAAATATTTCACCAATTTGAAATATTCAAAACAGTAAACAAATTTTATATTTAGGTATAAAATTCAATTTGGTACAGAATACATGTTTAAAAAGTTGAATTTGGAGTTGAAATGATTTATTTATGCAATTTACAAGATTAAGGTGTAATCTGCCATTTTTATTACAGCTAGGGACTTAGAAAAATATTTTCAGGGACCTAGAATTAATTAACAGGGCCTGGATGTGATTTTGAAAAGTTCTGTAACCAAACAAAATAAATAAAAAGGTGTGGTTTAATTTTGCGGGAGGGGGACTCGAACCCCGACCTCCTGCTGCGCGCACAGAGAGCAGAACCACTGCGGTGGTGCGATTGCTTGTGACAGTAGGGGGTCGTGGGGGGGTTAAGGTTCAGGAACGGTGTTTCTTTTTCTGAAACTGAAACTGAACATACTGAACCTGCTGCTGTGATCGCCCGCTGACAGAACGGTGATCGCCCGCTGCCGGCGAGGGGCCGTGCCGCGGCTGCTGCTGTGCGCACGGAGCGTGCTACGAGAGGAGGAGGGAGGCGAGGGGAGAGAGAGGGAAAACTCACCGAGGGGGAAGAACAGAGGGAGGAGCAGGTCGGGGCGGAGCAGGACCTGACGGGCGGACGGAGCTGTCCGCAGCGGCGACAAAACCGCGACGGCGGCGGCGATGGGGGCCGTCCCTGTCCGCGTGGTGAGGCCGGTGAGGAAGAGGGTGGCCAGGGGTTTCCATTCCCGTGCTCGCCCTGGCCGGTGGGAGCCTCCATCGGCGGCGATCGCCGGAGGGAAAAGGGAGGAATTTCGGGTGTGGGTTCAGTTACAGAAAAGGGTAGTTGCAGAGAGAGAGAGAGAGGTAGAAAGAATGGAGGCGAGGGAGAGAGGAAGAGAGGAGGAGAGGAGTGCGGCTAGGGTTAGAGGGGAACCCTAGGGCTTGAGCTAGGTTTATAGGGGGGAGGGGGAGAACTCAGCCGTCTGCTCCCTGGATGTCGACGTGGGTAGCCTCAGATGGCTGCCGTACAGGGGAAGAAGAAGGGTGGGGTCGAAGGGGTACCAGGCATGAGGGGTAGAGGTGGGCTGGGCCTGCTGCCCCTCTCTCTGTTTGGGGTTTTGGTTTTTATTATTTTTTTTGTTCTAGTTATTTTTTTTGCTGATTGGAAAAGGAAGAAAAAGGCTAGGGTTTAGGGTTAGGAAAACTAGATAAAAATTTTGTGTAGTTGGATTTTGGTAACAGCAGCATGTGTAACTTTTATTTCTCCAAAAGATTTGAAATTATTTGATGTTTTCCATTTGTTTGAAAATGAATGAAATTTGCTATTAAATGAGTTATTAAAAAGACCCAGTTAATTAGTGTGAACCCTTAAGCTTATTTGAAACAATAGATTGATTTGTTTTGGTAATTTTCATAAAGTTCAAAAAGGTTGCTGTTTGGAAAAGTTAATTGAATTTGAAAATGGTTTGGTATTAGATGAATTTTTGTTAGAAACAAATCAACAGTTTTAAAATCACAACTTTAATGGAAACAATTGATTGTTTTGATTTGAAATATCATTTTGGAAATTGTAACATCACAAGTATGAAACAAAAGGTTTGAAATTTGATTTGAAATTCAAATAGAAAACAAAGGAAAACAAAGGAAAACAAATGCAATGGACATGATGTCATGATGCAAAACATAAAATAACAGAGAGCAAACATTCTAATGGCTATTTTTCATACTTGGGATGTTACAGTGGGGCGCGGCATGAGGATAGGGCGGCGCGTCCGGCTTGGCTGGGGCCTGAGGCTCTCCGGCAGCGGATGGTGTTGAGGAGGAGGTGGGGTGCCGCCGACCTTGGCCTGCATCTGGTCGCCAATGCTCCGGTTAGGGCTGAGGCTCTGATCTGGGCTGTTGTGGGCCGGCCGGGACAGCTACGGGAAGATCTGGTCGTCAAGATGGAGACGTCATGCAGCTGCGTCCCGGACTGTCTTCTCTTCTGTTGCCATTCATGCTGGGAGATGACTCGTGGCGAGGGGGCTTGCGAGGCTTCAGAATAATGGCGGTGGTCCTAGGGTTTCCCATCGGGCGAAGATGAAGATCCTCATATAGGTTCTCTTTGATCAAGCCGGGGTGTCGACCGAAAGACTCCGCCGGCGAACTCCCATGGGCGAAGCCTGGAGATTGCTGGATCGGTGGAATTTGGTCGCAATGCTCAGTCATCGAAGGTGAGATTGGAGGACTAGCAACGGTGGTCGGAGTCTTTGCATCGATGGGGAACTGGCTTGGAGTTACAAGATTCGTAGCAGCCATATGTCATAGGGGGCGACAATATGCGTGAAGTCCAAAGTCCTACCTTTCAGGGTGAAAGCCCAAGGTCTGGCCTTAATTGGTTGTGCCTGGCACTGGTCTTCTTGGAGCCGTTGTTTTGAGAGCGAGGATTATCTTCAGGGTGAAAGCCCAAGGTCTGGCCTTAATTGGTTGTGTCTGGCACCGTTCTTCTTGAAGACGTTGCTTTCGAAGAGATGGACATCAGCTGTTGCTTAGGTGGTGGTTGTGCGGATACCGCAAGGACTGTAACTCTGTAGCGTGACTTTTGTTTTTATTTCTTCTTTTTATTGTCTTTCGGCTGTGTGCATCCATTGCCTAGTTGCAGAGGCCGAGTGTAATTTGTATCTCCGCGATATTAATATACTTCCCTTTGTCAAAAAAAAAAGGAAAATGATAAATAGAAAAGATCATGTCAAGTATTCATACAACAGAATTGAGTTCAAAGATATGTGTTCACCAGAAAAAAATGAGTGATTAAACTTCCCTGCTCAAAATGAGCGATTAAGAAGGGAATGTGGATGTTAGAAGGTTAAATTATCCTTCAAATAATAATAAAATTTGGTAAATGGCCTTTAGTTACCTCGTCTAAACCTGAAAACTATCATATCATCTTACCATCTTCTGAGCTCTGATATCTTAGTCTTAATGCCAAGTTAACCGATCAACATTAAACATCACCCATTACTAAAGTAGTGTCAGCCCAATATAAATGTCCATCCATCTTTGTTCAATAACAAAGATTGCCACCATTTGAGATGACCCTACCTAGCATCAGTAATGTGTGAGTACATTTTGTTGACGAAAAGATCAATGACATCAAAGCACTCGATTGTGTAGAACTAGGAGGACGATGTATGAGGCTAGTAGCAGACAATAACTGCAGCTTGGTCCCTCTGAGCATCTCTCTTTCCCTCTATTATCTCTAACAGTAATTGTATTCTTTCGTATTTCCTAGCTCCTCCTACTTTAGTCTAACTATAGTGTTTACTCTTGCATCATTTCGGAACCCTAGTTAGGTTTCAGATTTCGTGCAAAATAATTTTTGTTTACCTGTTTCTATGTAGAAGTCTTAATGGTGAAGGGGAAATCACCGTACAAAATAAAGAGAGGAGAATAGTAAGCTAATTTGGTGGTTAGTGATTAATTCAAGGGTTATACGATGACTAATTCCACTGTTAAGTTATTTTTTGGTACAACTTTTGTTTTAGAGTAACTTCTACAGATAAATTGATGCAAGACATGTATTTTGTAAAACAATGTGGACAAGCTCAAGTCAGGTTTTTGTAAGTATTACAAATTCTAATTTTTTATAGTCGGTGAGATTTCGTTCAAGCCCCGTCACTGCTTCTAATCACATATCTGGCTTCAGTAGGCATACTCACTAGGTGGCATTGAATGAGGTGATTCTATGGCAGATCACGAGAATTCGCCTAACAAATGCCCCCTTGCATATTTTGGTGACAAGTGTTATCGGGGGCATTATTGTAATTTCCCCATTGATTGTGATTGAATATGCATGTTTTGAGGGCAGACACATTTAACAAGCTGAAAAACGATGTGTGTTCTAGTATATGGCTGGCCCTGTTGAAGTTTGCTACTCATGGTTGCTTCGTAAGCTCATTATGACAATGGAGAGAGTATGGTTTATGGGGTTGGTACATAATTAGCTCGATCAGCATGTGATAGAGGCCATCCTAGTTACAACTGACATAAATGCAGTAAGATGGCATTATTGTTTCATTTAGGCATTTAGCTAATGTATCATGGTTGATATTGATATACCAGAAAGTAAGTATTTTAGCGACAGGTCAATGGGCATATATATATCATATAACAAGGTTAAGACGCCCACGGATGCCACCACCTATAGCTTCGACCACCGCTAGAGCCATCATGTAGTCTCACTTGCAAGATGATTCTCTTTTATTGCACCGTACTATGCACATCATGAGGACACAAGTTCTTCGGGTAATGCACGAGAAAGGCCCATTTCTGCTATCAGAAAACGAAAAGACTTGGGTTTATCCACAAACATGAAAACGCTCGCCGCCACGACATTGATATTTTATGAGAACATATGTATTGTAAGTTTGTAACAAGGATTCAATAAGGGATATCAGAAAGTTATCAACTGAGCACTAGTCTATATGTTTAACAAGTTCTTCATGCTCCAACGAGCTTCCAGTGAATTACCAATCCGGAACAGTTATCATAGCTAAGCAGCATCGCGAAACGACCACTAAGTAACAATTTGCACTAGAAATATATATCAGCTAGAGATCTTGTAAAATTGTAGATTGCAGAGACCCAATTTACATCTAATCACAAATCCACATAGTTATCGAGTGAATCAGGCATTACAACGAACACTATAACGATTTAAACCGATCACATCACCTCGGGCATTCAGTGGCCCCTGAAAGCTAAGAAGCAGCAGTCGCAACCAAAGGGTCAAAGCACAATGCCGCCAGCGTCAGCCTTGCCGAACAAGGCCAAGGGTACTTTTAGTATGCACCTCATGTGGAAAAAAGTTTATGCATGTGTATAATATATTTTCCTGGATAATCATGTGTATCAAGAGTTTTTTTTTTATTCACCTCCGATCATGTTACATTTCAGTCGATTTTCTAAATTACTCAGTGCTAAGTCTACAAAATACAATGCCTGCTAGCATTCAACCGTAACGTAGCAAAAAATGCAGTTTTTAGAACTGCTTGTTTTTAGAACTGCTTGTTTATGTATCCAGACCTTGGTGATGGGAATCGCTTCATGTCTAAAAAAGTTCTTTAAGTCTCCAATGATCATATTTTCAAATTTTATTTTAGCCACCAGAGAATATCATGATCATGTTAGCATTATTTACTAGACATCACACCAAATTTCATCTATAACATGTTTGTATTATCATTGATGACCCGGTGGGTAACAGAGAAAGCTAACATTACCATCGGAGATGACCCTACCTAGCTAGCAGGTCAGTAAAAGACGCGATCCAAGTCTTCGGTTGCTCACGCCCTGTCTTCTCCTAGTCTTTCCCTAGCTCTTCAGCCTCGCCTTTCAAATGCCGCCTCTATTGAGTTAATCTCTCTGCGTTCTCTATTAGCCTCTATTACGCTAGATCCGTCTGCGCTTGATGTTTGGGTAGCTCGATCCAACAGCAAGCCTCTAACCACTAAATCAGCATACTTGGCAGCTTTTGATCATTTGCAGGTGTCAACTTTTGCAAATACCATTTGGAGAAACTTCGCGACAAATCGTTGCATGTTTTTCCTTTGGCTGGCGGATCGAGGGAGGCTCTTCACCAACCTCAGACGCTTCCGGAGAGGGATCTCCGACTCCGACTCCTGCCCGTTCTGCCTGGCATCGGAATCTATTGAGCACTTGCTACTACATTGCCCTCTCATCCTACCTTGCTGGGCGGCTATACCGCCTCTACATGCTAATATTACTTCCTGCGCCAACATCCGAGAGCTCTGGGTTGGCTAGGCCAGAAATAAGGTTCGCACCTCGGATCTAATCTGCGTCCTGTGGAACATTTGGAAGAGGCAGAATGCCAAGGTCTTCCATGACAAGTCTGAGCCCGTCTCCATGGTCTTTCGTCGCTGCGCTGAAGACCTCTGGCTTTGGACACATCGGTGCCACAACTCAGCTGTTCGCGCTCTACTACATGGCTGGGCGATCATGTTCTCTCACCTTGCACCCCCCCCCCCCCCCGACTAGCTCTTTTCTTATACTTGTACTCTCCCCTATCTCCTCATGCCCAACTGATCTGTACATATTCCATCCTCTAACCCCAATGTAATTTGCGTTTGCCTTTGCTTTTTTCTTTTGGCTTTTTCTGTTACATAGTTAGTTCTGCATTCCTTTTGCTGGGATACTTCTTTGTACAACGACTTGCGGATTCCTTCCCGCGTTATATTGGAAAATTGGATTCAGGCCGGCTTTTTTAGCCCGCCATAGCACTCTCGAAAAAGAAAAAGACGTGATCCGATCTAGCAACAAGAATACATGAGTACATTTCGTTGAAGAGAGAGGAGCGCTGAAATTGAAGCACTCGATTAGGTAATACCAGAAGGTGGATGTAAAAAGGAAAAGGGCAATCAATAACATTGAATATTCGAAGCCGTAATTGCTATCTAGAGTGTACTATATACATCCTTCTTATATAGTTCCATGTATTATACCTCTTCTCTTATTCTCTGTCTTCACAAACTACTAATTCTTTGCCAACCTAAGCGCAGTGACAAGCAGTCTTCTCCTATTCTATGTCTTCACGAACTAATTATTTGCCAACCTAAGGGCACTGACAAGCAAAAAGAAGATATGAGCTGATAGGGCTGGAATGCATACGGAAATCTTCAATATCACGAGAGACTTATTGCGAGCCAATGGTATTGCACGGCACCAGAACAAAGTTCCAGACCTGTACATCCCTACATTTATACGGCGCTTCAAGTTATTCAATTAGGCACTCTTCACTGAAGCAAAGGAGACCCTTCTCACTGTAATACCCTCATACCATGGTACTATTGGAGGAACATCGCAACTAAGACCATAGAAAATCTTGTTCTACAGCAAAATCACTAGTTCCTCGTTGCCACCTAGTACCATACATGTGTATTGTAGAGGTTATTTCACTGCGAAAATATGGACAATGGAGAATGCATACACCACCGTGGTGCTCTGAAACTGCATTTACAATAAGAAATGCAGAATCCTCTTATCAGTATTTCCACATTAAAGAAACAATACACAAGAGGGCATGCTCGATATGGCCGTCCAAATTTGGCATGCCGCAAGAAGGTTCGGGCTCATAACATTACAAATGCGTAATTTTGTGGATGCATGCTAGCAAAGCAGAGTTCTTTTTTCTGTAACTTTTCAGCTATACTTTATAACTCCAGTGTCACCTTATTTCGCGTATGAACATAGTATTGATATAAAAGTTACCATCCCACCCTCTTCCAGCATCTATCCTGAGTGCTCGTAATTAAACTAGCCTTCAAATAATAACAATGTTTGGTCAATGACCTTTAGTTACCTCGTATAAACCTGAAAACTAGCATATCACTTTACCACTCTACGGGTTCTGATATCTTAAAGTGTTAACGACAAGTTAACAATTCAACCTAAAGCCTGATCCATACTACTTCTCAAGCTATAAATACGATCAGCATTCTTTTGATAATGAAGATTGCTATCATTGAAGATGAATCTACCTACCATTAATAATGTATGAGTACATTTTGTTGAAGAGAGGCGAGCAGCGACATTAAAGCAATTGATTGTGTAGTACTAGGAGCAGGAGGATCCAAACAACAAATGACAGAACTAGCATTGGACATTCGAACCCGTGGTTGTTAGCGAGCGTAATGTGTACATGCTTCTTATTTAGGTATCATGTATTCTAACTGTTTGCCTATGCCCTTTGTTCATGAACTAGTCCTTCCCTGAGCTACAAGCAGTCAAGCACCATGACATGCAGAAATTGGCTAGTAGGACTGGGATGCATAGGGAGATCTTCTACCACTTTCTCTGTTGTGAGCTGCGAGCATATCACGTGGCATTTGGGAGAGCCAATGGTATTGTGCACTGCTAGCTATGTTGTAAGCACATTTACACCTTCAGATGCTATGCTCACCAGGCAGCATTGGACCGTGGAGCATGACATGGCTACAATGGTCCTCCGTCGGCACTACGGGAAACAGCACAGACGCCGAGGGCCGCCAGAGACGCCGACGGCCAAATGTCGGCCCCCTCGGCGTAGGGGGGGTCGACAGGATTGGCTCGCGGCGTGCCCCTCGGCGTCTGTACGCCCCTCGGCGTATGCAATCTACCCCGAGGGCCACCGTCGGCGTAGAGGACCCCCTCGGCGTACGTGACGCTCCGTTACGGCGTCCGCGCGCGGCCGTTACGTGCTGGCCTACGCCGAGGGGGTGCCGTCGGCGTTTATTTCTTTTTTTTTTTCCTCCCCACGCGTTACGTGCTGTGTATACACGCGTTGCGTGCTTTTTTAAAAAAACTTCAATAGTATGATTGTGTTGCGTTGCGTGCTTTTTTTTCTCCCCACGCGTTACGTGCCGTCGGCTTAGGTAGTTTTTCTTTTTTCTTTTGCTCGATCGCGATATTCTTGCAAGTCATTGCTCTGATATTCTGTTCAGGAACCACTTTTATCATGAATTTTTTTACTGCAAGTTAATATGATTCTGTCATCGACTCATTATCAACATACTCATCGCCGTTACCGCGTGTATGGGCTACCCTAACAAAAACAAGCAGCTGGTTCCACAATGCTACCCCCTTTCGACGCCGTTACCGCGTGTATCCGTATAAGTCCGGTATTTCTCCTGCGGGTCTAGGTTTTCACCGGAGGGGGCTACGGAGCGTCCGGAACCTTTCACAAGCTAGAGGGTGCCATACCATGTTATTATATGTGTGTTGTGGTCTTTGGATGGCAAAGATTGCACTCCGGGGTGTGACCCCGCTTCACCGACGTCCGTTTCTCCCTCGTGAGTTTACATGCGCTTATAGGGTTAAACTCCCTTATCGGACGAAACGTCGGGAATCTTCCGAAGAGTTGGGTTCTACCAACTTGTTTTATGTTCCTATGGGCTACCCTAACAAAAACAAGCAGCTGGTTCCACAATGCTACCCCCTTTCGACGCCGTTACCGCGTGTATCCGTATAAGTCCGGTATTTCTCCTGCGGGTCTAGGTTTTCACCGGAGGGGGGCTACGGAGCGTCCGGAACCTTTCACAAGCTAGAGGGTGCCATACCATGTTATTATATGTGTGTTGTGGTCTTTGGATGGCAAAGATTGCACTCCGGGGTGTGACCCGCTTCACCGACGTCCGTTTCTCCCTCGTGAGTTTACATGCGCTTATAGGGTTAAACTCCCTTATCGGACGAAACGTCGGGAATCTTCCGAAGAGTTGGGTTCTACCAACTTGTTTTATGTTCCTATGGGCTACCCTAACAAAAACAAGCAGCTGGTTCCACAATGCTACCCCCTTTCGACGCCGTTTACCGGCTTGTATCCGTATAAGTCCGGTATTTCTCCTGCGGGTCTAGGTTTTCACCGGAGGGGGGGGCTACGGAGCGTCCGGAACCTTTCACAAGCTAGAGGGTGCCATACCATGTTATTATATGTGTGTTGTGGTCTTTGGATGGCAAAGATTGCACTCCGGGGTGTGACCCGCTTCAACCGACGTCCGTTTCTCCCTCGTGAGTTTACATGCGCTTATAGGGTTAAACTCCCTTATCGGACGAAACGTCGGGAATCTTCCGAAGAGTTGGGTTCTACCAACTTGTTTTATGTTCCTATGGGCTACCCTAACACAAACAAGCAGCTGGTTCCACAATGCTACCCCCTTTCGACGCCGTTACCGCGTGTATCCGTATAAGTCCGGTATTTCTCCTGCGGGTCTAGGTTTTCACCGGAGGGGGGCTACGGAGCGTCCGGAACCTTTCACAAGCTAGAGGGTGCCATACCATGTTATTATATGTGTGTTGTGGTCTTTGGATGGCAAAGATTGCACTCCGGGGTGTGACCCGCTTCACCGACGTCCGTTTCTCCCTCGTGAGTTTACATGCGCTTATAGGGTTAAACTCCCTTATCGGACGAAACGTCGGGAATCTTCCGAAGAGTTGGGTTCTACCAACTTGTTTTATGTTCCTATGGGCTACCCTAACACAAACAAGCAGCTGGTTCCACAATGCTACCCCCTTTCGACGCCGTTACCGCGTGTATCCGTATAAGTCCGGTATTTCTCCTGCGGGTCTAGGTTTTCACCGGAGGGGGGCTACGGAGCGTCCGGAACCTTTCACAAGCTAGAGGGTGCCATACCATGTTATTATATGTGTGTTGTGGTCTTTGGATGGCAAAGATTGCACTCCGGGGTGTGACCCGCTTCACCGACGTTCGTTTCTCCCTCGTGAGTTTACATGCGCTTATAGGGTTAAACTCCCTTATCGGACGAAACGTCGGGAATCTTCCGAAGAGTTGGGTTCTACCAACTTGTTTTATGTTCCTATGGGCTACCCTAACAAAAACAAGCAGCTGGTTCCACAATGCTACCCCCTTTCGACGCCGTTACCGCGTGTATCCGTATAAGTCCGGTATTTCTCCTGCGGGTCTAGGTTTTCACCGGAGGGGGGCTACGGAGCGTCCGGAACCTTTCACAAGCTAGAGGGTGCCATACCATGTTATTATATGTGTGTTGTGGTCTTTGGATGGCAAAGATTGCACTCCGGGGTGTGACCCGCTTCACCGACGTCCGTTTCTCCCTCGTGAGTTTACATGCGCTTATAGGGTTAAACTCCCTTATCGGACGAAACGTCGGGAATCTTCCGAAGAGTTGGGTTCTACCAACTTGTTTTATGTTCCTATGGGCTACCCTAACACAAACAAGCAGCTGGTTCCACAATGCTACCCCCTTTCGACGCCGTTACCGCGTGTATCCGTATAAGTCCGGTATTTCTCCTGCGGGTCTAGGTTTTCACCGGAGGGGGGCTACGGAGCGTCCGGGTCCCCACACAAGATAGAGGGTGGCATGCCATGTTATTATATGTGTGTTGTGGTCTTTGGATGGCAAATATTGCACTCCGGGGTGTGACCCGCTTCACCGACGTCCGTTTCTCCCTCGTGAGTTTACATGCGCTTATAGGGTGAAAGTCCCTTATCGGACGAAACGTCGGGAATCTTCCGAAGAGTTGGGTTCTACCAACTTGTTTTATGTTCCTATGGGCTACCCTAACACAAACAAGCAGCTGGTTCCACAATGCTACCCCCTTTCGACGCTGTTACCGCGTGTATCCGTATAAGTCCGGTATTTCTCCTGCGGGTCTAGGTTTTCACCGGAGGGGGGCTACGGAGCGTCCGGGTCCCCACACAAGATAGAGGGTGGCATACCATGTTATTATATGTGTGTTGTGGTCTTTGGATGGCAAAGATTGCACTCCGGGGTGTGACCCGCTTCACCGGCGTCCGTTTCTCCCTCGTGAGTTTACATGCGCTTATAGGGTGAAAGTCCCTTATCGGACGAAACGTCGGGAATCTTCCGAAGAGTTGGGTTCTACCAACTTGTTTTATGTTCCTATGGGCTACCCTAACACAAACAAGCAGCTGGTTCCACAATGCTACCCCCTTTCGACGCCGTTACCGCGTGTATCCGTATAAGTCCGGTATTTCTCCTGCGGGTCTAGGTTTTCACCGGAGGGGGGCTACGGAGCGTCCGGGTCCTTTCACAAGCTAGAGGGTGCCATACCATGTTATTATATGTGTGTTGTGGTCTTTGGATGGCAAAGATTGCACTCCGGGGTGTGACCCGCTTCACCGACGTCCGTTTCTCCCTCGTGAGTTTACATGCGCTTATAGGGTGAAAGTCCCTTATCGGACGAAACGTCGGGAATCTTCCGAAGAGTTGGGTTCTACCAACTTGTTTTATGTTCCTATGGGCTACCCTAACACAAACAAGCAGCTGGTTCCACAATGCTACCCCCTTTCGACGATGTTACCGCGTGTATCCGTATAAGTCCGGTATTTCTCCTGCGGGTCTAGGTTTTCACCGGAGGGGGGCTACGGAGCGTCCGGGTCCCCACACAAGATAGAGGGTGGCATACCATGTTATTATATGTGTGTTGTGGTCTTTGGATGGCAAATATTGCACTCCGGGGTGTGACCCGCTTCACCGACGTCCGTTTCTCCCTCGTGAGTTTACATGCGCTTATAGGGTGAAAGTCCCTTATCGGACGAAACGTCGGGAATCTTCCGAAGAGTTGGGTTCTACCAACTTGTTTTATGTTCCTATGGGCTACCCTAACACAAACAAGCAGCTGGTTCCACAATGCTACCCCCTTTCGACGCCGTTACCGCGTGTATCCGTATAAGTCCGGTATTTCTCCTGCGGGTCTAGGTTTTCACCGGAGGGGGGCTACGGAGCGTCCGGGTCCCCACACAAGATAGAGGGTGGCATACCATGTTATTATATGTGTGTTGTGGTCTTTGGATGGCAAAGATTGCACTCCGGGGTGTGACCCGCTTCACCGACGTCCGTTTCTCCCTCGTGAGTTTACATGCGCTTATAGGGTGAAAGTCCCTTATCGGACGAAACGTCGGGAATCTTCCGAAGAGTTAGGTTCTACCAACTTGTTTTATGTTCCTATGGGCTACCCTAACACAAACAAGCAGCTGGTTCCACAATGCTACCCCCTTTCGACGCCGTTACCGCGTGTATCCGTATAAGTCCGGTATTTCTCCTGCGGGTCTAGGTTTTCACCGGAGGGGGGCTACGGAGCGTCCGGAACCTTTCACAAGCTAGAGGGTGCCATACCATGTTATTATATGTGTGTTGTGGTCTTTGGATGGCAAAGATTGCACTCCGGGGTGTGACCCGCTTCACCGACGTCCGTTTCTCCCTCGTGAGTTTACATGCGCTTATAGGGTTAAACTCCCTTATCGGACGAAACGTCGGGAATCATCCGAAGAGTTGGGTTCTACCAACTTGTTTTATGTTCCTATGGGCTACCCTAACACAAACAAGCAGCTGGTTCCACAATGCTACCCCCTTTCGACGCCGTTACCGCGTGTATCCGTATAAGTCCGGTATTTCTCCTGCGGGTCTAGGTTTTCACCGGAGGGGGGCTACGGAGCGTCCGGGTCCCCACACAAGATAGAGGGTGGCATACCATGTTATTATATGTGTGTTGTGGTCTTTGGATGGCAAAGATTGCACTCCGGGGTGTGACCCGCTTCACCGACGTCCGTTTCTCCCTCGTGAGTTTACATGCGCTTATAGGGTTAAACTCCCTTATCGGACGAAACGTCGGGAATCTTCCGAAGAGTTGGGTTCTACCAACTTGTTTTATGTTCCTATGGGCTACCCTAACAAAAACAAGCAGCTGGTTCCACAATGCTACCCCCTTTCGACGCCGTTACCGCGTGTATCCGTATAAGTCCGGTATTTCTCCTGCGGGTCTAGGTTTTCACCGGAGGGGGGCTACGGAGCGTCCGGAACCTTTCACAAGCTAGAGGGTGCCATACCATGTTATTATATGTGTGTTGTGGTCTTTGGATGGCAAAGATTGCACTCCGGGGTGTGACCCGCTTCACCGACGTCCGTTTCTCCCTCGTGAGTTTACATGCGCTTATAGGGTTAAACTCCCTTATCGGACGAAACGTCGGGAATCTTCCGAAGAGTTGGGTTCTACCAACTTGTTTTATGTTCCTATGGGCTACCCTAACACAAACAAGCAGCTGGTTCCACAATGCTACCCCCTTTCGACGCCGTTACCGCGTGTATCCGTATAAGTCCGGTATTTCTCCTGCGGGTCTAGGTTTTCACCGGAGGGGGGCTACGGAGCGTCCGGGTCCCCACACAAGATAGAGGGTGCCATACCATGTTATTATATGTGTGTTGTGGTCTTTGGATGGCAAAGATTGCACTCCGGGGTGTGACCCGCTTCACCGACGTCCGTTTCTCCCTCGTGAGTTTACATGCGCTTATAGGGTTAAACTCCCTTATCGGACGAAACGTCGGGAATCTTCCGAAGAGTTGGGTTCTACCAACTTGTTTTATGTTCCTATGGGCTACCCTAACAAAAACAAGCAGCTGGTTCCACAATGCTACCCCCTTTCGACGCCGTTACCGCGTGTATCCGTATAAGTCCGGTATTTCTCCTGCGGGTCTAGGTTTTCACCGGAGGGGGGCTACGGAGCGTCCGGAACCTTTCACAAGCTAGAGGGTGCCATACCATGTTATTATATGTGTGTTGTGGTCTTTGGATGGCAAAGATTGCACTCCGGGGTGTGACCCGCTTCACCGACGTCCGTTTCTCCCTCGTGAGTTTACATGCGCTTATAGGGTGAAAGTCCCTTATCGGACGAAACGTCGGGAATCTTCCGAAGAGTTGGGTTCTACCAACTTGTTTTATGTTCCTATGGGCTACCCTAACACAAACAAGCAGCTGGTTCCACAATGCTACCCCCTTTCGACGCCGTTACCGCGTGTATCCGTATAAGTCCGGTATTTCTCCTACGGGTCTAGGTTTTCACCGGAGGGGGGCTACGGAGCGTCCGGGTCCCCACACAAGATAGAGGGTGGCATGCCATGTTATTATATGTGTGTTGTGGTCTTTGGATGGCAAATATTGCACTCCGGGGTGTGACCCGCTTCACCGACGTCCGTTTCTCCCTCGTGAGTTTACATGCGCTTATAGGGTGAAAGTCCCTTATCGGACGAAACGTCGGGAATCTTCCGAAGAGTTGGGTTCTACCAACTTGTTTTATGTTCCTATGGGCTACCCTAACACAAACAAGCAGCTGGTTCCACAATGCTACCCCCTTTCGACGCTGTTACCGCGTGTATCCGTATAAGTCCGGTATTTCTCCTGCGGGTCTAGGTTTTCACCGGAGGGGGGCTACGGAGCGTCCGGGTCCCCACACAAGATAGAGGGTGGCATACCATGTTATTATATGTGTGTTGTGGTCTTTGGATGGCAAAGATTGCACTCCGGGGTGTGACCCGCTTCACCGGCGTCCGTTTCTCCCCCGTGAGTTTACATGCGCTTATAGGGTGAAAGTCCCTTATCGGACGAAACGTCGGGAATCTTCCGAAGAGTTGGGTTCTACCAACTTGTTTTATGTTCCTATGGGCTACCCTAACACAAACAAGCAGCTGGTTCCACAATGCTACCCCCTTTCGACGCCGTTACCGCGTGTATCCGTATAAGTCCGGTATTTCTCCTGCGGGTCTAGGTTTTCACCGGAGGGGGGCTACGGAGCGTCCGGGTCCTTTCACAAGCTAGAGGGTGCCATACCATGTTATTATATGTGTGTTGTGGTCTTTGGATGGCAAAGATTGCACTCCGGGGTGTGACCCGCTTCACCGACGTCCGTTTCTCCCTCGTGAGTTTACATGCGCTTATAGGGTGAAAGTCCCTTATCGGACGAAACGTCGGGAATCTTCCGAAGAGTTGGGTTCTACCAACTTGTTTTATGTTCCTATGGGCTACCCTAACACAAACAAGCAGCTGGTTCCACAATGCTACCCCCTTTCGACGATGTTACCGCGTGTATCCGTATAAGTCCGGTATTTCTCCTGCGGGTCTAGGTTTTCACCGGAGGGGGGCTACGGAGCGTCCGGGTCCCCACACAAGATAGAGGGTGGCATACCATGTTATTATATGTGTGTTGTGGTCTTTGGATGGCAAATATTGCACTCCGGGGTGTGACCCGCTTCACCGACGTCCGTTTCTCCCTCGTGAGTTTACATGCGCTTATAGGGTGAAAGTCCCTTATCGGACGAAACGTCGGGAATCTTCCGAAGAGTTGGGTTCTACCAACTTGTTTTATGTTCCTATGGGCTACCCTAACACAAACAAGCAGCTGGTTCCACAATGCTACCCCCTTTCGACGCCGTTACCGCGTGTATCCGTATAAGTCCGGTATTTCTCCTGCGGGTCTAGGTTTTCACCGGAGGGGGGCTACGGAGCGTCCGGGTCCTTTCACAAGCTAGAGGGTGGCATACCATGTTATTATATGTGTGTTGTGGTCTTTGGATGGCAAAGATTGCACTCCGGGGTGTGACCCGCTTCACCGACGTCCGTTTCTCCCTCGTGAGTTTACATGCGCTTATAGGGTGAAAGTCCCTTATCGGACGAAACGTCGGGAATCTTCCGAAGAGTTGGGTTCTACCAACTTGTTTTATGTTCCTATGGGCTACCCTAACACAAACAAGCAGCTGGTTCCACAATGCTACCCCCTTTCGACGCTGTTACCGCGTGTATCCGTATAAGTCCGGTATTTCTCCTGCGGGTCTAGGTTTTCACCGGAGGGGGGCTACGGAGCGTCCGGGTCCCCACACAAGATAGAGGGTGGCATACCATGTTATTATATGTGTGTTGTGGTCTTTGGATGGCAAAGATTGCACTCCGGGGTGTGACCCGCTTCACCGGCGTCCGTTTCTCCCTCGTGAGTTTACATGCGCTTATAGGGTGAAAGTCCCTTATCGGACGAAACGTCGGGAATCTTCCGAAGAGTTGGGTTCTACCAACTTGTTTTATGTTCCTATGGGCTACCCTAACACAAACAAGCAGCTGGTTCCACAATGCTACCCCCTTTCTACGCTGTTACCGCGTGTATCCGTATAAGTCCGGTATTTCTCCTGCGGGTCTAGGTTTTCACCGGAGGGGGGCTACGGAGCGTCCGGGTCCCCACACAAGATAGAGGGTGGCATACCATGTTATTATATGTGTGTTGTGGTCTTTGGATGGCAAATATTGCACTCCGGGGTGTGACCCGCTTCACCGGCGTCCGTTTCTCCCTCGTGAGTTTACATGCGCTTATAGGGTGAAAGTCCCTTATCGGACGAAACGTCGGGAATCTTCCGAAGAGTTGGGTTCTACCAACTTGTTTTATGTTCCTATGGGCTACCCTAACACAAACAAGCAGCTGGTTCCACAATGCTACCCCCTTTCGACGCCGTTACCGCGTGTATCCGTATAAGTCCGGTATTTCTCCTGCGGGTCTAGGTTTTCACCGGAGGGGGGCTACGGAGCGTCCGGGTCCCCACACAAGATAGAGGGTGGCATAACATGTTATTATATGTGTGTTGTGGTCTTTGGATGGCAAATATTGCACTCCGGGGTGTGACCCGCTTCACCGGCGTCCGTTTCTCCCTCGTGAGTTTACATGCGCTTATAGGGTGAAAGTCCCTTATCGGACGAAACGTCGGGAATCTTCCGAAGAGTTGGGTTCTACCAACTTGTTTTATGTTCCTATGGGCTACCCTAACACAAACAAGCAGCTGGTTCTACAATGCTACCCCCTTTCGACGCCGTTACCGCGTGTATCCGTATAAGTCCGGTATTTCTCCTGCGGGTCTAGGTTTTCACCGGAGGGGGGCTACGGAGCGTCCGGGTCCCCACACAAGATAGAGGGTGGCATACCATGTTATTATATGTGTGTTGTGGTCTTTGGATGGCAAATATTGCACTCCGGGGTGTGACCCGCTTCACCGGCGTCCGTTTCTCCCTCGTGAGTTTACATGCGCTTATAGGGTGAAAGTCCCTTATCGGACGAAACGTCGGGAATCTTCCGAAGAGTTGGGTTCTACCAACTTGTTTTATGTTCCTATGGGCTACCCTAACACAAACAAGCAGCTGGTTCCACAATGCTACCCCCTTTCGACGCCGTTACCGCGTGTATCCGTATAAGTCCGGTATTTCTCCTGCGGGTCTAGGTTTTCACCGGAGGGGGGCTACGGAGCGTCCGGGTCCCCACACAAGATAGAGGGTGGCATACCATGTTATTATATGTGTGTTGTGGTCTTTGGATGGCAAATATTGCACTCCGGGGTGTGACCCGCTTCACCGACGTCCGTTTCTCCCTCGTGAGTTTACATGCGCTTATAGGGTGAAAGTCCCTTATCGGACGAAACGTCGGGAATCTTCCGAAGAGTTGGGTTCTACCAACTTGTTTTATGTTCCTATGGGCTACCCTAACACAAACAAGCAGCTGGTTCCACAATGCTACCCCCTTTCGACGCCGTTACCGCGTGTATCCGTATAAGTCCGGTATTTCTCCTACGGGTCTAGGTTTTCACCGGAGGGGGGCTACGGAGCGTCCGGGTCCCCACACAAGATAGAGGGTGGCATACCATGTTATTATATGTGTGTTGTGGTCTTTGGATGACAAATATTGCACTCCGGGGTGTGACCCGCTTCACCGGCGTCCGTTTCTCCCTCGTGAGTTTTAAATAACAAATAACAAGGTCACTTACATGAACAATTCATTTCATGACACAAGTTCGACAGCAACTACCTAACATAGGTTCATTACATACTATAATAAAGTGCACGAAAACGACAAGTCCAAATTTTACGAAACTTGTTCTTCTTCTTGAGCAATAGAAAGAGATGGGGGAATATCGGAATCGGTAGGGCCCGTGCGGTGCGGTTAAGTCAACCGGCATGACGCTCCCGTTCAAAGCTTTACTCGGGGCAGGTCAGATTCACTGGATGTTACGGAAGAGGGTAGCAAAAAGCATCATTTTTTGTACTTTTTGGAACCGAGGATCAGTGTGTGAAATTGCTGCGATAAAAGGTTATTTATGTGAAACCTACGGAAGAGGGTAGCAAAAAAAACACACAGCACCTAAGCCGACGGCATGCCGTCGGCGTACCTTGAGGACCTAAGCCGACGGCTTGCCGTCGGCGTAGCTACATTTTTATTTTTTTTTAAAAACGCACGCGTGTATACACACAGGACCTAACCGCGCGGAGAAAAAAAAAACAGAAACCCGAAACCTAACCCGCGCGCGCTGCTCTCTTCCTCTCCCCCAGCCGCGCCGCCGCCGCCGCCGGCGTCCCTCCCGCCGCGCCGCCTGCCCCAGCCCCTTCCGCGCCCGCCCCCTACCTTCCTCTCCCCGGCCGCCGCCTCCACCCAGCTCCTCCCGCGCCCGCCTGTCCCCGCCGCCTGTCCCCGTCGCCTCACGGGCCGCCGCCGTTCCCCGTCGCCTCACCGGCCGCCGCCCGTCTCCGTCGCCTCCAGACCCGCCTCGACAGCACCTCCCGGCCACCCCATCCCCTCACAGCACCCGGCCACCCCATCCCCTCACAGCACCTCCCGGCCACCCCCTAATGGTAATTTTTTTTTTGATTTTTTTTCTTCTGTTAATAAATTAGTTAGAATTTAGGTTAGTTAGTTAGTAGATTACTTAGTTAGTAGTTAGTTAGTTAGTAGGTTAGAAAATTAGTTAAAAAGCGCGTCGGCGCCCCCCGCCCGCGTCGGCGAGGCGTCGATGACGCCCGCGTCGGCGACTCCCCCCGCGCGCGTCGATGACGCCCGCGTCGGCGACTCCCCCCGCGCGCGTCGATGACGCCCGCGTCGGCGACTCCCCCCGCGCGCGTCGGTGACGTCCGCGCTCGTCGCATATTATCTGCATATTATAGATATCTGTTTTGCTAATTCGCATATTATGTGCTACAGGATATCGGGTAGGAGCCGCCACGACACGCCATCGATCTTCGACCCCGCCGCCGCTGTCGATCCCCGACCCCGTCACGCCGTTGTTCGACTACGTCCTCTACCGCCGCGGGTGAGCTAGAACTCTGTCTTCTCCCTCGCATTTTTTTTGTCGCGTCACCTAGGTGTCATTTCCCGTCCGCAAGCGTTACGAAGATAAATATGCAATAGTGGTAGGCATATTTTGAACCGTAACGCTTGCGGCATTTACGGGACAGTCGGCGGATCCGTAGATTGAGTACGTTTTCCATGCTCTACCCCGATCCGAGACAGAATTTCGGTAGCGCTTCCCCGTTGTTCTCCTTATGCACATTCTCTCGGCTTTTTGCCGAGACGTGTATCGGGAGAGCAGCGGGGAGGTGCTGCCGAAATTCTGTCTCGGATCGGGGTAGAGCATGGAAAACGTACTCAATCTACGGATCCGGCGGCTGCTAGGACCCTTGACCTATTAGATATGTAGGTTTTGCCGCTAGGAAATAAAAATATCATGCATTTAATTTCATGCTATTATTTGAGATGAAATACAATATGTGTGTTTGCCTCGCAATACAGCAGATTATGGCTGATAATGGTTGGATGTTCACTGGCCGAAAAGATGCGATGGAAAGAACAGATGAGTGGGTATGGAAGACTAATTTCTTAGTGAGGGAGTTAGGGCGTGGTTCAAAGTCGGGCATCCGTCCAGGTTGCCCTTGCGCTCGATGCAAGCTGCGTCTTCGTAAGGGAAAGCAAGATATGACTAAACACCTATGGTCTTATGGGTATTGGGCGGAGTACACCACGACGATCGACTTTGCTGAGTACGAACGTGAAAATGGTAGGGTGATGCGGCAGCGGATCAATGGCGTTGAGGATGATGGGATAAGAAACTTCCTAGAAGATCTCCGTGATGCCGACATACCAGATTCGCCACCTTCACGGGAGGAACCATCCGAACCGAGTGAACCACAGGAACCGGAGCCAACTGCACAGTCCTATTTTCGTATGATGTCCTCGGGTCAGAGGCCTCTGTACGATGGTGCAAAAATTTGTCAGCTCGATGCCATCTCCCAAGCCCTAGCCGAAAAGCTGAAGCACGGCAATACCCGTTCATGCTTTGAATCTCATCTGCAAACATATGGTAACATGCTGCCTGAAGGACATTGTTTGCCTAAAAGCATGTACGAAACAAAGAAAATCCTGCGAGAGCTGAACATGGATTATGAGAAGATAGATTGCTGTCCTAAAGGCTGCGTTTTGTTTCGGCAACAGTTTGCGGAAGACAAGTACTGTATCAAGTGTGGGGCCTCTAGGTATCATGAGGTAAATGGACGTGATGGTCAGAAGAGGCAGACAAAAGTCCCCATGAAGATTCTTCGTTACCTCCCGTTCATAAAAAGAATCCAGCGGCTTTACATGAATAAGGAGTCTGCCACCCAGATGACCTGGCACAAGAATGGGAAGAGATACGAGGACGAGCACGGACGGATAAAGATGGGACATCCATCAGATGGTATGGCATGGAAGAATTTCGATGCAAAATACCCTGAGCAGGCAGCCGAGGCTCGGAACGTCCGAATTGCGATAGCAACCGATGGTTTCAATCCGTATGGTATGTCGACTGCCTCGTACAGCTGCTGGCCCGTGTTTGTTATTCCGCTCAACCTCCCTCCCGGAGTCCTAATGCAAAGGAAGACCATATTCCTGTCATTGATCATTCCAGGGCCTGAATACCCTGGAAAGAATTTGAGTGTCTATTTGCAGCCGCTTGTGGATGATCTAAACCACTCTTGGCACCACGGTACCTTCACATACGACCGTGCATCGAAGAGGAACTTTTTGATGAAAGTTTGGTTCCAGTATTCCATGCACGACATGCCGGGGTACGCCCTATTCTGCGGATGGTGTACAGCTGGTAAGTGGCCATGCCCAGTGTGCAGGAACCGGCTTGAGTTTCTTTGGCTAAGCGCGGGTAAGAAGTATTCCGCGTTTGACACGCATCGAAAGTTTCTCAAAAGAAGACATCGGTTTAGAGATGACGAAAAGAACTTTAAGAAGGGCAGAGTTGAGCGTGTAGAGGCAGAGATACCAACTTTCGATGGTGCAGTTGTTGATGCCGAGCTAAGTGCTCTCGTGCTTGCTCAGGGAAATGGCCCACGATATTCGGGATATGGTGTGGACCACAACTGGACTCACGTGGCAAGCATTACGCAACTCCCATATTACAAGGACCTCGATCTTCCCCATAACATCGATGTGATGCACACCGAGAAGAATGTCGGAGAGTCTCTGTTTCACACTGTCCTGAACATTCCTGAGAAGTCAAAGGACAATGTGAAGGCTAGAGTCGATGTTCAGAAGCTCTGTGATAGGGAGAGATTACACATGCAGGAACCTGAGGGTCGTCGAAAAAACTGGTTCAAGCCGCATGCCTTCTACTGCCTTAATAGTATCCAAAAGAAAGAGGCGTTCATGTGGCTCAAATACGTCGTGATGTTCCCTGATGGGTATTGTTCAAATATAAGTAGGGGAGTCAATCTTTCAACGGGAAAAGTCAACGGGCTCAAGAGTCACGACTATCATATATGGATTGAGCGGCTGATGCCGGTGATGGTTCGAGGGTATCTCCCCGAACGTGTCTGGCGTGTGCTCGCGGAGTTGAGCCATTTCTTCCGCACGCTTTGTGCTAAGCAGATATGTCCCGTGATGATTAAGAAGCTGCATGAGCTAGTGCCGGAGTTGCTATGCAACTTAGAGATGATATTTCCGCCTGGCTTCTTTACTCCGATGGCACATCTTGTTGTGCATCTCGCGAACGAGGCACTATTGGGTGGACCGGTGCAATTTCGTTGGCAGTTTTGTATTGAGAGAGAGTTTAAGTATATTCGAACCAAGTGTGGAAACAAAAATAAGATTGAAGCATGCATAGCTGAGGCAACTGTCCTCCAGGAGATGGCAGACGCCAGGCTAACCTACTTTCCCGATGATGTTCCCACTATGCATAACCAGGCCTCTCGGTACAATGTTGATGAGCCCAAGCAAGACCCCAAGCTCCTCCTCTTCCAGTTTCCCGGTGGCAAGGCCGGTGGCGCAAAGAAGTATAACTTGACCTTCGAAGAGCAGGAGTGCATAATGCTCTATGTGCTTCAAAACATGAAAGAAGTGACCCGTGACGAGCAAAATGAGGCGGGCAGTTTCCTTAGGTAAAATGGTGAACAAAGTATCTTTTCAACTAGTATCTTGGTTTTGGTCTAATACGTATATTGTCCTTTTAGGCAATTCACCGATGAAATGTGGCCGGGAACTGTGGACCCCGATGAAGCCGAGCTGGACACTCTTATGAAAGAGGGTGCCCCCGGAAAGAAAAATTTCACGGCTTGGTTTAGGGAAAAGGTAAACTCTAACATGTCCCTCCTACCTTGCAATTCGTGTCTTGTCCATCTTATTACACGTAACTAATGCACAGAACAATTTGTACCAAACTTGTAGGGAGGTGATCCCACTATTGTGATGTCGGATGAGTTGAGATGTGTCTCCCAAGGTTGTAATCGTAAAGTTGAGATGTATGAGAAGTATGACGTGAATGGGTTTCGCTTCCATACAGAGTCTCACCAGAACAGTCGGCCCAATGCAAAAACTATAAATACCGGGGTCTTCACCAAAGGAGCCGGAGAGTTTGATTACTATGGGAGGTTACAAAACGTATACGAGGTGACGTACAATAATACGAACATAGAACTCAAGCTCGTCGTGTTCAGATGCCACTGGTTTGACCCAACGGAGCATGGACTGAGAAAAACCCCTTCCATTGGGTTAGTTGAAGTTAAGCCTTCAACCACCTATAGCCGATCCGATGTCTTTGTTGTGGCTCACCAAGCGAAGCAGGTTTATTATTTGCCCTACCCATGCAAGAAAGATGGACTCAATGGATGGGAAGTCGTGTTCCATGTATCACCACATGGTAAGCTACCCATGCCCTCGGACGATGATTACAACAACATCGACCCTAAAACATATGAGGGGATTTTCTACCAAGAGCAAGAGAGCTTTGGGGACTTTGGCATACAAGATCTTGTGGACCTCGAGAACGAATCACAAACAGGCGGTGAGGCAGTGATGGATCTAAAGGACATAGATATGCTCAACAAGTTTCATTCGGACATTGCCAGTGATGAGCCTCCACCGTGCGATGAGCATCCACCGTACTACTCACGTGATAGTGATTCTGATAGTGACAATGAGAACACAAGATTTAACTATGAGAGTGATGGTGAGGGTCTTTTATGTTTATGCTTAGTATTTAATTTCTCTCATGTAGTTAGCTTAATACTTATTTTCCTTGCATTCTTTATTATGCTTACTATATATTTTTGAACATGCTTATTAATTGTTTACCCTTTGTCAATGCAGGTGATTGAGCAATATGAGCGGCAAGGAATCCTCGGCCACCTTGAGCAAGTCGCAGCGCCGGCGGTTTGCGAACCCGCGTTACACTCAGGAGGGGGGTGAGAGAGGAGGTGCACGGCGAGGTGGAGGGGTAGCTTCTGATGCACTTCCCCAGAGGGGACGCCGAGGTGGAGGCCGAGGTGGAGGACGAGCTGGAGGACGACTAGGTGGACGGGCACGAGTGGAGGAGTCTCCTGAGGCCGAGGCGGAGGAGCAGTCTCGAGACGAGGAGGTGGAGGCCGAGGTGGAGGCCGAGGTGGAGGCCGAGGTGGAGGCCGAGGTGGAGGACGAGGATTCTGGAGAGGAGAACCCCGAGGCTCCGAAGAAGCTAAAGTTACGTGGGGAATCCGGGGTACCTGATGAGTCACAGGAACCTGCACCGGAGGCGAGAACCCTCATTAAGGGCAACGGCAAAAGGTAAATGACTACCCATTTTGAACACGGTAATTTCATGTTGACGTGTATTAATGTTTCATTATTGTGCAGCACTTGGATTTATCCACCGGGGATCAAGCGTACTCCTAACAGCCTGGTTGGATCTCTGCTTAGGAAGTATTGGCCGGGCTATTACTCTCCCGTCCCCGGTGGCGAGAGGGTTCTAGCCAACAGTTGGCCCGACTATCAGGCCGCCCCTTGGGTTGGCTACGAGTCAGCTGCTGACGCTGTTATCACCAGGTTTTGGGTAAGACAAACTCTTCAAATTTCTTTTCATAGTTGATAGTTGATGACTCCACCATGCTACCTCATGACTCTCACAATTACTTTTATGCCTAATTTACAGAGATTCTTTAGGGTGCTTCCGGAGGATCAGGAGAAGGCGGACCAGACTTTGCAGGGGGCTTGTAAGAAATTGGTGCCGCAACAGTTCTATAATCAAAAGAATACGTCCATGAACTTATTCAGTTCTGAGAAGTTGGGCAAGAGGGCGCCGAAGCACGAGAATGTGGAGAATCCACCTAACATGACCCTGGATGATTACATGTTGGTAAGTAAATTGTCAAAAAGTTCATATGTTGCTGCTAAGGTGCATTTGCAATTTCTGTGCTTCAAATGAGTATCGATTTTTCAGGTTCGACCCTCGTGGACCTTAGGTAGGGAAGACGCATGGGAAGCGGTGGCGACAAAGTGGCTCGGGCAAGACGCCGAGTTCAAAGCCGTGAGCGACCGAAACAAGGCAAACCGTGGCCACGTCGGGACACACCGTGCGGGTGCCTGCGGCCTTGCCAACTTCAAGGAAAAGATGGTATACATGGAACAACCTGCATCTATTTCGTGTTGTTTTCCTACTTGATGAACATAACATTTCCTCTTGTGTTTCTACTTGATACGCAGGCGCAATCTACTGGAGCGTTTGTTTCGGACGTGAAAGCATGGGAAACAATAAAGCTTAAGAAGCCCGATCCATCCAAGCCTCCTCCCGAGGTTCCCGAGTACTACGGCAACGCAAAGGACAAGTTGGATTTGTACTGCTCGGCTTTCCAGACTTTCCATCCGCATGTGGAAAACCCTTTGGAGCACGAGACCGATATGAGAGCGTTGGTCGTGGCGGGAGGTGGCAGGGAGCATGGGCGTTACTTCCTAGCTGATACGGTGACCCCGCACATGCCTGAGTTGAGCTTGACGCGTGTCAAGTCTACCCTCACCGCCGATGACCCAAAGGTCACGCGTCATCGCCGGCCTTCCCGAGCTGACCACGATGTAAGTTGTCTCAATTTCATCCTATTTTCGACATTCGTTCCTGAGGTGACTGTTCACGAGATTCAATTTTCTTGGGATTGTAGCCTGCTTTCGAGGCGGCCTACGCAGCCGCTTTTGCGGAGTATGAGACGGCGTATAACGAGTGGCTGCAGGTCTCACAGGCATACGCCGAGTATAGAGAGATGCTCGATAATGTAAGTTACAACCTGTTGTTTCTATAAAATATTACAAGTCTCATTTTCCGTGGTTTGAACCTTCATATCTACAACGCCTAACATCTACCCTATCTTGCAGGCGACCCGCATGTTTCTTATCACTGGTGAGAGGCCGACGTCGCTACCAGAGGCACCACCGATCCCGGGGCCGGCGCCACGGGCCCCGTCGAAGGATATGTTCGCTGTTGCATACTACTCATCGACTCCGGTAAGTAATTTGGCAAACTAGTTGTGATCGATATCATGTGCATTCTAACTTGCTAACTTTTGCTCACACATGCATGTAGGGCTCGGGATGCTCCACGCATCGACCCTTTGGTCGTCCTGATGCCTCGCCCACGGGTTCCCGAGAGATCACAGCCTCGCCGAGTTCGTCTCGTCAGACCACACCGGTTCATGGCGGTGCCGATGGTCGTGCCTCGCCGAGTTCCGGGGTTGGTTCGACGGCGGCTACCCAGCGCCAGGCGTCGCCGATTTTCACGAGGTCGGAGATGGGTACCTCGAGCGACGAGGCCGTGTAGCTAGGAGATGGTTGTGCTTGTAAGCACGGTTGAGTAGTGTCGTTGGATCATGTATGCACGATGGTTGGATGATTATGTATGCACGGTTGGATCATGCTTTTGTGATGTTATATGATGTTTGGATTGATATGTGTGAAGTCTATGATGTTTCTGTGATGTTATATGATGTTTCTTTTATAATGTGAATTGATACGGTACAGCAGGAAAAAACAGCAAAAATTCGAAAAACAACAAATTTGCCCAGGGGCTACGCCGAGGGGAAACCCGTCGGGGTAGGCCTTTGCCCCAGCCCAGGAAGGGGGATACGCCGAGGGGGAGGCCGTCGGGGTAGGGCCTTGCCCAGCCCAGCTCGCCCCAGACGCCGAGGGGGGCGACCGTCGGCGTACGCAGATGCGCTGCGTCAGCTGCCGCCACGTGCCCCAGACGCCGAGGGGGTGGCCGTCGGCGTACGCAGCTGCGCAGCGCCAGCTGCCGCCACGTGCCCCCAGACGCCGAGGGGCGTGGCCGTCGGCGTAGAGTGGACGTAACGGATCCGTTCTGGCCGTCTGTGGGGCCCACCGAGCTGATACGCCGAGGGGAAACTATACGCCGACGGCCAGAAGGGCTACGCCGACGGAACTGTACGCCGAGGGGGCTACGCCGAGGGGGCTACGCCGAGGGTGGCCGTCGGCGTATGGATACGCCGAGGGGGAACGGATATACGCCGAGGGCTTCCGGCCGTCGGCGTACCATCACATTCCTGTAGTGCGGTGACGTATTCCCTCATAGATGCCCCCTAGTATCTTTGGTTGCGCGCAGTTGCAGAGGCAGGTTCAAGACACGCCCGGGGCCGGCTTCAGTGCGCTACCGGGGCTATAGCCCGATGGTCCGTGGTTTGGCTCCGCGAGAAAATATCTGTTGTTTAATGGTAGCACCCTCTCGGCCTCCGCCCCTGGTTGCACGTTGATTCAGGGACATTAATGTAGTTCTCCACTTGATCAGATGTATTGTATATATCCACTAGTTTTTAAATTTCATAAAATCAGATGCCCCTACAGTATTTCAGTACAGAAAAATGCATGTTTTATTAATTTGCGTGAAAATGAGTGATTATATTATTAATTAAGGTGGATTTCAATCAATTCGTGAAATGAGATAAGGTCATCCGGGCAGGATCCCAACCAGACCATAGTACAACCTTGACTTCTTGCAAAAGAAGCCAATTCACGACTAAACTTGTTCTGTACTACCTATTTTTGTAACTTTAATCTCTGTATCTCCACTGAAAATATTTCAAACTTTTTCACTATATATGTGCAGGCCAAGAAACAGTGATAATTGCCAAAACTGCTTCTGCACAATCTGACTCTAGGATGATCGGTAGCTGAGACCATTGAAAGGAAAAGGTGCGAGAAAGTCTACGCTACGTCTAGGGTTAGGGTATGGCGACGCTGAGGCGATCGGGCGCCGCCACCCCTCCCAACCACGGGAGCGGATCGAGTCTTCGTGAATCAGGAGTCTACGAACCGAAGAAGGAGTCCGGATCGACTACGCATGAGGGAGTCCTTGCCCAGCACGATCCCATCGGGGAGATCGGAAAGGATTCGACCAGGAACCACATAAATACGTGGGCAGGCGGCGGAGTCAAACGCATAATCGAAGCTTTTGACGATCGCTCAAACCACAAAAATCCGGCGAGATCCCTGTTATTGTGTACGCTCGAAAGATGTCGCTTGTCAATGGTGGGGGTGACAAAGGGGAGGCCGCTGAGGCATCCACCCACCCGAAGCCATTGATGGGGGGCGCGATCGTGCCTGCACGCCAGGAGCGCCGGGTTGTGATTGAGGAAGCTTCGGAGGAACCTGATGGCAATTGGGACGGAACTGAGGAAGAAGGTACGAACGTGGGACCTGAGGTGAGGATTGAGGGGGAAGTAGACATGGAAGATGATATCTGCGCTGAGGAACCCGAGGAGGAGCAAACGGAGGAGGCTGCGCCCATGATGTGGCGCCTCTTAGCAAGATATTATTCCATCAAGGCGGCAAACTACACAAATCTGCATAAGCACTTCATGGAGGTCTGGGGTATCAGAGGGAAGATGACTTTTGCGCCACTAAAGGATAATTTCTTTATCATCACCTTCATGTCGGAGGGAGACTATAAGTTTGTTGCTAGAGGTGGACCATGGATTCTGAAAGGGGTAGCATGTCTGATCGCCCCTTTCATAGATAACTTAACGCCCTCGGAGACGGTGCTTGATTCGATCCAAATTTGGGTCAGATTCTATGATGTACCATGGAAGAAACAAACATAAGCATATGGTCAGTTTGTAGGTTCTCACCTAGGGAGGGTGAAGGAAGTGGACGTGGATAAGGCAGGGTTGGAGTTTAATGATTACCTCCGTGTGCGTATTGAGCTACCCCTGAACAAACGCCTGCAGACTCGTTTCACTGCCAAGATGAGGGGCCAAGCAACAGAACTGGTTTATCCACTTCGGTATGAGAGAGTCCCACATTTTTTTTTCACTGTGGTTTTATCGGACATGCAAAGGAGGAGTGTGAGAAGAAAATACGCGGGGTTCCATCGCTGTGCTATGATGCATCTCTCCGATGCTCTCCAAAAAGAAAGTTCGAAAGAAGATCAATCTCATCTACTGCCACCCCCGCAGCCAAAAAGAGTCTCCTATTCAATACACCAACTGGAAGTGTCAGCTCATCCTCGCTGGGAAGGCCAAAGACTAGTGTGGAGGCTTCGATGCAGCACACACAGAGATACACTGTAGAGGTCCCGGAGGCAGTGGACGCAAACGATGGTTTTGAGGAGAACGAGTTCAGAACAGATGCAGAGGTTGAGAAGGCCCTAGCCAACACGGTTTGCAACATGAAACTGAAGCTGGCAGGGGAAGCAGGCAACCAATACGAAAGAGCATCCAGGAGCAACTCGGCACAATCAACAAAGGACAGGGAAGGTGATGTTCAGATGACAGAGAAACAACAGGAGGATGATATAAAGAACCCGATGCCATCTCTGGAAGATGCCTCGGTGCATCCAGGTCTTCCCCAGCAACCGAGTAGCCAAGACATGATACCGGCGATACGTAACTTGTCAACATCATCTCTCTCTCTGAGTAGTGCATCTGATATTCACATGCACGCAGCAGACTCGGTTCTGGGAAAACGTTTGGCGACAGATGAAGTACAAGGCAAATGTTTGGAGTTATCGCTAGCGCTGAACTATGGAGTTCAGGCGGGTAACATTCAGAAAAAAGGGAAGCTAGGGAAGGTCTGCAAGCTGAACCAGATTCAAAAGCAAGACAAGGGAGAGGAAGGGCAGAAGAAAGCAAAGAAAATGGCAACAACCGGACTTGGGGCTTCCGGTGAACTGACGAGTCCAAATGTGTGGTCTCGTCAGGAGCAATGAATTGCCTATCCTTCAACTGTCGAGGAGCCGGGAATGCCTTGACAGCTAGAGAAGTGTCTTCTTTTCCCAAGTCTAGAGTCCTCGTTTAGTTTTTCTTTGTGAGACTAGGCAACACAAAAATAAAATGCGTCGGTATCGTCATAGGTTAGGTTTAAAAGGTTTTGTTGGTTTTAGTAGTGATGGTCTTAGTGGTGGTTTGGCCTTATTTTGGCATGAGAGTCTCTATGTAGAAGTTCAAATTGTTACTGAAAGATTTATTGATGTGTATGTGCGTGTGTCACCGATTGCCCCCCTTTGGCGCCTAACGTGCATCTATGGGGAGCCACGCGTGGAAAATCGTTATCGGATGTGGGAAACTCTCCGTACCCTAAAAGCACAATCCACCCTACCGTGGTTAATTATTGGTGATTTTAATGAGGTGTTGTGGCAAGAAGAACATTTCTCACAGACTCCCCGTTCGGTAAATCAAATGGATGCTTTTAGAGAAGTTTTATCTGACTGTAACTTGTCTGATTTGGGCTTTTCAGGTGTTCCATATACATATGACAACAGGAGAAGAGGACAAGCAAATGTGCGTGTGAGATTGGATAGGGCGGTGGCATGCCCGAATTGGAGAGACCTCTTCTCCGATTCACATGTGCAACATTTAGTAACAGCGGTATCGGATCACTGCCCCATCTTATTGAATATGGTCCAAGAGGAAAGAGGTAGCAGTACCCAACCAAGACGACAGTATGAGATTTTTTGGGAAAGGGAAGCCCAAGTTACTGAACGTATATCATCAGCATGGGATAGCTCAGGACCAAAAAACGACTTGGGTGACATTATGAAGGGCCTGGATCAGGTGATGGATACGCTTCAGAATTGGAGCAAAAACAAGTTTGGAAATGTCTTAAAGGAGTTGCACAAAGCGAGACAAAAGCTGGAAGGCCTGATGCTCACCAATGCTAGCCAACAGGAGATTAGACAGGCTAGTGATCTTTTAAATGAACTGCTCTACAGAGAAGAAATGCTGTGGTTGCAGCGTTCAAGAGTGACCTGGCTTAAAGAGGGTGATAGAAATACAAAGTTTTTCCACCAAACAGCAAAATGGCGGGCTAGGAGAAATAAAATAAAGAAACTAAAGGATGCCCATGGAGTCTGGAAGGAGGTACCAACCGATATGGAGCTCATGGCAACCTCTTATTTCAAGGAGCTATTCACAAAGGATCCATCACTAAATTCGGAAGGCCTCTTAAACCTCATAAATGAAAAGGTAACAGGTGATATGAACAGGGCCCTTTGCGAGGATTTCAGTGATAAGTAGATTAGCGATGCCCTATTTCAGATTGGCCCTATTAAGGCCCCGGGAGTGGATGGTTTCCCGGCGCGTTTCTACCAGCGAAATTGGGGCACAATCAAGGAGGATATCATCAATGCGGTAAAACTCTTCTTTGTCACTGGTCGTATGCCTAATGGAGTTAATTCCACTGCAATTGTCTTAATTCCAAAGGTCGAACAACCAGAAACATTGAAAGACTTTCGCCCCATAAGCCTCTGCACTGTCGTCAACAAGATAATATCAAAATGCATGGTAAATAGACTTAGGCCCATTCTGGGGGATATTATTTCGGTTAATCAAAGTGCCTTTGTGCCTGGCAGGCTCATCACTGATAACTCTCTCCTGGCATTCGAATGCTTACATTTCATCGAACACAATGTGAAAGAGGAGTCGAATTTTTGTGCGTATAAGCTAGACCTTTCCAAGGCTTATGACAGGGTTGACTGGGATTTTTTAAGGAAAATGGTGCACAAGTTGGGTTTCTCGTACCGATGGGTGGACTGGACAATGGCGTGTGTCACATCGGTACAATACAAAGTGAAATTCAATGGGAACCTACTGGAATCATTTTCGCCTTCCCGTGGCCTACGGCAAGGTGATCCCCTGTCACCCTTCTTGTTTCTGTTTGTTGCAGATGCTTTATCTGCCTTGATTCAAAAGGAATTGGAGTTGGAGAACCTTGATGCAATAAAGGTTTGTCGCCGTGCACCGGGTATATCACATCTGTTATTCGCGGATGACAGTTTGTTATTCTTTAAAGCAAATGTAGTACAAGCTCAAAGGATAAAGGTGATTTTGAACCAGTACACTAATAGCACGGGCCAGCTAATAAATCCGGAGAAGTGCTCCATTCTCTTCGGAAAATCTTGCCCCGAAGAGGCTCGGCTTGAGGTAAAGAGAGAGCTGGAGATCACAAAGGAGGCTTTTGAATCTAAATACCTAGGGCTTCCAACCCCGGATGGAAGGATGAACAGAGGAAAATTTGAGAGCCTTCCGGCTCGGTTATCCAGAGCTTTGACGGAGTGGGATGATAGCCACAAATCGCAGGCTGCTAAAGAGGTTCTTATAAAGTCAATTGCCCAAGCACTACCCGTCTATATTATGAGTGTTTTTAAGCTACCGCTGGGCTTGTGTGATGAGTTAACAAAGATGATCCGTAGATACTGGTGGGGTGCGGAAGAGGGCAGACGGAAAACATGCTGGATTGCTTGGAACATCATGCTACGGCCGAAAAACTATGGTGGCATTGGCTTTAGAGACATGAGACTTTTTAATCAAGCCTTGTTGGCGAGGCAGGCGTGGAGATTACTGCAGTACCCGGACACTTTGTGTGGAAGAGTGTTAAAAGCAAAATACTTCCCCAATGGCTCACTCATTGACACGGTTTTTTCAGGGAACAGATCCCCCACTTGGCAGGCAATCGAATATGGTGTTGAACTACTCAAACAAGGTGTCATTTGGCGGGTGGGAAATGGCTCACTGATACGTGCTTGGAGAGATCCCTGGATCCCGAGGGATAGATGTCGCCAGCCAATTTCGGTACAGGGGCGGTGTAGATACAGATGGGTTGCAGATTTCCTTATGGCAAACGGAGAGTGGAACGTGCAAAGGTTGCAGCAATATTTTAACCAGGAGGATGTGCAGGAAATTTTAAAGATTAAAACATCTTCGCGAAATGAGACAGACTTTACGGCTTGGCATCCTGATAAGAGAGGCAATTTTTCTGTCAGGAGTACGTATCGCCTGGCTCTAACCAAGAAGATGCAGATGCAAGACCGGGGGGCGACGAGTGGGCGCCCGGATGGAGAACGCCCGAGCTGGAAGATGATCTGGAACTGCCCGGTACCACCAAAGGTCAAATTACTAGCATGGAAAATCTGTAGAAATGCACTAGCAACAAAGGACAACTTGAAAAGACGTGGCATTACTACGACGGCGGTTTGCGATATTTGTGGGCAGGAAGAGGAAGATACATTCCATGTTTTCATTAGATGCCCACATGCGCGTGCTCTCTGGTTGGCCATGAGAGATGAATGGGAGATGCCGGCTGACGGAAAACTATGTTTTACTGGAACTGAATGGTTGCTGCAACTACTGACGGGAATCGATGAAAACCAACGTGCACAATGCCCGATGACTTTCTGGCGTATATGGCATGCTCACAATGAGATGACACACGAGAAACCTTGCCATCCATTGAGGGATCTCGCCGTTTCCTAGTTAGCTATGTTAATTCCTTGTTAATGATCAAACAGTATCCACTTGCAGATATTCAGAAGGGCAAGATGGTACTGGATAACTCACGTGGGTTTCGAAAGGCACCAAGAATGGAGGATGGGCGTCAAAAAATCCGTAAGAAATGGAATCCCCCAGCCGAAAGCAGGACAAAGCTGAATATTGATGGAGCGTTTGCACGAAATGGAGGGGCGGGGGGCGGGTATGATCCTTCGTAACCACATGGGTGAAGTCATTTTTGCAGCGTGCAGAAAACTGGAACACTGCGGCGATGCGACGGACGCTGAATTGGCGGCTCTGGAGGAGGGGATTAGGCTTGCTCTGCTGTGGACGCACATGCCAATTGTGGTGGAGACGGACTGTGCACTGGCAGTAGAACTGATCAACCGAGACACGCCGAACACCTCTAGCTTTGCCTTCAGGATATCTGCAATCCGTGAAATGATACAGGAAAGGGAAATGGAGATTGTCAAGATTAGCCGTGATGCAAACTGTGCAAGTCACGAGCTAGCAAAGCTTGGAAGGGTTCAAGCAAAAACTGAGTTTTGGCCAGGAAGTTACCCCCAGGAATTAGCAGGGGCCATTGAGTCAGATTGTAATCACTTTCATGTTTAATTAAATTCCCTTTATCGCAAAAAAAAAAGAGACCATTGAAAGGATAACACCAGACCTTCTCTGCATGCTTCAAGTTCAGCTTCTAGAGGGCCTGAGCAAGTATTCAAGTATCTGCATGCCGAGAAAATTATATCTCTATTCTCATCACGCAACATCATCCCAGTACGCTCTATTTGCTTCAATAAAAGACCCATCAATATTTAGTTTAACTCGGCCCCTAGGAGGTTTTACCCAGGGTGGCTCCCGTACAGGTCAGAGTATTTGTTATGTTTCCTGGGCAGGTCAAAGTTTTGATTATTTGCTTCCCCTTCTCCAAATTAGCATTCGGATGTTGCTTAATTTGGAGTAGGGTGTCAAGGTAGCTACACAAAAACTGTTTGGAACTTTCAATTGCTGGCATCAATTTATCATGTGTTACTTCATTGTGACAGTGAAAAACTCGCCAAAACATTAGCACGATCATCAGCCTCTGTAATCCATGTGCTTGCGCATGTTTTAATGGTACTCCTTTTTAACAAGCTTAGAAACTATGCATGTGACGGGTCATCCCAGTTACAAGCGACACTAGGCATTCAGTTGAGCATCCCCAGGACGTTGGCCACCTCTAGGAAGAAAAGAACTGTGAGGCTATGACACCCATAGTACTATTGGAGGAACATCATAACTAACACCATCGGAACCCCATTCCACAGAAAATCACTAGCTACCCGCTGGCACCTCTTATCATACATGGGTATTACAGTGGAGATTTCACTGTAAAAATATGAACAAGCATGGAGAATGCATACACCAAGGAAACTACATTTACCTTGCCTCTGGGCTCTGATGCCTCAAATACTTGAGGTCAAGTTAAAAATCAGTCAACCAAAGCATCACTCAATACTACAGGAAAATATCAGCCTGAGCTATAAATGTTGATTTGCCTTTGTTCAACACATCAAGGTACAAACAAAACCATGCTTCCAGGTTGACACACTTCCAAGGTAAAGATGTTTTGAAGCCATGGCTAATTTGCAACTCATAAAGATAAAAGTTCTTAAGGTAATGAAGAAGAAAGTCCCATTTGCTGTTCTGGATCAAAAACATGAGTTTATCCATAGACATGCAAGAGGGCATTCTTGTTTCATGCCGGCATTTAGCTAATATATTGCTACGACATACTCTTAATGGCTACCAGAACATAAGTATTTTAGCTACAGATCAATATGCATGTCAAGTAAAAAAAAAGTGATCAACTGAACTCCAGTGTGTAATGTTGAACAAGTTCTTGATGCTCATGTCAGTGAATGCAAAGCAAGCTATGCGGGATTCTTTTTCTGTCTGCAACTTTTCAGCTTTGTTTTACAATATGTTCTGAAGCTCCAATGGCACATTATGCCACGTATGATAATAGTATTTACTTCACAGTTATCAACGGTATATGGTCACCCTCTTCCATCATCTAGAGTAAATCCCCTTTCCCACATGAGAAACAGAACGGTTCATGACCCCTCATCACACTCACATATAGGTGCATAACAAAGGTGAAAATGCATTGTTGACCGTGTCCTAATTACAAACTGCAGAGCATAGGAAAATGAGCAATAATGATCATGTAAAGTGTTAATACAAAAGAATCAAGATCAAAGATGTGTTCACCAGACAAAATGAGTGATTAAACCGCCCTCCTCAAAATGAGCGGTTAAGAAGGGAATGTGGATGTTAGCAGGTTAACCGATCACCTTTCCATTTTCGGAGCTATGATATCTTAGTCTTAATGACAAGTTAACTGATCAATATTGAGCATCACACATTACTAAAGGAAAGTGTCAGCCCAATCTATAAATGCCCATCCATCTATGTTCGATAACGAAGATCACTACCATTGGAGATGACCCTACCTAGCATTAGTAATGCATGAATACATTTTGTTGACGAGAAAGATCAGTGACATCAAAGCACTCGATTGTGTAGTACTAGGAGGATAACGTAAACAGAAATGCTACTAAAATTGAACATTCGAACCCAAGATTGATAGAGTGTACTGTTCTCTACATGCTTCTTACTTAGGTACCATATATTCTACCTCTTCTCCTATGCGCTTTGTTCACAAACTTGTCCTTCGCTGACCTAGCCATAAGCACCGTGACAAGCATAAATTAGCTACTCCCTCCGATCCATAAAAAGTTTAGAGGAAAGATCCATAAAAAGTGTCGCACATTTTGTACTAAGTACAAACTTTGTACTTAGTGGGCGACACTTTTTATGGATTGGAGGGAGTAGTAGAGTTTGGATGCATAGGGACAAGTACTACCTCTTTCCCCTTGCAAGCATATCCCGAGACAATTGGGCGAGTGAATGGTTTGGGAGCATCTACCGACAGTGAGAAGACTTAGGCTAGTAGCAGACAACAACTGCAGCTCAGTCTCTCTAAGCATCTCCCTCTCCCTTTGTTACCTCTACGAGTAAATTTATTCTTTCCTAGCTCCTCCTACTGCATCCCCCTGCTCGCACAAGCTATAAATATGATCAGCACCTGCTTCATAATGAAGATTGCTACCATTGGAGATGACTCTACCTACCATCAATAATGTATGAGTACATTTTGTTGAAGAGAGGGAGCTGCGAAATTAAAGCACTTGATTGTGTAGTACTAGGAGCAGGAGGATGCAAACAACAGATGATAGTACTAGCATTGGGCATTCGAACCCGTGGTTTACATGCTTACATGCTTCTTATTTTAGGTACAAACAACAGATGATAGTACTAGCATTGGGCGAGCGTAATGTTTACATGCTTCTTATTTTAGGTACCATGTATTCTAATTCTTCTCCTATGCCGTTTGTTCATGAACTAGTCCTTCGGTGAGCTACAAGCAGTCAAGCACCGTGACAAGAAGAAATTAGCTAGTAGGACTGGGATGCATAGGGAGATCGGATAACACCAGACCCTTTCTACATGCTTCAAGTTCAGCTTCTAGAGGGCTTGAATTTCAAAAAAAAAACTTCTAGAGGGCTTGAGGAGTGTTCAAGCATCTGCGTGCCGAGAAAACTAAATCTGGGCACAGTTAGGTCTCAAACCGGCCAAACCATCAGCCCGACCCGCGCCGCACCGGATCAGCGGTTTATGCCGGTGTCGCCGTATAAAACAGACCAAACTGTAATAGTAAGAAATCTTTTAGCTGGTTTGAAACGGGTTGGACCCAGCGAAACCGACCAAACTGCCATCGGTTGCAGGCAACT
Organism: Alopecurus myosuroides; assembly: GCA_028641055.1. Taxonomy (NCBI): domain Eukaryota; kingdom Viridiplantae; phylum Streptophyta; class Magnoliopsida; order Poales; family Poaceae; genus Alopecurus; species Alopecurus myosuroides. The sequence continues at coordinate 212,872,377 of CM054057.1, read as the reverse complement.
CATACATCACCGCTAGAGCACGACAGTCGACGGAAGCTGAGAGTGCCGGCGCTCGCCTAGAGGTTTGGGCCAGTAGTCTGCATCTTTATACTGTTGTCCCTCTGCTGCCTCCTGCTCTGTTGCTTGATGAGGAAGAGGAGGTCAAGCGGCAGCAGTACTCGAGCACGCAGCGGGAGCAAGGACGCCAGTGCCGCCGTGCCGGTGCGGTGCTGCGGCGGTGGCTGAGGGAGGCGAGAATCCGGGGACTTCAGAGGCGGAGTCCGGCAGCGGCGATGTGGGCGGCAAGCTGGTGTACTTTGACCGACCGCCGGCGTTCATGACGGAAGACCTGCTGCGTGCGACGGCAGAGATAATGGGGAAGAGCACGTACGGGATGGTGTACAAGGAGACACTGGAGGACGACATCCTGGGGGGCCGTGAACTGAAGCTGCTGAGGGAGAAGATCACCAAGGGCCACAAGGAGTTCGAGGCAGAGGCGGCGGAGCTCGGCAAGATCCGTCATCCCAACCTGCTGCCGGTTAGGGCGCACGGGTGTCAAACCGTTCCAACCGTGTAACCAGACCGCTCCGGCCCGTTATATCATCCCATATCTAAACTGTCTAAACCAGACCAATCCAATTAAACCTGTCGAAAACGGTCTGGGTTGAGGAAACTGCAGAAACCGATTCAAACCGGGAATGCCCAGGCTTAGAGAAAACTATCTGTCTATTCTCATCACGCAACACCATCCCAGTACAGTACGCTCCATTTGCTTCAATGAAAGACCCCCTAGGAGGTTTTACCGAGGGTGGCTCCTGTACAGGTGAGAGTGGTTGGTATGTTTGCTGGGCAGCTCAAAGTTGATTATTTGCTACCCCTTCTCCAAAATTAGCATTCCGATGTTGCTTAACTTGGAGCAGGGTATCAAGGTAGCTACACAAAAACCGTTTGGAACTTTCAATTGCTGGCATCGGTTTATAATTGCTACCTCATTGTGACAGTGCCAAAGTCGCCATAATATTAGCATGATCATCAGCCTCGCGCATGTTTTAAGGGTAGCCTTTTTAACAAGCTTGGAAACTATGCATGTGACGGGTCATCCTAGTTACAAGTGACACTCGGTATTCAGTTGAGCATCCCCGAGACGTTGGCCACCTCTAGCAAGAAAAGAACTGTGAGGCTGTGACAACTATAGTACTCCCACCGTCTCAAAATAAGTGTCGTTGAAATAAATGTATCTAGATGTATTTCAGTGCTAGATACATCCATTCCAACGACATTTATTATGAGAGGGAGGGAGTACTATTGGAGGAACATCATAACTAACACCATCGAAACCCCGTTCCACAGCAAAATCACTAGCTACTCGCTGCTACCTCGTATCATACTTGGGTATTGTAGCGGAGATTTCACTGTAAAAATATGAACAAGCATGGATCACCAAGGAAACTGAATTAACCTTAACTCTGGAGTCTGGGTTATTACCTTACCTCTGGGCTCGGATACCTCAAATTCTTAAGGCCAAGTTAAAAAAAAAAGTCAGCTAAAGCATCACTCAGTACTACAGGAAAACATCAGCCTGAGCTATAAATGTTGATCGGTCTTTGCTGAACACATCAAGGTACAAACAAAACCATGCTAACAGGTTAACACCATTGCAAGGTAAAGATGTTTTCAAGCCATGGTTAATTTGCAAGTCATAAAGATAGAAAATTTTCAGGTAATGAAGAAGAAAGTCCCATTTGCTGTTCTGGATCAAAAACTAGAGTTATCCGTAGACATGCAAGAAGGCATTCTTGTTTCATGCCGGCATTTAGCTAATGTTCGCTACGACATACTCTTAATGGCTACCAGAACATACGTATTTTAGCTGCGGATCAATGTGCATATCAAGTAACAAGAAGTGATCAACTGAGCTCCAGTATGTAATGTTGAACAAGTTCTTGATGCTCATGTCAGTGAGAATGCAAAGCAAGCTATACGGGATTCTTTTTCTGTCTGCAACTTTTCAGCTTTGTTTTACAATATGTTCTGAAGCTCCAATACCACATTATGCCACGTATGATAACAGTATTGACTTGCCAGTTATCATCGGTATATGGTCACCCTCTTCCATCATCTAGAGTAAATCCCCTTTACCCACATGAGAAACAAAACGGTTCATGACCCCTCATCACACTCACATACAAGTGTATAACAAAGCTGAAAATGCATTGTTGACCGTGCCCTATATTACAAACTGCACAGCATAGGAAAATGAGCTGAAATGATCATGTAAAGTATTCATACAAAAGAATCAAGTTCAGAGATATGTGTTTACCAGACAAAATGAGTGATTAAACCTCCTTGCTCAAAATGAGCGATTAATCCTCCCTGCTCAAAATGAGCGATTAAGAAGGGAATGTGGATGTTAGCAGGATAAATTGTCCTTCAAATAATAACAATGTTTGGTCAATGGCCTTTAGTTACCTCGCCTAAACCTGAAAACTAGCATATCATCTTACCATTTTTTGAGCTATGATATCTTAGTCTTAATGCAAAGTTAACCGATCAACATTGAGCATCACCCATTACTAAAGGAAAGTGTCAGCCCAATCTATAAATGTCCATCTATCTTTGTTCGATAACAAAGATCGCTTCCATTGGAGATGACCCTACCAAGCATCAGCAATGAATGAGTACATTTTGTTGACGAGAAAGATAAGTGACATTAAACCACTCGATTGTGTAGTACTAGGAGGACGGTGTGAACAGCAAATGCTACTAAAATTGAAAATTTGAACGCAAGATTGCTATAGTGTACTGTTCTCTACATGCTTCTTATTTAGGTACCATACATTCTACCTCTTCTCCCATGCCCTTTGTTCGCAAACTTGTCCTTCCCTCACCAAGCCATAAGCACCGTGACAAGCAGAAATTAGCTAGTAGGGTTAGGATGCATAGGGACATGTGTCCTGCCTCCTGCCCCCTGCAAGCATATCCCGAGACACTCGGGCAAGTGAATGGTTTGGGAGCATCTACCGACAGTGAGAAGGCCAACTGCAGCTCGGTCTCTCTAAGCATCTCCCTCTCCCTCTGTTACCTCTACCAGCAACTTTGTTCTTCCCTGTCTCCTAGCTTCTCCTACTGCAGTTCAACTATAGTGTTGATTCTTGCATCGGGAAAGCTAGTTAGGTCTCAGATTTTGTGCAAAATAATTTTTTGTTTACATATTTCTATGTGAAAGTGTTAATGGTCAAGGGGAAATCACTGCACAAAATAAAGAGAGGGGAACATTAAGCTAATTTGGTGGTTAGTGATTAACTCAAGTGTTATAAGATGACTAATTCCACGGTTAAGTTATATTTTGGTAAATTTTTGTTTTAGATTGACTTTTTACAGATAAATTGATGCAAGACATGTATTTTGTAAAACAATGTGGACAAACTCAAGTCAAGTTTCTGTAAGTGTTACAAATTCTAATTTTTCATAGCTTTAAGATTTTGTTCAAGCCCCATCACGGCCACTAGGCACATATCTGGCTTCAGTAGGCATACTCACTAGGTGGCACTGAATGAGTTGGTTCTATGGCGGATCATGAGAAGTCGCCTAACAAATGCCCCCTTGCGGGTTTTGGTGACAACGTGTTCTCGGGGGCATTATTGTAATTTCCTCCTTGACTGGGATGCAATATGCATGTTTTAAGGGCAGACATATTTAACAAGATGAAAAAGTATGTCTGTTCTAGTATATGGCTGGCCCTGTTGAAGTTTGCTAGTCATGGTTGCTTCGTAAGCTCATTGTAACAGTGGAGAGAGTATGGTTTATGGGGTTGGTACTTAATTAGCTCGATCAGCATGTGATAGAGGCAATCCTAGTTACAACTGACACAAATGCAGTAAAAGAGCATTCTTGTTTCGTTCAGGATTTCAGCTAATTTATCACTATGGAACACTCTCGATGGTTGATACTGATATACCAGAAAGTAAGTATTTTGGCTACGGATCAAAAAGCATATCATATAACTAAAAGTGATCAACTGAACCCCAGCATACAATGTTAAACATGTTCTTGATCGGTAAGCAATGAGTTACCAATTCATGAAACTAGCCCAAGTAACTGGTTGAACTAGAAATATCTATCATCTGGAGCTCTTGTAAAACTGGGAACAGTAGATAACCAAAAGTTCCATTCATCTAAAATCACAAACCTAAGCACATAGTTACCGAGACAACCGAGCATTACACCGAACACCATAATAACGATTTAAACTGATCACATCACCTCGGCCCTCCGTGGCCCCCATGAAATCTCAGAAGCAGCAGTCGCAGTCGAAGGGACAGAGCCCGGTGCCGCCGGCGTCAGCCTTGCCGAATCCGAGCTCATCTGCGGAGTATATGGCGAGCCCGTCATTCGTGCGCCGCCGCCGCGGCTCCTCCTCAACCTCCTCGTGGTCCGGCTCAATGAACTTGCCCCTACTCTCCCTCTTACTTTTCTTGCTAGCCCCCTCGGCCCTGCTCTTCCTGGGATTCTTGCGACCCTCGGCCTCCTCCTCCTGCTGCTGCTTGCGCTTCTTGTCGGGCCTGGTGGCCTCGAAGATGTCGTCGATCTCGTTGGTCATCTTCTGCTTCTTCGGCTTCTTTGTCTCTTGCTCCTCCGCGGGCTTCGGGGGGTTAGGCTTTTGTTTAGGGGTGGGGGGCTTGGCCTTGATAGAGGGGCTGGGGGCGGAAAGCTTCTTCTTCTTTTGGGATTTGGTAGCCATTGGAGGGTTTCGCGTGGGGAATCGAGTGCCTCCGCCGCCGCAGGGAGGAGATTAAGACCGGAGCCGACGAGGGTTCTTGCTGGTGGCGGCGCAGGGAGAAGGGTTTGCACAAGTAAATCGCGAGAGGGTAAAGCCGAATGGCCTCGTTGGTGGGTCGGGCAAGGCCTCGTTGGGTTGACTCAGCCCAAAGAAAGCCCGACAAGGAATTTAGGCCCGCTTGGAAGCGAGAGTCTTCCCTAATGCTGCGTTTGGATGCATAGAATTGGGCTTGGTATTGGAAAATCTAGAATTGAGGCCCTAATTACGGTGTTTGGATGTACTATGAATTGGACCTGGAATTAGCCCACCAATTCCACGCGGGGGGTACGCAGCCAGGAAATAACGCTCGACTCGTTTCCGAGCTCCCGACCTCGGAAACACGCTCGGAAAGAAAGAAGCCCGCTCGAAAGGTCGCTCCCGCGACGTGCGTCGCCTCCGCCACCCTCTTCGACGTTCGCCCCGCCGCCGCGCGGCTCGTCCTCCGGCACCCCCGCCCTGCCGCCGTTCGAGCCAGGTACGTGCCGCATCCCGGCCCTTCGCGCCTTCTCCTTTTCTCCCCATCTCGCCCGCCCCTCTCCTAACCCTAGGCAGCGGCGGGATGCCGTCCGGCCGGGCGCCTCCATCCCTCCCTCGCCCCTCCCGCAGACGTCGGTGAGCCGCTGCTCGCCCCCGTCACGCAGACGCCGGGAGCCACAGCCCCTCCCGCATCCCCTCCGTCGCCCCTCCCGCATCCCCTCCCTGTTGTGTACAGAGACGTCGGGGAGCCGCTGCTCGCCCCTCCCGCAGACGCCGGGGAGCCGCTGCTCACCCCCGTCACGCAGACGCCGGGGAGCCACAGCCCCTCCTGCATCCCCTCCGTCGCCCCTCCCGCATCCCCTCCCTGGAACATTGTTGTGTACAGAGAAATACTACAAGGAAGAAAATAAATGTCTGAATTAGTTAGTTGTCCAAGCTGGGATATTGTTGTGTATTGCAGTGTTAGGTGCCGATTCATGTGTTAGACTAACCTGGGATATTGTTGTGTACAGATATTGCTTGCTTGCATACCTAACCTGGGACTGTTTTCTTGTACAAGCTAGACTAACCATTGTAAATTTTGTTTGTGCATTGTAGAATCATCATGTCTCACCAAGAATTGGTTCATTACATTTGTGAAGAGAACAAAAGAAGAAAAAGAAAAAGAATAATGCTCACAAAGTTGTATTTTGAGGTGTCTATGGTTGCATTAGCATATGCTAGTACTCAGAGGTCACCGAGGGACCTAGGTGCCTTCGATGACTTTGAGAAGAGGGTTGCATATAGAAAGTATGTGTTGGGAAGAACATACAATGGGACGGAGACACGATGCTATGATGAGCTGCGTTTAACAAAAAGAAATTTTCATAATCTTTGTGCTATGCTGCGTGAGAAGTGTGGACTCAAAGATACAACCTATGTCACGGTAGAAGAAAAAGTTGCTATGTTCTTACAAGTAGTTGGGCATGGAACTAAAATGAGGATGATTGGCTATGAGCGGTCTTTAGAGACAACCAGTAGGCACTTCGGTAATGTGTTAACCGCCATCTTATCTATAACCGGGGAGTTCATCAAGCTTCCTGAGCCTAGTGCCACCCCTCCCGATGATTACAAATGGAAGTGGTTTCCCAATGCACTTGGAGCTCTAGACGGGTGTCATATTGATGTGTTTGTTAAGGTGGCTAACAAAGGGAGGTACATGAATAGAAAACAAGACATCACCACTAACATGTTGGGTGTGGTTGATTGGAACATGAAGTTCCTCTATGTTCTACCTGGTTGGGAGGGCTCGGCATCGGACTCAAAAGTGTTGAAAGATGCCATGAGAATTGACCGTCAAGATGCATTTGTTGTACCACAGGGTACCTCTCTTTGCTCTTGGCTTTCTTTTTGTCATGTTTAATTCGAAAATAACTTATTATACATTTGTCATATAGGAAAGTACTACCTAGTTGATGCGGGCAATACAAATGGAGCTGGATTTCTATCTCCATTTCGATCCACTAGGTACCACTTGAAGGAGTGGGCTGCTAGTTTACTAGGGCCCCAAACTGAAAAAGAGTTGTACAACTTGAGGCATGCTCGTGCTAGAAATGTTGTGGAGAGATGTTTTGGACTGTTGAAGAAAAAATGGGCCATCCTGCGGTCTTGTTCTTTCTTTTACATAGAAGACCAGGTAATAAATGTGATATGGGTTGTAGATTGTTTTGGGCTGTTGGATAACAAATGCTAACTATGACATAAATATTTGCAGATTCGAATTATTAATGCTTGTTGTGTGCTACACAACTATGCAAGGGATAGACAACATGTGAGGGATGATCTTTTGATGCAGGAGATCGACGCTGAACTAGCAGCTATGACCCCTGCACCTGCAGATGTCCCACTAATTACAAGTGTTAAACCTAGCGACTCATGGAATAATTTTAGGCAGGACTTAGCTGATGAGATGTTTGCTGACTACCTTGTGGCACATGACGAACTAGCAATGGAGTAGTGTTCTAGTATTAATCTAGTTGATCGTCCCCATTTTGTGGTAGCTAGAAGATGATGCTTTTGCCATTTGTGTGATATTTCTATCATGGAACCGTTGCCTAAATATAAATATGTTTTACCTATGTACATATTGCTCTTTCTCCTTACTTGTATTACATATGTCACTTGTAGAAGCATGGCTGGAAAAAAAAATAAGAAGGACACTAGGACTTACCTTGCGTGGACTAATGAGATGGACACCGCATTATTGTCTGTTCTTGTTGATCACCACAACAGAGGTGACCATGCACAAAATGGTTGAAAGCCACATGTGTACAATGTTTGCATAAAGCATGTGAAGGAGACATGTAACGTTGTCATTAACAAGGACAAGATAGTAGCAAGGATTAAGACATTTGACAAGCACTATGAAGTCATCAACAAGATGCTTTCCCAAAGTGGCTTCGGTTGGGATTGGGATAATAACATGGTGAGTGTTGACAGTGATGAAGTGTGGGCTAGATATGTGGAGGTATGTAACATATGCATTCTTTTGCATCAACTTGACTATGCATTCTTTTGCAACTTGAACATCATCTCTAATATATGTGCATATTATGTAGGCAAACAAGGATGCAGCTCCATATAGGTACAAGGAAGTGAAGAATTGGCAAGCTATCTCTACTATATATTCAAAAGATCATGCCACAGGTGCAGGTGCAAGGACAGGAGTTGAGGCTGCTCAAGTTGGATCCTCGTCCGTTCCTCAGGAGGTTGAGGAGGATGATGAAGAAACACCTGAGCTGCCTAAGAAGAAGAAGCAACGCACTGCTGATGCTATCATGAGCATGGTGGGGGAGCTACGAATGACGTTTGAGGAGGCTTTGTCCTCAACCGCCCCACTACCACCACCACCACCACCGCCGCCACCACCAGCCCCAAAGGTTACTCCTTCATCTGAAATCCTGGTTGAACTGAAGAAAATACCAGATTTGGTGGGTAATGATCTGTTGATAGCTTATGGGAAGGTCACCGCCAGCGAGCGCACCTTCGAATCACTCATGGCACTACCCATGGATATGAGGAGGGCATGGGTCATGACCTTGCCTTGATGATTGCTACCATATTATCGACTTCTGTATCCACTTTGTGCTATTTCTGAGACATTCTATATCTGCTTTGTGCTATTTGTGAGACATAATGTATCGACTTTGTGCTATTTGTGAGACATAATGTATCCACTTTCTACTATGTGACATAATTATCCACTTTGTGCTATTTGTGAGACATTACATATCTATGTTGTGATATTTTTGTCATGTGTCTTTTATTTTCTGGATTATTAACATATTATTGTGTGAAAAATGATATTGAGAAACATCTGAAATATACTGGTATATTTTTATTCATATTATAGAGGTTATATTGTTCAAAGTCAAAAAAAATCTCATTTCCATACATGTGACATCCAAACAGGATTTGCAAAACCTAAATTCTACAGCTCAATACCACACGCATCCAAACACTCTTTGTTGTATTCCATTGAATTGGTTGATTTGGTTTTCCATTGCCAATTCAATTCGGAGCTCAATTCTGTGCATCCAAACATAGCATAATGATAATTCTCAAAAATCCAAACAAAATAGACAGTTCGGTGAAAATTCAGCAAAAACAATACGAAATCACTAGAAAATGGTCGGTCTTCCGGAAGGTCACCGTGCGCGCATCCACAGCGCGACTCTTGTCACCATCTCCTTCCTCCTAGCCTCCACAGAGTGTCTGCATGCGTGACAAGTGCCGCCACCAGAGAGTTTTCGAGATTTTCCCTTTCCCCAAGGATGGATTGGCACACATTTATTTCGAGATATGTTTCTTCAAAATGAAATATCTCGTGAACCGTTTGTCGAAATTTACAAACCGTTTTCATATTTGAGATCCATGCGTCCAGATCTTCAAAACTAGATCACATGTTGATAAGTTTCTAGAATTTTTTTTTTACACCCAGAATCAACACGGTTGTACACACGGTTGTACGCCCACGTGCAGTAAACGAAGTACGCCACAAGTGCATGTGCTGACGTACACACACGTGCACCACTTGTGTACGTCCATACGGTTGTACACCCAGTTACAGACGGATATACACCCATGCGGATGTACACCCAGGAGTTTGTACACCCACGCGTTTTGTACACCCAGACGGGTGTACACCCAGTGAAGAGCCGGCGTACACTCAGGCGGTTGTACGCCCAGGCGGATGTGTACACCCACGCGGATGTACACCCACGCGGATGCACACCCAGGTACACCGTGCGTATACTTTCTAGAACGGTTTTTTATACTTTCAGCATTTTTTTTATACTTTTCAGAACATTTTTTTATACTTTCAGAACAACGTTTGTATACTTTTCAGGAGCAACTTTTTTATACTTTCACATAATATAACGTTTGTATACTTTTTAGTAACTATTTTTTTTATACTTTTTAGATACAACACGTGTGTACTTTTAGATGAACGCCGTAGGCCTTTTTTTCGAGGCGAAGCCGAGCAGTAGTACGAGGCAACGCCGAGCCGTAGCACGCACTACGACCAATGCACGCTTTGACCAATGCGCACAACGACCTATGTATCCCCTTCAAGATCTTTATAAATGGTTATCGAGGCGAAGTCGAGCCGTAAAGGCGAGGCCAAGCATCGTGTTACTAGATATACATGGTGTACATGGTGTACACACGCGCGTGCGTGCTACCGAAAGTATAAAGTATAAACAACAGTTTGTACAAAGTTTGAAAAAAAAGTTTCTCGAAACCTATCAACATGGGATCTAGTTTTGAAAATCTCGACGCGTGGATCTCAAATATGAAAAACGGTTTGTAATTTCGAATCACGGTTCTAAAGATATTTCGTTTCGAAAAAACAGATCCGAAAAGAAACGCGTGTACTCCCTCCGTCCGGTTCTGCGTCCGCCAATGTTGTTCTCGCGTGCGCTGGTTTTGGCCTTCCGTTAGCTTCTGAGAGGTCGGTCTTTTGCTCGTTGCACCCAAAACAATACTATGGAAGTGCGAGTAAATGAATTCTCATCGAAATTCATACGAGACTAATTCTCATCGAAATTCATACGAGACTCCCACTTACAATCGACCCAAACAGTGAAGCGCGAAACAAAGCTAACGCCTAACGGCACGACCAGGTAGTATTTGAAGTTTGGTATTAGGTAGCAGTATAACAAATACCAACTCCCCTAAATACTCCTTCAATTCCTATTTAGGTGGTGCTTTTTTATAAGGTCTAAATAGATAATGAAGTTGACCAACAAAATACGGATTATATGTCACAAAATTTCAAATAAAAAATTAGTGATATAATTTGTATAATTAGTGGCGTATATTATTGGTTAAATTACTGATCAAACACGGAACATGGATGGCTCCACACGCATTGAAACTGAGGGAGAATTAAGGAAAAAACGTATCAACTGAGCTGAGGCACTTCAAGCAGACAAATACCCATTATTATTCATTCACGGTGAGAGATCATTATCACTCCTGAAGTTACAGGCTTACAGCACACCTGAACAATGAACGGTTCACAGATGAACCATATCACACACCACAATATGTACAGTTGACACAGTTTGTTTGTATTTACAACTTGCCGATCATTGCTCATGATCATGATGCCACTGTTTCGCTGGCACCTCACATTGCCTTCATGATAAATTTGGTGGACACCACAGCTCCTTTCGCCGCCATTTTCAGGACAGCACGACTCCTGTACAGCCTGCATCCAATCGCAACAGAGCAGTCAATATAAATGTGCTTCGCTTGTAAGTTGTCACATGGAGATACAAATTTGGCAAAGTGAGAACTTTACCCTGCTATTGTGATACCCCAGGTTGCCAATATGTAAATCACCTTTCCGGCCTCCCAAAAACTTATCCATTTCTTCCGGTCTGTCATGTTACTCAGTGCCGTTGCAACAGCTGCTTATATAAATTAGAAGTTAGAATGCATATATATCAAATAAAACCTGCAAGTTAGTTGAGTACTAATATACAAGTAAGCTAATGTCACAGAAACATGTATTTCCACTCTGAGATAAAGAATGGCAGAGAACAAACTAACATACAACCTCAATCAAAGTAAATGACACCCTTCAAATTATGGCTAACTACTTAGTCATCCCTATGATTCCCTAAGAGTGGACCAGATGTGCTAGTAAGTCATCCCTATGATTCTGATCCAAGAGATCCTCCATAATCAAGTAGACAAGTAGAGTATATACAGCAATAGAAGTATAACAGGATACACCCATCATGAGTTCACGACATAGCAGCAAGCTGTTAATGTCCACAACCATCACATGTTACATGTGAAATCAGAAACATGAGCCATTATTAAAAGTTCCAACGCAGTAGGTCTCCATCGCGTTGAACTTTCCCAATAGCAAACACCCTATCTATAAATTCAAACTTTTTCGTCAAGACTGCATGTCTCCATAATGGTGAACTTACTCATAGCACTTACTAGATAGACCTGATTAATCAAACCCATGTGTGTTTATTCTTTTAGAGAAATTATTTGAGAAAACACAGAACCATTTAGAATATTATAAATTTAAACTTTAAGAGCAAAAGCAATGAGGATAGTCATACCCTTTTGCAGCTCCTTCGGTGATAATTTCTGGTGAAAAGGAAAACAGCGGACAGTTAGATGATGAAGTAGTGCCGAAGAGGATGTATCAACTCTTGAAAATAAAATACCTTGGACTTTGGATCTTCAAGAATGCACCTAGCAACAAAGTTAGCAATAGCATCGACGATGTCATCTTCATTAACCATTACATAATTTTCGTCATCAATTCCACTAATTTCCTCCGAATTTCCCCCAGTAGTATCACAGGAAACCAAGACCCATGACCCATTCTTCCCTTCACCTTTAGTGTTTGGAATATCTCCAATATCCACCTCTGGTTTGATTCGATCAGAAAACAGAACAGCGTTATAAATTCATAGATGCTGAATATCAAAGAACAAACAGTTGTTACGAAAGCACAGTTCAACAACAAACTTCACAAGGTTTAGCAAGGATGAACCTGTCATACCGCCAGATAGAAGCGTATGTGGATGCATTGGCTCGTCTCGTACTTTCTCAAGATTAGCAAGGAAGCTAGCGTTGTTGACTGACGCTACAAGACGATTATGTAACTGCGTTGCAAAATCACATCGCCATAAAATGTCAGTCAACATACAAATGAATTGAGTAACTATAGGCTGAATAACTTATCATCACAGCAAAATTAACTTATAATTATACCATATATCTTGAGTTCAAATCATGGGGATATTAAACAATTACAAATTTGATGCATTAAACTTCATCTATCCTAACACTTTCTTTGATAAGATAGAACGGGATGATTAGAAGTAACATAACTGTATGCTTATGGCTCAAAGCCCTCCAACAACTACGATGATGTATCTCACTGTAACGCGGAAACTGCGGATAAACTGTTTCTAACAGCACAAGTATGATGATATGTGTAATTGCGATACCAAATTGCGGGTAAATATGCGTTTCTAACAACACAACTACAATGCTATATCTCGCTGTAATGCCGATTTGTGCCGAATTGCAGATAAGCGTGTGTTTCTTCACGATCGTGCCAATTCAGGCGGAAAAGGGCCAAAGCGGTAAAAACTATCTTCGAGTAGGCGAAAGAGGAGGTGACAGGGGCTCACGTCGGGAGGGCATTCTTGGGAAACAAAGGGCGCGCCCTGCAGCTCGCGAAGGAGCACGAGGTCGTCGGCGAGGCGGGCGCGGAGGATGGCGTTCTCCGCCCGCAACCGCACGGCCTCGGCCCCATCAGCGGACACTTCATGTGGGGTCGTGTCGCCGTCGTGGGTGTGGCCGGCGCGGTGTTCGTAGGCGTATCGCGCGACCTCGGCGATCTCGACGAGCGTGTGGGCGACCTCCAGGGGGAGCTTGTGCGCCGCCGCAGCCACCTTGAGCGCCATCACTGCCTCGATCGACCGACCGGTCGCTTGGCTGCTCGTCTGCTCTCGCCGGCGTGGCGTGAGGAGGGGGTAGGTGGAATCGGGAGTCGACGGCGAAGCAAACCCTAGGCGCGCACGCGACCTCACGACAGTCGCGGACGATGTGTTCGATTGGGGATTTTGGTGCCGACCAGCCGTGCTCCAAACTATAGAACGAGATTGAGGGATTATTAAGTCACGGTCAAGTGGGCCACAAACTTAATCAGTACGTTCTAAAAAAAAAGAACTTAATCAGTACGTTTCTTTATTATATGGCGTATAAATTTTGTCTTGGATCAAAGTTTTATATACTTGAAAATTTTAAGAGAATATTTACAATACTGAATCATTAGATTCATCATAAAATATTTTCATAATATATGTTTTCTTTTATAAATTTTGCATTTGGTCAAATTGTAGAAGCCCCGACTTAAGATAAAAAATATATATGCGTTTATATTTTGAGATGCAAGGAGTAATCTCTAAAAATTATGTGTTATGAGCTAGTTTCATTTTTGTTCAACATATAAACATTATTTGATTTGTTACGGAAGTCGCATGTCACAACCTCATGGAAAAAACCACATTTAAGTAAAAAAAAATGTTGAAAATATTTCATGTAAATTGTTGACGATTTTATTCTTTGGGGCTTCCTCACTTGTTTTGGTAAGCTTAAGGTGTCATATCAATTCGAAATCTACAAAGGAACACTTATTTGATTATACCGGAAAATTTAGGGTGGAACCAGAACACGTATTGGAACAACATTGCCCTTTAGTATGTTTTATTTATTGAAACAATATATTCTTTTGCAAATAGGTCACGGGGTCTAGGAGTATACTGGCAAAAGAAGTCCCCATCAATTTCGAAGAAGAAGAGAAGTACCGGCTATGAATTCTACTCCCTCCGTCCACTTTTATAAGGCTCACTTGTTACTATTGAAATGCTAAGAAGTGGGACTTATAAAAGTGGACGGAGGGAGTAGAAAAAATTGAAGATCAAACGTTATCAAATATAATAGTAGTAAGGAATTAGTGGAACCATTATCCATTCTAGATCATTCTTGTTTGTATCTCTCCAAATAAGATGAGCTTGATTCTGATAATTCGCAGTAAGCTTTTACACATGGTTTCCGTGGAGAGGATAGTTTCGACCTGGTATAACCGGATAGGCACGAGCCATGGCCTATCGGCAGGTCACGCACACTCAAATCTGCTGACAGTACGCTACTGAACGCAGCAAGTTAGTGCTGTACCCAGGAACATATACCTCCAGGCTCCAGTCCGCAGTCCCATTTGCTATACACATTACTTGTACAATATATGCCAGCTACCGCAAGACTAAGCACAAAATTAGAGGGAACAAAACTAGCTACTACTCCCTACTTGCTGCCGCGCCGTCGGTCATTTACACTTATAGCTCATACGCTTCTCTGGTATCGAGGTTTCAGAGAAGACGGCCTCCTTTCTTCATGGAGAGCCCTCGGACCGGCAGAATCAGCATCTCCACTGCTCGGCCATACTTGAGGGATCGGCTGCTGCTGGTATGAGTTCGTGTTGTCGGACACGCCGAGCCTGATGATGAATGTAGCTGTGCAGCCTCTTCCAGCCCCTTGACTCTCCAGCCAGATATGCCCTCCCATCAGAGTAACAAACCTGCAAAGGATTTTTCAGAATGGTTTCCCGAGTTTTAGAACGAATGATTCACTGGGTTATGAACCCATGTACGACAGAGTAAATATGGGGAAGGCGTTTTGGCTCCGGGGTGCATATGCACCCTATATTTAAAATGCATTTTAAACGTATTTCAGAATATTAAAAAACTGCAAAAATGTTTGCATATAAATCTTAACATTCTATGTATTCACAAAATCGTTTCACCAAAAACCGACATTTTTTGTGGCTTGTGTAAAAAATACAAAAAAATAAGCCTTTTTTCACGAGACATTTTTTGTCTTTTTTATACATGAGTTTTTTGTGAAACGAATTTGTGCACACATATTATGTTAAGATCTATGCGCAAACATTTTTTTTCGAATTTTTTGATATTTCAAAATGTATTTTTTAAATACCGGGTGCATACAAAAACGGATTTCTGATTGTGCTGTTTTTGCTTAAGATAAGCTGAGATACCCAAAATAATAACATCTAGAAGGTTACAAGTAAAATTATCTAGGTATAAGATGGTGAATCACCTCCTGCAGATGGCAAGGCCAAGGCCACTACCACTGTATCCTCGGTCACCTCCAGGCTGGGTTTGAGCGAATTTTGTAAATACATGAGGCAGATCCTGAGGGCTAATGCCACAGCCTGTATCCTTTAGCTGCAATAGAATAATAAAAGAGGCTGTAAATAATCAACAAACTGGGTAAATTACCTGAGCATACATAAATTTTATATTTAGATAATGATTTTGATCAAGTCGTCTCGAAAACCGTCATGCTACTTTTTTTTTGAAATGGGAGCCTTAGCCCCAGCCTCTGCATCAAAATGATGCACACAGCTGAACCATCATGCTACTCTGGCGTGTTCACAATCTGTAAGCATAAACCTTTTATGTCAGTTCTACTCTCAGGGTGACTGGTATCAGCTAAATAATAGTTTTTAGCCTTGTCAGCATGTGTGCTTTTCTGATAAAATGTTTTGTTGTTATATCCTAACGTATTCCTTGAATAGTTGAGAAGATGATGGTTGGTTTGGGTTTCTCATCCCATGCGTCATTGCTTTATGTTTCAATTTAATGATGTGTGGTTTTTCGCTAACCCAATTCCGGTCACTATTTTCTCTCCAGTGTTCAAACAGCATGCAACAAAAGATAGCATCAATGGCATAGCGGTATAGGAAGAACTGGAAAAACATTGATTGGACCTAGCCTGAAGTAAGCAGCAAGTCATATGGACAGCTTCAGGACATATGGCTTAAACAGTCTACCAGACAAGATTCCGGATGCACCACATGCAATAGCCCAACAACTATCAGCAATGGTCACAGGTGGGTAATTTCATGCATGCACATGTTGAGCCAAGGCTTCTCCACGGACTATGAAGATGTGCAGTGAATGACTACGACGATGTGCCGTTTATTTAAGTTGTATTTAGATCTTGATTTCTGAATCCTATGTTGAGAACATGAGCTCATAGCCTTAACAAGACGAATCATTCAACCAGTCTCGTTACCTGAACTTTCAAATAGAAATGACCATCACTTGCAACTGGATGAAAATCTGAGGTTCTGAACTCTCTTAGAGAATCAGGCTTGAGAACGGAAGCTAAAAGTGTGATGTGGCCTTCCTTGGTGAACTTAACAGCATTGCCGGAGATATTCAGAATAGTTTGCATTAGCCTCTTTTCGTCACCAATAGCACATAATGGCAAATCCGGCGCCAACATAACCGACATAGACAGACTTTTGATAGCTGCAATTGGTCTGATGAAACCCATCACCTGTAAGACCAACGAAAACTTTCAGGCAAATGAAATATGCATATAAACATAGAAAAGCAGAAAGGATAATATTGGGACCTCTTTGAAAACAGCATGAAGATTGAACGCTTTTATCTCCAATTCAAGACTGCCATCCTCAAGTTTGGAAAGATCTAACACATCATTGATAAGTGTTGCTAAAAGATTGCTGCTTTTCAGTACTGTTTCCACCATTAGACGTTGTTCAGGAGTGAGCTCAGTTTCCAAAAGTAAGGACGAGAGAGCTATAATAGCATTCATTGGTGTTCGCATTTCATGATTCATAACAGCTAGGAAATCGTTCCGAGCACGGATGGCCATTTCAGCCTCTCGCCGAGCTAGATCCAGGGCAACATTTTGCTCCATTAGTAAATCACGTGCACGCATGGACTCTTCAAGAATTGCTGCATGAGAGAGTGCAACTGCTACCTGAACAAAATGAAAAAGAAAAATCAGCTGACAGTATCATTTCATAATGTATTTATGTTAGACCAGCATGTATTAATCTTATAATTGCTCTGATGATATTTGCAGAAGTCTTTGAATAATTGATCACTAGATGTACTTGTGGATTAACATTTCCCAATTAATATCAACTGAAACATCACAGGCATACGAGTTTACTTGTGGATTACATAAAGGATTTCCCAGTTAAAGAGTCTCTACCGAATGAAACATCACAAGGATACGACTTTCAAAACATATTAGAAACCATTCACTCCTATTTTATAAATAACCATGGGAAAAGAAGCGACATTAACCTGATCGGCGACGACCTCAACAAGCTCCAACTCATGCACATGCCAGTTCCTTGCACTATCAGAAGGAAGCATGAGAACCATGATAGCATAGCTTTTTGCTGAAAGCTCTGGCCAATCATTTATTTGGAAGTTTGAAAGATTTAGAAGAGGTACTCGCACTGCAGCCACTTCTGGTGGAACATATCGTCCTGCCAGAGGTCGAATCCGTGCCAAAGGACATGTGTGGGGTATTATAATTGCTCGGTTGCTACTGAAAACTTGGTTGATGACAGGAAGATTGATGGGTATAGTTGACCCAACGGTAATTTGGTGGCGCAGAGTGTGCGAAAGCTGGAGGCTCGAACCACTTCGTGACGGCATCCACAGGGCACATTCTTCCAGACCCAAGGTCCTCCCTAGCTCAACGATAGTAGTCTTCAAAATCGTATGTCTATCTAGCGTGCTTCTGATTTCATGAGTTAGCATCCTAACATGCCTCCCGGTCTCCTCCTGTGTCCTTATCAAGCCCATCTCCCAGTCAAGCTCCTCGGCTTTGTTCTTCAGAAACAGCTCCCTCGTTTTGACGCTCAGCAGGTCAGGGATGATATGAACGAGCATCAAAGCCGTCGCACAGGAAACGACGGCCGTCGAGACCTTGGCAACGGTCATGACCATGGCGACGGTCTTGGTGTGCGTGGTGAAAGTCCAGAGGTTGATGAGATGGGTCGCTCCACAGAGGACTATGAAAGCGCCGAACTGGATGAGGACCCATCTGTACGGGAAGAAGGACGACTTCTTCACGAAGTAGATGAGCTCCAACGGGATGGAGAAGTAGGCGAGGGCTATGAAGAAGTCCGAGATGTACTGGTACTTGATGAGCAGCTCGTCGGTCGGCCACAGCGGCTCGATGCAGTCGCATCTCTCCATCCCTCAAGCTTCAGCGCCGCATCAGCCGTCACAACATTCCCTGGGGACGAAGAAGAAACGCATAAATGGGTTGCCATGAACACACTCACAACATTCCCTGGGGAAGAAGAAACGCATAAATGAGTTGCCATGAACACACTCACACACACATATCCGTTCGGTCGATCTAAAGCAAGTCGGTATCCCTGAACAGACTCATAACAGGAACTACCTAACAATTAACAAAAATATAGCAGCAGAAACACATGAACACACATTGAATACGAACAGGTTACGCCCTAAGTAAGTGATTCTCAGCTCACGATCGTGGTTGCCTTCAATTGCCACCACTAAATTTTGCGGCAAAGTTTTCCGAATATCGGTTACTCCCACCACATTTTAGCACAGAATGTCACTTCCACTTCGAACCACTCCCCCCTTTCCCCCGTTCAGCGGCAACACGCAGCAGCAGAAGCTGGCAAGCAATCGGAGCCAAGCACGGCTAGCGAAGCGGCAGGAAGGTGCCGCTCCTAGCCCCGATGCCTCCCCGCGCGGCTACACCTAATTAAGAATCAATCCCTCCCTCCGGCCCTAGACCACCTCCTGCCTCCCGACCAGCACAAGAGACGAAACCCCAGATCCGCCGAGCTTAGCAGGGGGAGGGAGAGAGCACGGGCAGTACCTCAGTCGGCGGCGTCGACGGGGGGAGCAGGCGAGCTGCCGGGCGGTTGCGGGGAATGGAAGGGAAGGCGGGGGCTCGGAGGAAGCGGCGCTGAAAAGGAAAGGGAGCCAGATGCGCAGACAGACGGACGGACAGTGAAGTCGTCCACCACGGCACCCACCCCACACGGCAGACGGCACGGGGGGAGAAAGAAAGAAAGAAAGAACGGAAAGCCAACAGAAACGGAAGTCCAATCTCCAATGAATCCGACCGCGGCTGCTGCTCACCCGTGGGCCGCGGTCTTTTTTTTTCGCCCACCCTTTTTGTCCCCACGCTAAGCTGCCACACGTCGGCGCTAATTTTTTTTAAATAATACACTTTTTTTACAGAAAGTAAAAAAATAATACGCACTTTTAATCATTTGCAAAAATAATGGGCAGTCGTGGCCTGCGAACACGATTACCGTCTAGTCGTCTTGCGCGAACACGAGTGGGCCGCCGCAGCCACGCGGCGCGCGCTCATTGGCCCGGCTACGTGGACGGCGGTTGTCGCGGTGCGCAGCAGCCAGTCGTTGTCGCAGGGCACGACAGGCCGGCCAGTCGCTGCGGCAGGACACGACTGGTGGCAGTCGTTGTCGCAGGGCACGACAAGCACCTGGGAATAAAACCAGCGTGCCCCGGCTCCTTCTTCTCCCTCTCTTCTTCTCTTCCTTTCTTCCTTGTTTCTTGTTCCTGTAAACCAGCTATGCCTCGAATTTTTGCAGCACATTGCACCAACTGAAACCAGATTGTCCACCATAGTTGGATTGTAGAGGGCTATAGAAGGCTAGGGAACACTCGATCCCGTGATGAGCTAGCTCGTGGTGGTTGTTTTGGTGGAGATGGTGATTGTTTTGGTGGAGGTGGTGCTTGTGGTGGTGGAGATGGCAGCAATGGTGGTATAGATGCTGTACGAGGTGCTGTCCGCGAGCTGCGTTGCCGTGGTGTTGCTGCGCTCATCGACCGAACAACGACGACTTGAATTATCACGCTGGAACGGTATGATTTCGGTGCGCTTATCTCTTATTTTGTACATGTTTACGTGTTGTTGTTAGATGCGTGCGGTTATATAGTTTTATAGTTATATTAGTAAAATTGGTCGGCTAAATCAGTAGGTATATATGTAGACGTTTTTTTGTTAGATGCGTGGTAGTATTTTTATTATGTTAGATGCGATAGTAATAAGTAGTTGAGCGCATAAATATTGAATACCTGATTAATATAACGCAGCGGTTATTTTCTCTGCCATCACAGATGTCTGATTTAGTGAAGTTCACGTTTTATTACGGTGCTGGAACTGTAGAAGAAAATGAGCTGGGAGTTTATTTGCGTTCGTACGACAGTATAGATGTTGAACTGTGTTCGCCGCAATCATGGAGTCTTAGTGAGTTGAGAGAATGGTTGACAGGAAGTTTAGGTCTTGATACTGAAACGTACACCGTCGGTGTACATGCTCTATGGAGCCGGTCAAGATCAAATCCAATATTTTATTTGAGGGCGATAGAGCGGGACTCTCAGTGGACTAACTGGTTAAAAGGTTGCGAAAATAGGAGTGTAAATCCTATCGCATTAGTACTCCCTGTCAAGAGGAGGTGATTGAACCTGAGGTTGATTATGGGTACAATCCTGAACAGAGCAGCCAAGGGATTAACTATTCTGGTGAAGGTCAATATTATGAAAGGGGACAGAGTAGTCAAGCATTTGGAGGCGATGCCGGTAGTCCTGACATAGAAATAGACCAGCACAGTCAAACTGGTTATGTTAGCGGTGAGGCAGATGGTGATGAGATAGACGGGCAGATGCAGAACCAGATGGAAGATGAAGATACAGATATTGAAAGTCTGTATAACGAAGATTCTGATGAGTCAGAGAAGAAGTGGACGATGTAGTGCAGCCTAATCCTGCAGCATGGAGGCAGGACTTCTCTTCGGCAATGACCGTGAACGACGGGCATGATTCTGCCTGGCAATATCATCAGAACAACCTTGCGTTGGGTGCTATGTATCCTGACAAGGAAGCTCTGAAGGATGCAATAATTAATTGGGCAATGTCGACACAAAGAGTTTTTAAAACAAAGGTGTCAAGTCAGAAATACTTGACAATGGAGTGTGTTGATATCAACTGTCCTGGGAGGGTGCATGGATATCTCCCTAAGTATGGCACAAGTTGGAAGATCAGTGACTTGATTCAGCACACATGTGTTAATTCGAGTATACCACAAGCTCATAAGAACCTTTCCTCTACTCTTATTGCTCGGTTGTTGTACACCGAGATAGTGGAGAGCAAAGCGATGCTAGTGAAAGATATCCAGACCAAAGTGTTTGTCAGGTTTAAGTACCATATTTCCTATGGCACCGCCTGGAGGGCTAAGCAAAGGGCACTTGAGAACAGATTTGGTTCTTTTTTTGATGCTTACGACTCTGTTGTTCGGCTACTGCTCGCACTCCGTGACCGGAATCCAGGCACCTATGTGGATATCCAAGACTGGTATATGCCAGAGTTCCCGACAGTTAGGGTACTTCATCGAGTGTTCTTCTCTTTCGGTGTTTGCATCGAAGCTTTCAATCATTGTCGACCAGTGATTTGTGTAGATGGCACTTTTCTTACGGGCAAGTACAGGGGTCAGATCCTTACAGCCATAGGTACAGACGGCAACAATCAAGTCGTTCCACTAGCATTTGCTTTTGTTGAGAGCGAGAACATTGAAAGCTGGACATGGTTCTTTAGGCAGCTGAAAATAGCAGTGGTGAAGGATAAGCAGAATGTGTGCATCCTTCATGACAGGCATGCGGGTATATTGAGTGCGATAAGGACACTCACAAACCCTTTGCCTGATGAACCAACTCCGTGGACTGACATGCAGAGTCGTTGGTGTATGCGTCACCTGGGGGCCAATTTCTTCTCTCAGTTCAGAAACAAGAACCTTATGAATCTTTTCAAGAAACTCTGCAAGCAGAATCAGGAATGGAAGTACACACTGATACGTGGCAGACTGAATGTGTGCACACAGAGACATGTACGGGATAGAAGACTTGCACGGGACGCAGCTGTGGCGGCACATGTACAAGCAGTAGCTGCCCAGCTAGCAACAGGATCAGCTGCCTTGGAAGACGAGCCTGTTGGCCTGTGTGACTTGCCCGGATTCGACCCGCCTGGTACTAGGAGAAGACTAGGGAGGACGATTAAAACCTTTGAGCAGTGGATCGAACACGAGCCTCTTGAGAGATGGTCTTTGTTGCATGACACACATGGAGCAAGGTATGGTGTTATGACAACCAATCTAGCTGAAACATATAACTTTGTTCTCAGAGGCAACCGGGCTTTGCCACTGACAGCCATTGTGGAGGGAATTTTTTATGGGACCGTGAAATACTTCAGAGATAGACGTGAAAGAGCTCAGCAGCATATCATCAATAATCCGAACACACGGTACTGTGAAAAGATTACGAACTACATGAATGAGAAGATGGAAAAGGCTAGGTCACACACAGTTATCTCTATCGGAAATCAAGAAAGGAGGTTCGAGGTGCGCTTAGCTAACAACAAGTTTGGATGTGGTAATGAGTTGAGGACGCACGAGGTGAAAATTGGTAATGAAGTTTGGCCAAGTTGCGAGTGCACATGCAACAAACCAAAATTGCTTCACCTTCCGTGCTCACATGTTCTTGCTGCTTGCGGTCAACTCGGTCTCGATGCAATTTCATTTGTGTCTCCATATTATCTGAAAGAGTCTGTCCTGAATACATGGACAGGTGAGCTGATGGGGTTTCGTTCAATGGGTAATTTTAACACCGTTAGCTCCGCTCAGAGACAGTACATTCCAGACCCCGCTAAAATGCGTACAAGTAGAGGTAGACGACAGTGTCAGCGCATCCGCAATGATATGGATGAATCTGAAGCCGGAGGCCCAACTA
Organism: Alopecurus myosuroides; assembly: GCA_028641055.1. Classification (NCBI taxonomy): domain Eukaryota; kingdom Viridiplantae; phylum Streptophyta; class Magnoliopsida; order Poales; family Poaceae; genus Alopecurus; species Alopecurus myosuroides. The sequence goes on along the minus strand of CM054057.1, from coordinate 212,849,374 downwards.
GGCAATGCATTCTATGCAATCAGTTTGGCCACAGGGACCCTAATTGTCCAACTTATGTCATCGCCGGCGGGCGTGGTCGTGCTAGAGGCACTCGTGGTGGAAGAGGGAGAGCACGTCGTGGTCGTGCTATTCCGGATTTAAATTTGTAATATGTGTGGAAGTATGTTTTAAATTTGTAATATGTGTGAAACTATGTTTTAAATTTGTAATAATTATGGACATATTTTGATTACACTCGTACATTATGTGCAAAATATTGTAATTAGTGCAGGATGTCGTTGTTGCGTCGAGAGATCGACGTAACCCACCGGGGACGGTTACAGCGGGAAAAAGCCCTCCCCACACTTATCACCCGCACTCCTAGAGAGTACTGGAGGATTCACCCTGCCTGGGTTGAGCGGTATGTATTATATAAACTGCATTGTACACAAAACTACTAACCGGTCACGTGCATTCAATAATTGTACTTTCGCTGTTGTAGGTTGAAATGGAGTGGTCTTCTACCTTTCGCGCGACTGGTAGAGCATAGAGATGGCGGTACACGCGTGATGATCGACCACTCTCTACTCTCTTGCCTAGTGGACCGATGGAGACCCGAGACACATACCTTTCACTTCCGCTGGGGGGAGATGGCTCCCACTCTACAGGATGTGTCTTATTTGCTCGGGCTTCCTTTGGCAGGTCAGCCCATAGGACCATTGGAGAAACCGGAAAATTGGCAGGACGTGATGGCACTACGGTTTCACAATGCCTTTCCTGGTCTTGATGTTCTGAAATGGAACAAACATGGACCGAAACTTGCATGGTTAAAACTTTTCCAGGTTCGTAAAAATGCCTCACATATTTCTTATGAGTTATAACTTGTCACTAACACTTCTTTATTAATACAGATCGAGAACTTTGGGGATTTGGATGCCACACAGCTCAGCCTTTGCCTAGAGGCCTACCTATTGTGGCTTCTGTCTAGGGTGATGTTCACCGAGAACCATGTAGACACGGTTGGCGCGCAGTTTATCCCTCTTGCAATGAACATTGCCTATGCTGAAGAGCGGGATGAGGTTCGGCAGTGGAGTTGGGGCTCGGCAGTGCTAGCAGCTACGTACCGTGCTTTGTGCAAGGGTTGCTGCCTCTCAGAGAAGACTTCAGCTTTGCTAGGGTGCCCTATTTTCCTACAGTTGTGGTCGTGGGAGAGGTTCTCTATAGGACGGCCAGTCCTACGGTTGGAGGAGCCTTTCGGCGTTGACGAGATGTTTGACGCGGATTACATCGACATGCCAAATTTCTCTATGATCTGGACCTCTCGGAAGGTATGTATTTTGTCGTTTATTCGGGCATGTCGTCGCAAACATTATGTGTACTAATATTTATTATTTCACAGAGATCCTATGCACATGAGCAGACAAAGTGTGCGTACACAGCTCTAAACGAGCAGTTCGATGTGTATACTTCGGTTATCTGGGAGCCGTATAGTAATGAAGCCATGTTTGCTAGATACCCCGGAGGCATGTCTCACTTGTGCGAGAGGGACCGGGACTACTGGATGACAAAGGCGAAGATCATCTTTGATGTTTGCGTCGAGGAGATGTCCCAACAGAGGGTTATGCGCCAGTTTGGACTTCTACAGTTGGAGACTCCTCCCCCTCATGATAGCCCCGTGCCAAACATTATCCACGAGTACGTATATTCTATCTATTCTTTTGTACTGTTTCACATATTTCCAGCACGATGAATACCTTATATGTCTAACCATTACGCATTATTTCACACATTGTAGCAACACAAGGAAGGGAGTTAGCTGGACGGAAGCTCAGTGGCTACAACGGCTTGGCATTTATGTGAACGAGTGGCACACCGCCTTGACACGACGCTGGGACGAGACCACTCCTTTTGATGCATCTATATTCCAGCGCTATTTGAACAGGTACATGGCATCAACACGGATACGTATCATGCATCACCCTCATCCGGACCAGATACCGGCCCCTACTGCATTTGATACATATCCAAGGCATGATACTTCCGGATCCAGGCAGTACGCGGTAATATATATTCTCGTTACTTAATGCACGGACTCCCTATTTACCTATTTATGCATCTAAGTTATTTCATACTATCTGTGATAAATAGGCGCAACTAACAGATGAGCTTCGGACCGAGTGTGCTCATTATGCACGCTCGCTTTCTTCTGCACCTCTCATGATCAACCGTACCCAGCACCAGAACTGGGTTACGCGCTTCGAAGGGAGGCTAAAAGGTATCTGGGAGGCTATCACGTGCACGCGGGGTTCAGACATTGTTCAACACCACCATGTACCGCGCCCTTCGCCTCAGTTCAACCAATCGCAGCGCCGCTCCATGGACCAGCCAGAACCACCGCCGCAACGTCATCAGCCGCGTCCTCGTGTACCACCACAGCAGATGTTTAGGCCACCGGGTCTAGGTGAGGCTGGAGGTTCATCTTGGCAGCAGCAGCAGCAGCACACGGATAATACACAACAAGGTACGTACGCATACCTTTAACTTCCATTTTCTTACCTAAAAATTGAGGCGTACGTACATATTTAATAAGTACTCCTCTCCACCTATGCAGGACTATTTGCGCAGACTGGATCCGGATCCGGGTGGCAGACTGATAGCGGGTCCTTTGATTTTAGGATGACTCAGGACGCGTGGCTACAAAGTAACTATCAGCAGACCCAGATTCCCATTATACAGACGCCTCCATCACAGGGTCCTACGATGCAGACGCCTCCACCATTCACCACACAGCCTACACAGGATGCAGATGATGAACAGGATGGAAGCTTCACAGTGCCTCGTGCAACTAGGGCACCCCACAGGTATGAGTGGTCGACTCCCGTACAACGCCCCCCACGTGAAGGTCGACGACGCAGGAGGGAGTGATATCTTCCATTAGTGCATACTTATCTACATATGTATGAGACATATTTATCTACCAATGTATGAGATATATTTATGGACTTATGTATGAGATATATTTATCTACCTATGTATGTGTCTCTACTAACGTGTGACATATTTAACGCAATAAGATAAAACTGAAATACATTGCCAACGTTTCTTTCCTGCCAACGTCTCCCCCCATTTGTTTCCCGCCATCGTCCCCCGCCAATTTTTCCCGGCCACTGTCTCCCGCCATTTCTTTCCCACCAACGTCTCCCGCCAATTTTTTGCCGCCACCGTCTCCCGCCATTTTTCTCCCGCCACGGTCTCCCGCCATTTTTCTCCCGCCAGTCGTCTACCGGCACCGTCTCCCGCCTATATAAACCCCGACAATCTTTCATATGGATGTGTGTATGTTGTCTACTTAACTTAGAGTAATGGCTGATAGTGGTAGTCCTGGTCTCGATCGAGAAAGCTCATGGTATATTCTATATCATGCGGCACAAGGGTCTTGCAAGAATACGAGGGGGGGTAGAATTCCAGTTAGTTTTCATGAACTAATGACTGAGTCGGCCCACACTATTGCTCTGGGGGGGAAATTAGCCAGATATAACCTCCCGCCTAGATCCACCGATGAAATAAGGAGTGAACTATTGAGGTGGCATCACAAGTGGTGCAGAATAGTTGAGCTAAAGAAAATCGAGTCGGGGCTTCGGGGTATGTCAATCTTCAATACTAGCGATAAGATACGTTTTTCCGACGAGGCCTATGCAGTTCACGTTCAGGTAATCGATTTACCAGTTTACATCATGTTCAAACCGATTTGCATAGTTCTCATTTCTTTTTTCGCTTTTATTCTCAATGTGCAGCACTATCCTGCAGACGCAGAGTTTCTGAACAAACAGATCCCGCACTATGGCTGGATGAGCATACTCTTTGGACCATGTCCACGAGGGTTTCCAGAAGACAACCGGCACGCTCATTGGATCCTGAGCACAATAGCAAAGGGGAAGACTGGTGCCGCATCTGAGGGGAAGAGTCGCGCCGCATCGAAGGGGAAGAGTGCTGACACATCGAAGGGGAAGAGTCGCGCCGCATCTAAGGGGAAGACTGCTGACACATCGAAGGGGAAGAGTGACGGCGCATCGAAGACAGTTGATGATGACAACAGTGACGACGACTACACGCCGAGAAGTGTAGCTAGATATAAGGCTATGTGTGAGCGTGCTGCTTCATCAAAAGCCGTAGCTGATGAAAACAGTGATGACGACTTCATGCCTCCATCACGAACACGTGGGAGAGCAAAGTGAAGCCGCCGTGTAAAATTAGTTTTCCTTTTACGTATTTTACTCTTTCAAATTTAAATTCAGTACTGCTTTCCATACCTATTTGTAAAATTATTATCCTTCTCGCAATATAATTAACCGGGTTAACAAAGGTAGGAAAAAAAAATATTTCGTACCTGTCGTGGTAGGGGAACCCGACTGGAGCCTAAACACGATTAGCCTGCAATCGCGAGGCGCCAATCCGACTGGTCTCCTGTCGTTGTCTGCTGACACGACTAGGACCTGTCGCGGTCGCCCACGACGACAGGGTCCCTATCGCGTTGCGCGACGACGACTGGCTAATATTTCTGAAATTTCTAGATTTTGCGTATTATTTTTTTACTTTCTGTAAAAAAGTGTATTATTTAAAAAAAATTAGCCACGTCGGCGGCCACGGCCACGGCCGGCACCGAGCTAGCCCGCGCGGTCACGCGGGTTGACTGGGTGGCGGTGGTGTCGGGGCTATCGTCTGCACGGCCGCCGGGAGAGGGCTGGCCGTGGCGGCGTGGCCGGATCGGAGCATGGAAGCATTGCCGGAGCTGGGAAGGGGATTTTTGGATTTCGTCACGGGAGGGGAGAGAGTTTGCAAGGCGGCAGATGGCGCCGGAAGAGCAGGTGATTCGCTTCACTTTTCAGGGTGGTAAACTAGGCACGTCAAGTTTGACCTGGAAAGTTAAGGCTTTGTTTGATGCGTGATCAGTGATCACTATCGGTCACTGCCGAGTGCACATGACACGGACGACAGCTACTGCCTACTGTTATTATCGTCGTCTCTTTTGCCCCGTGATACTCATGGTGCTTCCTCCCGTGTTTGACCACCGCAAGAGTTCCATCGAGTGCTGCTGGAAATTTTATGCGTTTATGTGACAGGTTGTACCATGCACCTAATTCTGTAGGCAGAAAACTCTCGTGTTTTTTGTGATACAACTAACACCTCTGCCGACTGCAATTTATGGGGTTTCTTAAATCATGTTTTTTGTCTAAAAAGCTACTCCTCCGTCCGAAATCGGAAATAATTGTGTCCTCGTTTCCGGTAGTTTCACGTTTCCCCCACGGTTTTACCAGTAGGCTTATGGCACCCCCGGCCATGAACCTGACGAAGAATACTCGACAGTTGGAGCCCACCGTGGGGCCAGCGGCGTCAGGAGTCATGTTTTGAGCGGGGATAATCGGGGGAATCGGCAGCACGATCATTGTCGGAAGCCTGGAGTTCGACGGTGACGTCGGACGCTTCTGTAAGGTCCCCCAGAACCACTGTTCAAGGACACCTCTGATATGCATACATTCACGATCCCAGATTACACCAGTCGTGAACAACATATCAAGTTGGTACACAGATAAAATATCCATTACACGATTGCATAAAACACTTACAAAAGGAACATGGTCACATGACCAAGTCCAACACAACTGTCACGCAGGGCAAACACACAACACACACAGCGGAAGACTAAACACACAAACGTAATAGAGCTCAAGTCACGCCTTAACCTACAGGTTGCTGACCGGGAGACGATCCTAGATCGCAAAGCCATCAGCTCCGTACTCCTCTTCGTAGATCTCCTTCTGAGACTCCTTCTCGAAGTTTGGCAAGTAAATATCAGGGACGAAACCAATATAAGTACATTTGAATGCAACTCAGCAAGACACCCATAATGTAGCTTACCAAAATACAAGTATGCTTATATAGTGGAATAGGTAAGCTATACATAGGGTTCATTATCCATGATATACGAAAGATACATCATAGTTGATTTTGAAATTCTCTGTATCTTCGTTGAAGAAGATACTTCAAAAGAAAATAATATAGTTTTATTTCTCTTGTAGATATCACATGTACAAGAGGTTTTGTAAAACTTTGTTAAAAGAAAGTTTTCTCTTTGCAAAACTTTTTGGAATCAAATTCCAGTTTTGGTTTTAGAAAAGAAAGATTTTCTTTGCAAAACTTCTTGTAAAACAACTTCTGTCTTTCATCAACGGTACCTCCACGGTACAAGATTTCCTCCTTTCAGTACTTCATAAGTCCAACACTTTTTTTAAAATTCCCTTTTGAAAACATTGACACAACGCTAGCTACATGGTCATTCAACTGTCCATATCCGAGGACGCGGCTATTCCGAATAGTTCTACTCTACAGAGGTGTACACAATCCACCAGATCCAGTACATCCGCCGTGAACAACCACGGACTGTAACAACGGTATATAAACATCAGATAACTGATCTTAACCATCCACTATGTTCAAGCTAGAATATGCTTATCTCATCAGTCGAGTGTCAGCATCCCCGGCACCGGGCTAATCCCCGCCAAGACAGGAGCCCCAACTGCTGCAACCGGAGGAGAACTTAATCCCTCACTGTGTATGTCCCGTATACCCCTCCTGGCGACAATCGGTTCGAGGGCACGACGACCCTTATAGCAATTTGAGATGGAACACACTCTAACAAGAACAAACTTCAAGTTAAACCCCGTGCCCATGTTGAGGTAGGGTGGCAGTACGGGGTTGTCCGACGAAGACTAGGTTATGTGTCATTTTTGTAAAACACCATTTTCCTAAAAACGACCAATTCCACATTCCTCCGGTGAGTAAGACTTCGCCTTCCCACCGGGTTTTCCATAAAGCCTTTGTTTTGTAAAAACACATTTTTAGGATGTCCATTAGGGACTTATTGTAACACCTGGGGTGTTACCCTAGGCTAGAAAGTTGTTTGTTTTCTTTTGGTTTGCATCACATGCATCATAAGCATTGCATTCTGTTTTTTTCAAAACAACTCAAAATTCAAACCACTTTAAACTTTCAAACATTGTCCCAATTTTCCAATTTAAAAAAATTGCAAACTAAATAACTCAAATTGTTTTTCAATAGTTTGAAGTTGTTTTAATCAAATTGCTTGTTAATAACATTTTCCATTTTGTTAAAAAAAACCCTAATGGTAAATTCAAATAACAAAATTCAAATCAAATCAATCAACCATTCATAATGGGCATGATCAAATTGTGGGTTAAAAAATTAAAATCTTGCAAACAAATTAAATTCAATAATGTTTGCCTAATTGCTTGAACTTAATAAATAAAATTTGTTTATTTCCAAAAGTCCAAACCAAACCCTATTTGAAAGTCACCTAACAATTTAATATCAAATTAGTAATTCAAATTGTTAAAAATAATTTTAAACCACCTTGTTGTTGCTGTTTTGCAAATAATAAACAATGTTCATCAAATAAAATAAAAACCCCAAGCCATTCTTTCTTTCTTTCCTATTCTTTTCTTACAAGCAAAAAAAAAGAGAAGGAAAAAAAATAGAAAAGGGAGAGGTGAGCAGAGGCAGCCAGCCCATCTTTTTCCCTCAGCCCACCACTTCTGGCCCATACCCCTTCGAGGGGTTGTCGTCTTCCTCCCCCCCGACGTCACCCTCTGTACGACTGCATCGCCACCGTGAGTTTTCCCCCTCCTCCACCCGATTGACTGCCGTACGAGCTCGAGCTCCCCTTAAACCGAGCCCGACCCCCTCTGCTCGCTAACCCTAGTCCCCTCGCCCTAGCGCCGCCATCCCTCTCTTCCTCCTCGTCTAACTGCCCCCGCTCCTCTCTGTTTCTGATCCCTCTGAAAGCCACCGAGAGACGCCGCGCCAACCTCCCTCATCGTCGATCGGCGTGGAAGCGGGAGCTCCACCCGAGGGCGGGAATGGAATCATGGATGTTCCAGCTACCGCCCCGTCCCAGCGCCAGCTGCTAGGAACAGCCGTGGAGCCCGCGCCGTCGCCGGAATTCCCCCCTCGCCGCTGCACGTCGACGGTCTTCTTCGACACCAACCGAGGTGATCGCCTCCCTTTTCCTCCCCCCTTCCGCTCCTAGGTTCCCGCCACCTTGCCCTCTCTGCTTCACGGTCACCACCGCACTCTCGCGAGCACACCCACCCCCGTCGTGCGCCGTATGTCACCGCCGGCCGCGGCCTTCCGATCGATCGCTGTTTTTATTCCGTCAGGTTCAGAGGACGACTCGCTGTCGAGTTTCAGTTAACAGGCACTGAGATGCTATTTCTTCCGTCAGAAACGCTCACCAACAGCAACGAGCAGATCAGCCCAGTGGCTAGGGCGCTGCGCGCGCTTCCGCGAGGGCAGCGGATCGAACCCCGCGCGGCGCAAGCTTTTTTCCTTTTATTTCCGCGCTGACATGCGGGACACCCTTGTCAGCGTCTCCTAGCGCCACGCCAGCGCCACGTTGGCTGGCCCCGCAGGTCAGCCGCTGTGGCTGGCTCTGCCTCGGTGAAACCCGTCCCAGATCCAGATCTTTGCACCGAGGCCCCTGCCCTTCTACTTTTTGTACCGAAGCCCTCCTTTTCTCTGTTTCCATCACCAACAAGCCCCCATCACTTTACAGAAAACACCCCACAATTCAAATGCACCTAACTTTTATTTTCCAAACTCAAATAATGTAAATAAAATATGCTTTCTGCCCCAAATTTAATACTCTATCTAATTACATCATTTGTTTTCTGTTTTGCACATTTCAAATTGTTTCAAATTTCAAATTCAAACAATTCATTTCCACTTTGGTTAATTCCATAAATAATTCATACTTAATCCAAATAACATAAATAAAATATGCTTACCAACCAAAATTTCATGCTCTTTCCAAATATAACATTTGTTTTCTGTTTTGAATAATTTAAATTGCTGAAAACAACTGTTTCTTATTTAATGCAATTTAAATTGCCAAATTCATAACTAATTCAATATTAATTCAAATAACACAAATAAAATATGTTTTCCATGCCAAATTGAACCACCTTTTCAAATATAAACTTTGTTTCCTGTTTTGAATAATTAAAAGTGGTTAAATAATTTAAACCTTGTTTAATTCATTTAAAATTGCTAAATTAATAACTTGCTCAAATTAAATTATTTTTGAACTAATAAAATATGTTTTCAAGCGAGAAAAACATAACCTTTTCAAATATGAATTTGAATTTATGTTTTGAACAAATAAAATTCAAATAATATTCAAACTTGAATTAAATTCAATTAAAACTTGTTTAATCTTGATTAATTCATAATTAAATCATTGTAATTCCTTTTTCAATAATTGAAACATGTAATCCACCTAAAATTTTGTGTTCTAATCAAATATGAACTTTGTTATCTGTTTTGAACAATTTAACTTGATGAAAATAACAAATGCTTGTGTGACACCTTTAAGTAACCAAAAATTCCAAAACTTAATAAGTGAGTTTCAAAATGGGTAAACCTTATTTCCAATTGGTTCTATTGTTGTTATTTTGATGTTTTCCTCATCCATGCATCATACCAAACCACTTTCACCTGTTGGTTAATTGTATATCAATTAATTCAACCTTAATTCATGGGTTTTCCGTATGTAATCCAAATTGCATATGGGTCTATTTAATTATGTTATGTTATCTTGTCAACTAGTTTATCTTGATGCATCAATTAAATTGTCATGCATCCATATATTGATCATGCTGGATCTTTTGCCGTAGTAGTAATTGTTGCATCCGGTGTTTGTTCGAGGTTCGTTGCTTCTTCCCGGATAGGACGTTGAGATGATGTGAGCAACGACAAGTTCTGTGGATGTACCTCTACTTGCTGGATTCCAGGCAAGTATACTCACTTGCTGCCAAATGGCTGCCTTTCATCACTTGTTACCGATACTTTCCGTTGTTCTTATTCTAGCCTGTTGATTCGATGCTTGTGTCTCGATCCTATTATATGTTACCTTGTAGCCATGATATAGCCATTCCTTCCACTTCCTATTAACTGTTGTTTATTTACCTTGTTGGCCCTCGTGTCGTAGTTGCATGCTTAGTGTTGTTTGCGCTCAAGTCTTGTTGTTCCTTTCTTATCACCTGTTTAGTTGATAGCTGGGTTTCAATTCAATCAACAACATGTTAATGTTTTGGGTAATAATAATTTGATGATAACGCACCGGCAGGAGGCCCGGCGTGGTTTTGAGGCCTGCTAGTGTCGACTCTAATTAGGAAAAGGGTCTTGTCTACTGATCCATGATGAGCGCACTAACCGCATGTGGGAAGCGAGTATGGGCGCCCCCCTCAATTTGACTCGATTCGCATCTCGTCCAAATCGCCACACTTAGTTCGGGCTTTCCATTTGATGCATGCATATGCAGGTGCGAACCCGAGGCCAGGGTGGAACTTTTGTAGTCGGCATTTAGGGCGGCGTGGTCTTCCAGTGCTATGAGGGTCCCCCTTTTCTTCGTGGGGGCTCGATTAGCCGCGCACGCACAGCACGTGGTGCTTTGGGCTTGATGCGAAGCAGAGTTGGGTTGTGTTGAGTACCTCGCTTGGTGGGTTGATCCCCCGTCTGGCGGGTTATTCTTACGTGTACGGCCAAATTGGTGCACCCCTGCAGGGTTAAATCTTCTCGAGAAGCCGTGTTTTCCGCGGTTATGGTTGACTTGGTGAAGGTACTGGCTAACAAGTACTCAGAACAACTTACACCTAACTAATGATAACTTGACTAGTAATAGTCTTATTGACACAATAACTTGCTCCATCCTTAATCTAACAGTGTGAGTTATCCTTGGGTTGCTTCCTTAGTAGGGGGTAACATTGGATGGGTTTGTTTGGTGAGTAGTTGTAGTTGGTTTCGATACGCTATCTTATCCCCCTCTCTTAGCCGGATGTTGTAGTGAGTCTCTGTAATTGGTTAGTGCAGCCCGCTGCCGCTTATTTGCAATAATCCTTTCCTTTCCGTTGGACCCAAAGTATTGGTATCTTGTGATGACTGGCTACGCCGGTATCTTGTGAGTATGGTTTATCCACTTGCCAGTACTTAACCGTACTGACCCACGAATCTTTTTCGTGGCTGCATATTCAACATTGCAGTCAACAGGTTTGAACTCTGACGACGTTAGCTTGGGAATCCCTCCGGCTTGGCCTGGGCAGGGATTGGACGCTCTCGGTTATCTTCAGGACTCTTAGTCCAATTTGTATCTTGTCCGTAGACGGACGATATGTTGTTTCTTCCGCTGTTACTTTGGATCTTTGTATTGTATCAGTTGTATCCCTGACTCGTTTGAGTCATCTTGTATATATCTTTTCTGTTGTTGTTGCGGATTATTCGTGAACTGTTGTAATGTTATCACAAGTGGCAACCTGGAATCGGTTATTATGTGGATTTTGGCGGGAATGCTGAAATCTGCATAGTGCCCGATCTCGAGGCGTCACAAATGGTATCAGAGCCTTGGTTCCGATTCCCGATATTGTTTCAATACGAATGGTTATCGAAGCAACGGGTCCGCAAAGCCTGTAGGATAACCTCGCTAACGGTCGTTGTTTCTAGAATGTCAAAAACTATTTCTGCTAAACTATTTAGGAAAACATCTCAATAGGATTCTTGTTTTTCTCCTTATCCCTATTCTATTTCCCCTCCCATCTTATTTGCTTTGGAGTCTCCCCCCTTGTCTATCTTTCAAAGTGTTAGGATCCTACGTGGGTGGACGTTTCTGAGCCGTTAACCTAATAGGTTCGATCATCGGCAGATTCCTGGTGGAAAAACACCGTCGCCACTCCGAGCAAGAATCCCTTGTTAGTGGTGTCGAGAAGCCCTTGTTAGTGGTGTCGAGAGATCAGCTGGAAGCATGAAGAATCGATAGTCGAACTTCTTTCCCCTCCCGGGTTAGCAGGTGGATTGCGAGGGCGCAATCCCTTGTTAGTGGTGTCGTCTGTAACACCTGGGGTGTTACCCTAGGCTAGAAAGTTGTTTGTTTTCTTTTGGTTTGCATCACATGCATCATAAGCATTGCATTCTGTTTTTTTTCAAAACAACTCAAAATTCAAACCACTTTAAACTTTCAAACATTGTCCCAAATTTCCAATTTAAAAAAATTGCAAACTAAATACCTCAAATTGTTTTTCAATAGTTTGAAGTTGTTTTAATCAAATTGCTTGTTAATAACATTTTCCCTTTTGTTAAAAAAAACCCAAATGGTAAATTCAAATAACAAAATTCAAATCAAATCAATCAACCATTCATAATGGGCATGATCAAATTGTGGGTTTAAAAATTAAAATCTTGCAAACAAATTAAATTCAATAATGTTTGCCTAATTGCTTAACTTAATAAATAAAATTTGTTTATTTCCAAAAGTCCAAACCAAACCCTATTTGAAAGTCACCTAACACTTTAATATCAAATTAGTAATTCAAATTGTTGAAAATAATTTTAAACCACCTTGTTGTTGTTGTTTTGCAAATAATAAACAATGTTCATCAAATAAAATAAAAACCCCAAGCCATTCTTTCTTTCTTTCCTATTCTTTTCTTACAAGCAAAAAAAAAAAAGAAGGAAAAAAAATAGAAAAGGGAGAGGTGAGCAGAGGCAGCCAGCCCATCTTTTTCCCTCAGCCCACCACTTATGGCCCATACCCCTTCGAGGGGTTGTCGTCTTCCTCCCCCCCGACGTCACCCTCTGTACGACTGCATCGCCACCGTGAGTTTTCCCCCTCCTCCACCCGATTGACTGCCGTACGAGCTCGAGCTCCCCTTAAACCGAGCCCGACCCCCTCTGCTCGCTAACCCTAGTCCCCTCGCCCTAGCGCCGCCATCCCTCTCTTCCTCCTCGTCTAACTGCCCCCGCTCCTCTCTGTTTCTGATCCCTCTGAAAGCCACCAAGAGACGCCGCACCAACCTCCCTCATCGTCGATCGCCGTGGAAGCGGGAGCTCCACCCGAGGGCGGGAATGGAATCATGGATGTTCCAGCTACCGCCCCGTCCCATCGCCAGCTACTGGGAACAGCCGTGGAGCCCGCGCCGTCGCCAGAATTCCCCCCTCTCGCCGCTGCACGTCGACAGTCTTCTTCGACACCAACCGAGGTGATCGCCTCCCTTTTCCTCCCCCCTTCCGCTCCTAGCTGCCCGCCACCTTGCCCTCTCTGCTTCACGGTCACCACCGCAGTCTCGCGAGCACACCCACCCTCGTCGTGCGCCGTATGTCACCGCCGGCCGCGGCCTTCCGATCGATCGCTGTTTTTATTCCGTCAGGTTCAGAGGACGACTCGCTGTCGAGTTTCAGTTAACAGGCATTGAGATGCTATTTCTTCCGTCAGAAACGCTCACCAACAGCAACGAGCAGATCAGCCCAGTGGCTAGGGCGCTGCGCGCGCTTCCGCGAGGGCAGCGGATCGAACCCCGCGCGGCGCAAGCTTTTTTCCTTTTATTTCCGCGCTGACATGCGGGACACCCTCGTCAGCATCTCCTAGCGCCACGCCAGCGCCACGTTGGCTGGCCCCGTAGGTCAGCCGCTGTGGCTGGCTCTGCCTCGGTGAAACCCGTCCCAGATCCAGATCTTTGCACCGAGGCCCCTGCCCTTCTACTTTTTGTACCGAAGCCCTCCTTTTCTCTGTTTCCATCACCAACAAGCCCCCATCACTTTACAGAAAACACCCCACAATTCAAATGCACCTAACTTTTATTTTCCAAACTCAAATAATGTAAACAAAATATGCTTTCTGCCCCAAATTTAGTACTCTATCTAATTACATCATTTGTTTTCTGTTTTGCACATTTCAAATTGTTTCAAATTTCAAATTCAAACAATTCATTTCAACTTTGGTTAATTCCATAAATAATTCTTACTTAATCCAAATAACATAAATAAAATATGCTTACCAACCAAAATTTCATGCTCTTTCCAAATATAACATTTGTTTTCTGTTTTGAATAATTTAAATTGCTGAAAACAACTGTTTCTTATTTAATGCAATTTAAATTGCCAAATTCAGAACTAATTCAATATTAATTCAAATAACACAAATAAAATATGTTTTCCATGCCAAATTGAACCACCTTTTCAAATATAAACTTTGTTTCCTGTTTTGAATAATTAAAAGTGGTTAAATAATTTAAACCTTGTTTAATTCATTTAAAATTGCTAAATTAATAACTTGCTCAAATTAAATTATTTTTGAACTAATAAAATATGTTTTCAAGCGAGAAAAACATAACCTTTTCAAATATGAATTTGAATTTATGTTTTGAACAAATAAAATTCAAATAATATTCAAACTTGAATTAAATTCAATTAAAACTTGTTTAATCTTGATTAATTCATAATTAAATCATTGTAATTCATTTTTCAATAATTGAAACATGTAATCCACCTAAAATTTTGTGTTCTAATCAAATATGAACTTTGTTATCTGTTTTGAACAATTTAACTTGATGAAAATAACAAATGCTTGTGTGACACCTTTAAGTAACCAAAAATTCCAAAACTTAATAAGTGAGTTTCAAAATGGGTAAACCTTATTTCCAATTGGTTCTATTGTTGTTATTTTGATGTTTTCCTCATCCATGCATCATACCAAACCACTTTCACCTGTTGGTTAATTGTATATCAATTAATTCAACCTTAATTCATGGGTTTTCCGTATGTAATCCAAATTGCATATGGGTCCATTTAATTATGTTATGTTATCTTGTCAACTAGTTTATCTTGATGCATCAATTAAATTGTCATGCATCCATATCTTGATCATGCTGGATCTTTTGCCGTAGTAGTAATTGTTGCATCCGGTGTTTGTTCGAGGTTCGTTGCTTCTTCCCGGATAGGACGTTGAGATGATGTGAGCAACGACAAGTTCTGTGGATGTACCTCTACTTGCTGGATTCCAGGCAAGTATACTCACTTGCTGCCAAATGGCTGCCTTTCATCACTTGTTACCGATTCTTTCCGTTGTTCTTATTCTAGCCTATTGATTCGATGCTTGTGTCTCGATCCTATTATATGTTACCTTGCAGCCATGATATAGCCATTCCTTCCACTTCCTATTAACTGTTGTTTGTTTACCTTGTTGGCCCTCGTGTCGTAGTTGCATGCTTAGTGTTGTTTGCGCTCAAGTCTTGTTGTTCCTTTCTTATCACCTGTTTAGTTGATAGCTGGGTTTCAATTCAATCAACAACATGTTAATGTTTTGGGTAATAATAATTTGATGATAACGCACCGGCAGGAGGCCCGGCGTGGTTTTGAGGCCTGCTAGTGTCGACCCTAATTAGGAAAAGTCTACTGATCCATGATGAGCGCACTAACCGCATGTGGGAAGCGAGTATGGGCGCCCCCCTCAATTTGACTCGATTCGCATCTCGTCCAAATCGCCACACTTAGTTCGGGCTTTCCATTTGATGCATGCATATGCAGGTGCGAACCCGAGGCCAGGGTGGAACTTTTGTAGTCGGCATTTAGGGCGGCGTGGTCTTCCAGTGCTATGAGGGTCCCCCTTTTCTTCGTGGGGGCTCGATTAGCCGCGCACACACAGCACGTGGTGCTTTGGGCTTGATGCGAAGCAGAGTTGGGTTGTGTTGAGTACCTCGCTTGGTGGGTTGATCCCCCGTCTGGCGGGTTATTCTTACGTGTACGGCCAAATTGGTGCACCCCTGCAGGGTTAAATCTTCTCGAGAAGCCGTGTTTTCCGCGGTTATGGTTGACTTGGTGAAGGTACTGGCTAACAAGTACTCAGAACAACTTACACCTAACTAATGATAACTTGACTAGTAATAGTCTTATTGACACAATAACTTGCTCCATCCTTAATCTAACACTGTGAGTTATCCTTGGGTTGCTTCCTTAGTAGGGGGTAACATTGGATGGGTTTGTTTGGTGAGTAGTTGTAGTTGGTTTCGATACGTTATCTTATCCCCCTCTCTTAGCCGGATGTTGTAGTGAGTCTCTGTAATTGGTTAGTGCAGCCCGCTGCCGCTTATTTGCAATAATCCTTTCCTTTCCGTTGGACCCAAAGTATTGGTATCTTGTGATGACTGGCTACGCCGGTATCTTGTGAGTATGGTTTATCCACTTGCCAGTACTTAACCGTACTGACCCACGAATCTTTTTCGTGGCTGCATACTCAACATTGCAGTCAACAGGTTTGAACTCTGACGACGTTAGCTTGGGAATCCCTCCGGCTTGGCCTGGGCAGGGATTGGACGCTCTCGGTTATCTTCAGGACTCTTAGTCCAATTTGTATCTTGTCCGTAGACGGACGATATGTTGTTTCTTCCGCTGTTACTTTGGATCTTTGTATTGTATCAGTTGTATCCCTGACTCGTTTGAGTCATCTTGTATATATCTTTTCTGTTGTTGTTGCGGATTATTCGTGAACTGTTGTAATGTTATCACAAGTGGCAACCTGGAATCGGTTATTATATGGATTTTGGCGGGAATGCTGAAATCTGCATAGTGCCCGATCTCGGGGCGTCACACTTATATCTTTGGCGGTAATAAAGTACCATATGGCGGCTATGGGCTTGGTAACACCAAGTATCAACTACTGTCATAGTAATGATATATAATATTAATAGTAGTAGTAGTCACTCAAAAATAGTTTTTGGAAATCAAAGTTTTTGTAAAACTTTTCAGAAGTAAAACATGCATGATAGATAATGATAAGTGTAGTATAACAGCAAGCATCAGGATGGCTTGCCTTAAATCTCTTAGTGTCCCTGGCCTTGAAGTAACTTGACGCAAAGCTCCACAACTGCTTCTTCTTCTACTTCGTTTTCTAACGTCGTAAAAGAATAAAAGACACACACTCAGAACTAAAGGCCAAACAACTAAACAAAACAACACATACAACAAACAAACTTATACTAGCGCAATCACTCAAACGTTACCGAGAAAACTATCTCACAAACCCTCATGGTACAAAACTGTCGTCAAACAAACATATGGTTGAGAAACCATATCCCACATCTTATATATCATATATGGAGTGGGTGTGCCACTCTCATAATAAGATATTCAAAAAGCTAAAAATATAGCTTGTGGGCACAAGGGTGAGATTACTAAAATATTAACAATCAATCAAAGTAATACCCATGGCATTGGGTATTAGAAACACACAAGCAATCATCACCAAACAAGTTCATGATTAAACTAAATGCATAGATAACAAGATACTACTAAGCACAACAACAACACTAGCACAACAATAACATAAGTACAATACTCATGCTAAGGCAATCACTAAGACCATTTTCAAACAACAAGTAAACAGATCACAGATGAATAGGCTAGTTATTGACTATGCTAATGTCTACTCGAAGTTAAGGAATCCATCAATCATGAAAAATAACAAACGAACCAGTAGATCAACCAATGGTAACAAGTCATAAAACATAAATCTAAAACACAATCATCACAAAAGATAATAAGGCTAGAACATACATAACAACATGAGTTCCACTAACAGCATACTAGTATGATAATTCTACACAAGCATGCTATAAGAAAATAATTGTACTCTACAACTAATAGCAACAAGCAAATCCACAAGTCATGTTATAATAATAGAAGTAATAACCTCCTAAACATGCTAGAATAATCATATGCTCATAACATAAAAGACAACAATACTAGAGCAACTCATAATATCTAGTGGTGACACTAGTTCATCACTAGAGAGGCAAACAATGCTACAAGGATGCATGATCCTAAACAAAACAATGCATGAATATAAATGCCTACTAGCAGCACACAAACTTTCCACATGCTAGTAAGCAATTATACTAAAACATTACTATGAAAACATCTACTAAGCAAGACTCAATTCATTCTAGTAATACATGCTTTCCTAATCAATTACATAGCAAGCAATCAAAGTACAGCTAAACAACCAGTAGCTATGCACTTAACACAAGATTAGATAAAAACTTTCAAAAATCCAAACACTCAATGAAAATCATTCACAAATAATTCATCAATCACTAGGAAAACATTCTATTAGCAAACAATATTCAATTTACCAAACAATAGTGGAACAGTCCTTAACATGATAACACTAAGGGAATATTACGTTAACAAATGAACCACACCTAATCATACTAGGATTGAAAAATAAAACTAAACACCTCACTTGCATAAGTGAAATGATAACCATTTCCCTTGGTGGAAAATACTAGACAAACATATAGTAATGCATGCTATTTTCTCACAAGTGCATGGTTGGGGATTTGCATCCTTGACCAAGATGAAATGGGACCAGTGGGTTATGGGCCCACTAATACCAAGGCAAAATAGGTAACAAGGACTCTGGTCACACATGACAAAATCAATATAACAAAGCAATCAACACATGGCCATTCATACTAGCGAAAATAATACTAGTGAAAGCAAACAACAAATGCTACACATGCTTTGCTATAAAATAACATGCAAGTTAAAAGAGATAATAGCATCAAAATAACAGTACCAAAATGGTACTGTAATCAACTCAAGCATATCACAAACCTAGGTAAAACAAATCTACCAAGATTGGTTAACACAATAATCAAAAAATAAAACTAGAAATATAAACTTCTATTTTTATTTTACTTTCCAAACATGCACACACTTTCTAAGGTAGAAATATTGTAATAAAACAACCTAATAAAAAGGGGTAACACTTCTATACATGCTAGGAACAAAGACCCACTCAACCAAACATTTTAATTCAAACAAATACACATATAAATAAGAAAACAGAAAAGGTGATGTTTCTAGTTTTGCTCACCAAAAATAATCTAGGGATGCAAAAATTCACCCAAGCTAGGATTACATATATCTAGTCACACAAAAACTCATCCAATTGGATTCACCTCAAAAAAAACATTTTTAAACTCCTTCTAAAAATCCTAGAAAAGCCTACTGGCCTTTTACCAAAATGGATGGCATTTCCATTTGGTAACTCACCTTGATGTGAGGCAAAGTCCTATGGATAGATACATTCAAAGGATACTCAAAACAATTTAGTTTGGCCATTTTGGATACAGGTCCAAAAAGTTATGCCAAAAACAAGTTTACAGACACTCTGTGGCAAAACAGATATTATGATAAAAATATAAGTCAAAACTTAGATCTACCAATTTTAAATGGTTAAGAAAACATGTATTTAGTTCCAAGATTTTTGGTTGATTTTATTTTGCATTTTAAGTAATTTTCACAGAGCCAAAGCAAACCAGTACAATCTGCAACAAATTAAAAGAAAAAGAAAAACAGAAGGGCGAGCTGGCTTTCTGCGGCCGCGACCCAGCTAAGAGGCTGAACGGCCCAACTCCACTTAGCGCGCGCGGCCAGTGCGGGAATGGCGCGATTCAACGGGAGTCGTCGATCTCCGGATCGACGCTCCTGGCGCTTTCTTCCTCCTCTCCTATCCTCTCTCTCTCTCATCCCGACGACGGAGGAAAACGGCGAGGCCGTAGTGCTCACCGTGGGGCTCGGTGAAGGGCGGCGCGGGCTCGAGGCGGGTGTAGGGTCGTAGGAGGGTCGGGGAACGCGGGTTTGGGCGCTGGGCGCGGCTCCAGGCGGCAGCGCGAGGCAGGTGCCTGTGGCGGCGACCACGGACGGCGGCGGCGGTTCCTGCGGGGCAGAGGGCAAAGGAAGGGTCAGGCAGCATCGTGGGGTTGTGGGGAGTCCAAAGGAAACGACGACAGGGTGTGGGAGTGCGTGGATGCAAAGATCCACCTCGGGCTAGGGCTCGATGGCCGGCGGCCGTTTTCGAGCTCGGGTGGGCTCTCAGAGGCCACGACACTGCAACTGAGGCTTGGGGAAACGAGTGGGAGTGGTATGGAGGCTAGTGGCACAAGGGACTCGAGGGAGATGGCTTGTAGCCAAGGGAAAGGGAAAAAGGGGCAAGGGGGTGCTCGGGTCCATGCCATTGGATGGTATTGGGGTGCTCTGGGGCCCTAAGGTCATTTCACCTCATGGCATTGTTGCCAAAAGCCAAGACCAACTAGGGGGCTAGTCTACACTGGCCTTTGGGGTGAGGAAAGATCAATGGCATGATTTTCAAAGGTCAAAGCATGGTGACCCATACCATGCCACATCACCATGTCTACACTCCCTTCTCTCCCATGTTTTCTTCTCACACAAGGCTTCTAGAAGATAAGCAAGGCATCCAAGATGGAGTACAAACAGCAAGGATTCGAAATGGCAAAGTGGTGTTTCCAAATTTGAAAAAAAACTCAAATAAAACATCTGACCAAAATTGTATCTAGCACTGTTCACAAATTCAGAAAATTCAGTTAACACTTAGGAATTTTTCCAAGTGTTGGAAACAGTGAAAAGAGCAAAAAGTTTGGATTGTTTTCAGGGACCAAAAGGATTCCAATTTTTGTTTTCCAAGTTGGAGTTTGTTAAACATGTTATAGACTTTCAGAAACATATTTTGAAAACAGATTTGAAATAGTTTAAGGCCATGAAAACAATGTGGGAAAAGGTGTGCTTTCTGTTTTTCTCTGTTTTCCAAAAATGCCTTTTTCTGCCTTATTTTTAGACCACAAAGACAACAAGCAAAAGATAATTTTTATTAATCAAAAAATAAAACCAAGCTTATGTATTTGTGGTACATGTATCAAGGAACAAATAAAAGTCAAGAAAACATAAAATAACATTTTATAGCCTAGTGAAAACAAAGGTGGAAAAAAGGTACTTGGCTATATTTTCAGGGAATAGTTTCTATAGAAAACTTAAAAGAAAACTCTCATAAATCATTTTACAATTTTGTTTTATTGGATCCAACAAGGCTAAAACTTTATTTTAAGATTCAAAAAAGAATGATCCAAGTCTTGGAATAAAATTCACTCAAGTAATCAACAGAGAAAACAACATGGAAAATATTATAAAGGGTCATTTATCGAATTGCCCACAGCGGACCACTTCTACTCAGTTTTACCCCTAGCGCCGAATGGTGCTCAGTTTTGCCCCTAGTCTGTGCGCAACTACTATGGAGAGGCCGGAACGGTAAGTTTGGAGTTGAATCCGTTCCGCGAACTGGGTCCGAGGAGTCAGACTCCGTTTCGCGAAGTGGGTCCGGGTGGGACTGCCAAGTTCGTTGAAACCGTCCGGAGCTTACAGGTGGGACCGCGCAGTTTGAATAGTCCACACCCAAACTTTCCGCTGGGTTCAGCGACGCGTGGGAAAACCGCGGGCCCCGCGTCGGTCAAAGACTGTCGGAGTAATGTCACGCGCTACAAAAGGCCCCTCGGCGCTCGCCGCTCTCCCCATTCTAGCCGTTAATGTCGCCCTCACCGCACTCGCTCTCATCGCTGCATTTCCACCTAGACACCCCGAGACGATGCCTCGCCGGCTCCGTGCAAACCGCAACTCGCCGTTGTACTGCCGCCCCGCGACCGCGATGCGGGGCCACAGTCACGCCGATAGCGACAATGAGTTCTTCTACGAGGAGAACGAGCAGCAGCCGCAGGAGGAGGCGGCGCCCGAGCAGGAGCCTCCGCAGGAGGAGGCTGCGCCCGAGCAGGAGCCGCCGCAGGAGGCGCAGCGCTGGAGGAGGCTCAGGAGGAGGCAGCCTATCTGGCCCGAGCAGCACGCCGCCGTCTACTCGTTCGAAACATGGCGGAACGAGGAGGCGTTCCACATGGTCCGCTCCTGGCTCAAGGAGGCGGCGGCAGCGGCCGAGGCTGCCGCTGTTCGTGCATCCCCGGAGACCCACCAGAGGGAGCAGGCGGAGCGCCAGGTCTACCGGCAGCTCGCCGCAACCGCGGCGTCGGATGAGCAGCAGGCGGTCGTCGCGCTGTACGAGAGCGACCGGTGCAAGGCTGCCCTGTAGAGCGAGAGGCGGGACCGCCGCCATCCCTCCGAGCAGGCGCAGCTGCACCGGCTGCGGATCCGAGGCAGAGCGGAGCGGCATGCGATCGCTACGCTGGCGAACCCATCGCCCTTAGCCAAGAACGACCACGAGGCGGGGCCCTCCAACATGCTGGCCTACGACGACAGCGATGAGGACGACGAGGAAGAGGAGTAGAGGACGACGTCTAGGAGGAGGGCGACGACCAGGCCGGGTGATCGCGGCGAGCCTCGGGCAACCGTAGTTTTTTTTTAAGTTTTTTCAATGTTTTTAGTTAAATTATGCCGTCTAGCTTTCTGTAAAACTATCGTCGAATCTATGAATTTGAGCCTATTTCAACGAGTTCGGGTTTTTTAATTAATTTTGAGTATTTCTGAACAAAATCACGGGCCAGAATGTAGATTAAAAGCGAAAAGAATGTTTGAATAATGTTGTATGATGTTGAACTAAGTCATTCCAAAATTTTGGGCAAATGTGCTTCAAATGAGGTCTGAAGCTAGAGTACACACCCCCGTTTCAAATTTCATGAAAGATTCGACCTTGCCAAAATTATCCAAATAAATTTGAGGAGCAACTATATCACATATAACAACATTGTGTGTCGGATTCATGTCATTTTGATTTTTTTTTAATAATTTATGCTAATTTGAAACCATCGCTCTATTCTCATGAGAAATGTGCTTCAAATAAGGTCTGAAGCTAGTATAAATACCCCCGTTTGGAATTTAATGAAAAAATCGACCTTGTAAAAATTATCCGATCCAAATCAATTTGAGGAGCAACTATATCACATATAACAGCATTGCGCGTTAGATTAATGTCATTTTGATATTTTTTTGAATTATTTATGCTCATTTGAAACCATCGCTCTATTCTCGTGAGAAATGTGCTCCAAATGAGGTCTGAAGCTAGGGTAGACACCCGCATTTGAAATTTCATGAAAAAATCGACCTTGCCAAAATTAACCAAATAAATTTGAGGAGCAACTATATCACATATAACAACACTGTGTGTTGGATTCATGTCAGTTTTATTTTTTTTATGAATTATTTATGCTCATTTGAACCATCGCTCAATTCTCATGAGAAATGTGCTTCAAATGAGGTCCGAAGCTAGGGTAAATACCCCCGTTTATAATTTCATGAAAAATTCGACCTTGCCAAAATTAACCAAACAAATTTGAGGAGCAACTATATCACATATAACAACATTGTGCGTTGGATTCATGTCATTTTGATTTTTTTTGAATTATTTATGCTCATTTGCAACCATCGCTCAATTCTCGTGAGAAATGTGCTTCAAATGAGGTCCGAAGCTAGGGTAAACACCCCCGTTTATAATTTCATGAAAAATTCGACCTTGCCAAAATTACCCATAGAAATTTGAGGAGCAACTATATCACATATCACAACGTTGTGCGTTGAATTCATGTCATTTTGATTTGTTTTGAATTATTTATGCTCATTTGCAACCATCCCTCAATTCTCGTGAGAAATGTGCTTCAAATGAGGTCCGAAGCTAGGGTAAACACCCCCGTTTATAATTTCATGAAAAATTCGACCTTTCCAAAATTAACCAAACAAATTTGAGGAGCAACTATATCACATATAACAACATTGTGCGTTGGATTCATGTCATTTTGATTTTTTTTGAATTATTTATGCTCATTTGCAACCATCGCTCAATTCTCGTGAGAAATGTGCTTCAAATGAGGTCCGAAGCTAGGGTAAACACCCCCGTTTATAATTTCATGAAAAATTCGACCTTGCCAAAATTACCCATAGAAATTTGAGGAGTAACTATATCACATATCACAACGTTGTGCGTTGAATTCATGTCATTTTGATTTGTTTTGAATTATTTATGCTCATTTGCAACCATCCCTCAATTCTCGTGAGAAATGTGCTTCAAATGAGGCCCGAAGCTAGGGTAAACACCCCCGTTTATAATTTCATGAAAAATTCGACCTTGCCAAAATTATCCATAGAAATTTGAGGAGCAACTATATCACATATAACAATGGTGTGCGTTGGATTCATGTCATTTTGATTTGTTTTGAATTATTTATGCTCATTTGCAACCATCGCTCAATTCTCGTGAGAAATGTGCTTCAAATGAGGTACGAAGCTAGGGTAAATACCCCCATTTGTGCTTCAACATTTTTTGGCATATTTTCTAAATCAACCAAATGAATTTCCTAGACATCTATTCTACATGTATAGTGTAAATCTGAAGTTTCATTATGTTTTGAATAATTCTTCTATTTTTTATTTTTTATTTAAATAACATGGTTTAATAGAAAAATCATATGTA
The DNA here is from genome assembly GCA_028641055.1 of Alopecurus myosuroides. Taxonomy (NCBI): domain Eukaryota; kingdom Viridiplantae; phylum Streptophyta; class Magnoliopsida; order Poales; family Poaceae; genus Alopecurus; species Alopecurus myosuroides. The sequence goes on along the minus strand of CM054057.1, from coordinate 212,825,235 downwards.
AAACTAATAAAAATCATCGATGTAGTAAATCTGAAGTTTCATTATATTTTTTTATTTAAATAACATGGTTTAATACTTAACAACAAATAAATCATATGTAGAACCATCGATCCCTGTGGCCAACGTACCAACCAATCAGAGCGCAGAACGAGCGTCTCGCGGATCGCTGTGGCTGCGAGCGCATCCGTCCGATGCACGATTCCTTCTAGAAGGCGTCGATCCAACAGCCCAGGTCGAATCTCTGTGTTTCCTTCTAGAAGCTTTTCGGGTGGTCAAACAGAGGGTTGACCAAGCTTGAAATGAGCATACATAATTCAAAAAAAATCGAAAAAATATATTGCCGACGCACATAGTAGTGTTATGTCATATAGTAACGAGAGAAAAATATAAACCTGTCTTATAAAGAATGGAACGAAAAAGCCTTGTGTAACATGTGATATCTTGAATAGTCTAGTAGAGAGTTCAAGATAATGAGATGAGTTTCAAACCTTTGGAACTCAAATAAGGTCAAAATCTCACCAAAGTTTCATTTTGGTGTGACTAAGAAAGATCCAAAGTTATTTTTTCATTTTGATGTTTTAAACTTGTTTTATTTACGATTTACGATTAAAACCATTTTTATTCAAAAGAAAATAAATAATACGAATATTCATCCAATAAATTTTCAGGCTTCGGAATTGCATTATATAGATCTAATACAAGTCTAGGAAAAATATAAATAGGATTTATAAACATTAGAACGAAAGCCATCACTAAAATGAGATTCCTCGAATACAGGAGTAGAGATTTCAAAGAATATGAGGTGGAAACATCCTGAATCTTCCAAAGAGGTGCGTTCTACCTTTTTGTTTTGTGTTCCTGTGGGCTATCCTAGCACAAGCAAGCAAATAGTTCCACATTGCTACCCCCTTTCGACGCAGTTACCGCGTGTTTCCGTATAAGTCCGGTATTTCTCCAGCGGGGCTAGGGTTTCACCGGGAGGGGGGCTACGGAGCGTCTGGATCCCAGCACAAGCTAGGGGTTCCATACCATGATAGTATAGGTGTGTTGTGTGCTTTGGATGTCAAAGATTGCTCTCCGGGGTGTGACCCGCTTCACCGGCATCCATTTCTCTCTCGTGAGAGCTTACATGGTGAAACTCCTGTATCGGACCAAACATCCTGAATCTTCCGCAGAGGTGGGTTCTACCTTTTTGTTTTGTGTTCCTATGGGCTATCCTAGCACAAGCAACCAAATAGTTCCACATTGCTACCCCCTTTCGACGCAGTTACCGCGTGTTTCTGTATAAGTCCGGTATTCTCCAGCGGGGCTAGGGTTTCACCGGGAGGGGGGCTACGGAGCGTCTGGATCCGAACACAAGCTAGGGGGTTCCATACCATGATATTATAGGTGTGTTGTGTGCTTTGGATGTCAAAGATTGCTCTCCGGGGTGTGACTCGCTTCACCGGCATCCATTTCTCTCTCGTGAGAGCTTACATGGTGAAACTCCTGTATCGGACCAAACATCCTGAATCTTCCGAAGAGGTGGGTTCTACCTTTTTGTTTTGTGTTCCTATGGGCTATCCTAGAACAAGAAACCAAATAGTTCCACATTGCTACCCCCTTTCGACGCAGTTACCGCGTGTTTCCGTATAAGTCCGGTATTTCTCCAGCGGGGCTAGGGTTTCACCGGGAGGGAGGCTACGGAGCGTCTGGATCCCAACACAAGCTAGGGGGTTCCATACCATGATAGTATAGGTGTGTTGTGTGCTTTGGATGTCAAAGATTGCTCTCCGGGGTGTGACCCGCTTCACCGGCATCCATTTCTCTCTCGTGAGAGCTTACAGGGTGAAACTCCTGTATCGGACCAAACATCCTGAATCTTCCGAAGAGGTGGGTTCTACCTTTTTGTTTTGTGTTCCTATGGGCTATCCTAGCACAAGCAACCAAATAGTTCCACATTTCTACCCCCTTTCGACGCAGTTACCGCGTGTTTCCGTATAAGTCCGGTATTTCTCCAGCGGGGCTAGGGTTTCACCGGGAGGGGGGCTACGGAGCGTCTGGATCCCAACACAAGCTAGGGGTTCCATACCATGATAGTATAGGTGTGTTGTGTGCTTTGGATGTCAAAGATTTCTCTCCGGGGTGTGACCCGCTTCACCGGCATCCATTTCTCTCTCGTGAGCGCTTACAGGGTGAAACTCCTGTATCGGACCAAACATCCTGAGTCTTCCGAAGAGGTGGGTTCTACCTTTTTGTTTTGTGTTACTATGGGCTATCCTAGCACAAGCAACCAATAGTTCTACATTGCTACCCCCTTTCGACGCAGTTACCGCGTGTTTCCGTATAAGTCCGGTATTTCTCCAGCGGGGCTAGGGTTTCACCGGGAGGGGGGCTACGGAGCGTCTGGATCCCAACACAAGATAGGGGGTTCCATACCATGATAGTATAGGTGTGTTGTGTGCTTTGGATGTCAAAGATTGCTCTCCGGGGTGTGACCCGCTTCACTGGCATCCATTTCTCTCTCGTGAGCGCTTACAGGGTGAAACTCCTGTATCGGACCAAACATCCTGAATCTTCCGAAGAGGTGGGTTCTACCTTTTTGTTTTGTGTTTCTATGGGCTATCCTAGCACAAGCAACCAAATATCTCTAAAAATGTCTAGAAATGACATGGCCGAGTAGTGCAGATGGTGAAAAGCGATCCTCTTACTTTGCCCACCTTATGTTCTCTGACTTTCTCCCATGACACGTGGGTCCGGTGTGTGATGGGCTCCATTTGTCAGTGACCTAAAGTCAGAGTATCGCGTTCCCACACAGAGAAGCGCTCGTCTCAGCGTCTGCAGGCCGTTGCCGCCGTAGTTTGCATGCATGGACTCGATCTGCACCGTTCCTTACGATCAAACGATCGAAAATGAAACGGTGCATGGATAGGGTGTTTTGTCTCAATGTAACTGCATGCAACAACGGACACTGTCTAGTGGGGCCCCGTTCACCAGCCCGGTGCATGCACGCCTCGTTTTTTCAGAGTAAACTACGTGGCAGAAGAAGAAAATAGTTAACGTCGCGTCGCATTTGCAGCAGCCCTGCACGCCTCGTTTCAGAAACACAAGCCGCGTCGCATTTGCACCACCCCTGCACGCCTTGTTTCAGAAACACGAGTCGCGTCGCATTTGCAGCGACACAGCCATCCACGCCTTGTTTTCAGAAGATACGCATCAATGCATATGCAGCGAGGCAGGATTTGGCGTGAGACTTTGGACTTTCTTCTCTTCACCTCTTTAATACACGCATGCAACGTCGAATCACTTCGACTGACGAATGCACACGCGCTCGTACTCCGTATCACTAGGTGTCCTACGCCTACGCCTATGCCTGTTCTACACCGCTTTGACCATGCATCGACTCTTCTACACTGCATCCAATGTTTTCACACAGTTTGCTTCATCTACCCAAATAAATTCACGTCTAATCGTGTCTTTAAATAGTCCTTTTCACTCGTCCTCCATATTCTCATCCTTCTCCAGCCCTTTGCCCTTCTCTCCCTTCAAGCCCTAACAATGTCTTCCTACTCACTCCCTTCAAGCCCGGAGTCGGTCTCCGACGAGGACAACCGCCCCAAGGCTCGGCCTTGGTACGAGGCCGAGTGGCCCGAGGCGGAGTCGGACGTCTCTCCCAAACGGGAGCGATCGCCGACGCCTCCCTTCGTCCACCGCCCCGTCCCTTCCACCACCACCAAGACGTCGGACATCTCCCCCAAGACGGACCGCCGCCTCAAGAGACTGGAGCGGCTGGAGGCGAAGGAGTTGAAGGCGCAGGAGAAGAAGGAGGCGAAGGAGGAGGCCAAGCCTTTCCGGGCCAGCATCAAGCGGTCCACTGAGGCGCAGGAGGAGAGGATGCGGGCGGAGAACAACCGCGCCCGCATCAAGCAGGAGATGGAGATCCGGGCGGCGGAGTGGCCGCGGAAGTAGGGCGGCGCCGGAGGGCGGGAAGGGCTCCCGCATGCAGAGCGGGAGCAGTTAGGGCTAGCATTTTTTTTAGTTAAATGTAATGTTTCTCGGGCCCCACTGAATATATGTAAAGTGGGGCCAGTTATCCTCTCTTAAGTATGTTTAATTATATATAATCCCTATATATAAAGTTATGTTCTTATATTTGTCCAAATGTACCCACTGTTTAGAAGTTTTTTCCTTTCTAATTAATCATCGCTTTAAAATCTGCACATTGTAAACAAAATTTATATATAAGAGATGTGCTGCATTATGTTTTCTAAGATAACATACAAATTTGAGTTGATCACAGTATATATGTTATATTATTAATACGAATAATTTGATGGTTTAATAAATGGATAATGCGTAGTCTGCATGTAGTGATTAATAAATATAAATGGATAATGTGTAGTCTGCATGTTGACATTGGGCCGCAAGCAAAGGTCAACAGGTGGGGCCCACATGCAGCGCCAACCGTCAACAGCTGGGGCACACAAACCGCGCCAACGCTCAACAGCTGGGGCCCACAGGCCGCGGCAACGGTTCTATGATGGGTCCCACAGGTCAGGATCCTAACGGGGGCAGAAAGTAACGGTGGGAGCAGCGAAAGGAGTCCTTGCGCACTGACGAGGGGCAAAACTGAGGTCGATTCGGCGCTAGGGGTAAAACTGAGGTCGTGGTGCCAACTGAGGGCACCTTGTTAAATATCCCTATTATAAAAGGGTTTTAAAAAAATTGTTATTGGTTTTATCAAGGAACCAAACTTGTATTGCAAATATGATTAAGATCATAAACAAATTATAATTTAAACAATCATGTTGTTAGAAAAAAAATTGTTGGCCCTAATTTTTGTCTTTTCTGAACACAGCACAAGGATCCAAAAACCGGGGTGTGACAGCTTCCTCGACAACGGATCTTACATGCCGGCACGAAATCACCTGCATTGCAGGGCTTGGACTTAGTCGTCTTTTACAAAGTCTTCATCGTCGTCACCATCACTGTCGCTTGGATTTTCCGGAGTAGAAGGGATTTTTTCTTCCGGATAGAATGTGACGGTAGAAACCATCCTAGCTATCTTGGAGGCGTGCCCTTTGATAGAGTCGAAAATGAGGGAAATATGCCTAAGAGGAAATAATAAAGTGTTTATTATGTTATTCCTTGTTTATGATATATGTTTATTTTTCATGCTAGAATTGTATTAACCGGAAACGTTGATACATGTGTGATTAATAAACAAACAATCGTTCCTAGTAAAGCCTCTCTTTTAACTAGCTCGTTGATTAACAGATGATCAAGGTTTCCTGATCATAAACATTGGATGTTGTTAATAGCGGGGTCATGTCATTAGGAGAATGATGTGATGAACATAGACCCAAACTAAGTATAACAATACGATCAAGTCATTTAGTTTATATTGTTATGTCTTACATTCGTAGTAACCTTATTCCTCAGACCATGAGATCATGTCAATCACTAATACCGAAAGATTACTTTGATGACATAAAACTTCACACCGTAACAGGGTGACTATAAAGGTGGCGGTAGGTATTCGGAAAGTTTTAGTTGAGGCACTTGGATCAAGAGTGGGATTTGTGCATCCAAAATGACGGAGACATATACTATGGGCCCTCTCGGTGATATCACATCGACACCGCTTGCAAGCATGTGACTAGGTCACAAGGATGTCATATCACGGAAGGAGTAAAAGAGTACTTGTCGGTAATGAGATTGAACAAGGTATGGTTGATACCGATGATCGGATCACGGACGAGTAAAATATCGCGAGACAAAGAGAATTAGTTACGACGTTGATGGTTCACACGATCACGAGATTTATCGTTGAATATATAGGAGTCATCACGGATCTCCAGATCCCGCTGTTGATTATTGATCGGAGAGGAGTCTCGATCATGTCTATGTTATTCACAAACCATAGGGTGACACACTTAAAGTTCGATGACGTATTCGAGAGGATACAGAATATCGAAGAATGTTTTGGACAGCACCGAAATTGTTTTGAGGAAAATTGAAATAGTTCAAGGCTTTTTTTGTCGAATGGTTGTTAATATAATTAACAAATGATTCGAGGTGCTATATGTAAATGTTTGTTAATGGAATTAACAAATATTCAAATAAATAAATAAAAATGTTTTATTTACTTATTAAAGAAAAACCTTTGTATTTTCTAAGTGGAGTTTTAAGGGAGCATGAGTGGGTGTGAGTGGGGCTTCCACTCACATGAAGAGGGAAGAGGTGGGGGCACCACCATGGCTGGCCGCACCCCACCCTTGGGCTGCCTCCCTCTCCCCTATAAAAGGAGGGTGAGGGATCCTCCTCCTCACACACTTGTCCCACCTCCCTTTCTCGCCACCCGCTGCTCCATTCCATGGTCTCCGGCTTGGCCAAGCCCTGACCGTGGGATTCTTCACCACCACCACGTCGTCGTGATGCTGGAGTTCCGGTGGATCCTCTATTTCCGATGCCCTGCTGGATCAAGGGAACGAAAGTCTTCATCGAGTTGGACGTGTGACCGATCACGGAGGCACCGCCAGATTGCGGTGCACATATTCTCGGTCTCGGGATTAGCGTGAGTACGACTATGCCAACAATGAGATTTAATCTCGTACCGCTTAGAGTCTCCAAGGGTATGTTTTCCTAAGACTCTTTCTTCCCGTTACCTTTCATCTCCTAGATTAGATTTTGGCCCTTCAGGTTTATCTCGCGTAGGAATTTTTTTTGTTTTCTATGCAACGTACCCTTCAGTGGTATCAGAGCCGGATCTATGCGTAGATGATTTGTACGGATAGAACACATAGGTTATGTGGGCGTTCATGATCATGTTTTTGCCTCCTTAAGTATTTTATGATCTTAGTGGCATAGTAGGATGAAGCTGCCCTAGACAAACTTTACGTGTACTTTGTACGCGAGACCTGTCTCACTTGTGGCTGAGGGGGTGTCCGTTTCTCCTACTATAGTTGAGATCTAATCTATGAAGGGTTGTTAAAAATATGTTTTATCAACGTTGTGGTTCTTGTACGTAGGTATGAACGGTTCTATCTTCGTAAGCCCAAGCCACGTAAAATATGCAAAAATAAATTAGAGGCGTCTAACTTGTTTTTGCAGGGCATGTGATGTGATATGTTCAATGTTACTGTTGGGAATATGCCCTAGAGGCAATCATGTATGATGTAATTCCCACTGTATTCATAAAGTTATTAAGTTGTCCTTGTTTTGAACATCTGATATATGTCATTGAATATGTGATTCGATTGTGGAACCATATATTCACGTTGTTCATACTAATTGTCCTTGGTCGTTAAGGTTGTGCTGGACACACATCCTAGACTAATGTGAGTGTTGGCTGATGACACGGTTCCACTTGTCATGGGCATGGTGATGCCATTCCAACGTTCACGGACTTGGCTAAAGAGTTTAGCAAGTCGGACTGATCCACATTGAGATGCAACGATCAAGTCGTCATTTGCATGTCTCAACCAATGTAATCCTTAGACCTGAGGTTGTCGCACAATCCGAGTTGTGGATCACCGACTTAGGTTCTGTCAAACGTTGTTCTATGACAAGGCAACTATAAAGGCAGAGTTCGGGTCGAATGAGAAGCAAGTTGCGTGATGTGGATAATCAAGATGGGATTTTGCCCCTCCGATTGGAGAGATATTCTCTGGGCCCTCTCGAGTGATATGATTCAGGAAGCATGGCCATGCGCGACTCAGTTAAGTGTTAACTGTGTCGATTGACTAAAGAGTTAGTCAGATGAATCACATATCACGGATCGAGAAGAGAGTTGAGCTATTTAAGGGATGACGATAAATCGCCTATAGCTCGACAAGGTATATCGTGAGGCAAAAGGGACTAAGATGAATATCGCATTGAAAGGTATGTCGTCATGACTCAATGGGACTTGGGAGTCGGCACGTTCTGCTAGGAGCCGCTACCGATTGATCGATTGGGAGTAGGAAACCAATCGTGTCCATGTCGCCATGAGCCTGCAGGGTCGCACACTTAAGAGCGGGAGCAAGCATTGGTTGGGTTGGACCCGAACCGGAAATGGACTGAGTTAGTGAGTCGGACTCACGGAGGGAATGGGCCACAAGTGTTGTGAAGCCCATTACCATACGCTATATAAAGAGGGGCGCAGGTTGCCCAGCGGGCACGTTAGTCCACTCTCCCATGCGTTGGGAACCCTAGCCCCACTCAGTCCAGCCGCCGCACCGGACCTAGCAGTCCGCCGTCGGAGCTCCTCCTCGTACGTGTGGATACCGGCAGAGGTGCTGTACGTTCAGCATTTCGACGTTCGAGGGATTGGATCGGCCGGACCGGATCGTGGGACTGCACTGCCCCGACCCGACGCGCTACATCGATAATCCGCACCTGCGCGTCTAGTGGTAATACTCGTGGCCTTCTACCTCGGCTAGATCTTGGTAGTATCGCGTAGGAAAAAGTTTTCGTTTATCTCTACGCGTGCCAACAGTTACAAATTTGATGTATGAGATTATCTATTTTGTAAATTATTGACATACCGGCAGGAGCCATATGGTTGTCTTATTATTTATGGCATGTGTGTTGTATATCATATCCATGAGATATGTTGTAATTTTGATGGATAATCAAGATGGAGGTGCCATGGACCTTGGTGCCACGCCGGTGGAATGATTGAGATCATGCCATGATGCACAAGATGTCGATCAAGTGCAAGAAGGACCATATCATATCACATTATCAATGCATGTGATGTTAATCCTTTTATGCATCTTATTTTGCTTAGATCGCGACGGTAGCATTATAAGATGATCCCTCTCACTTAATATCAAGATAATAATGTGTTCTTCCTTAGTATGCACCGTTAAGAAAGTTCGTCGTTTCGAGACACCACATGATCATCGGGTGTGATAAACTCAACGTTCGCATACAACGGGTGTGGTTGGGCTCGGTTCGCATGGGCTTCCCCGTTTCTTCTGTTTAGCTGGTTTGGCTGCCTTTGATCCAGCTCGATTCTGTGATGAAAAAAAAATCAAATCATCTCGTTATCTAGCACCCTCTCTCTTCACTCTCTCGGTGATTTTCCATGGTGCAATGTGATTTATCGTTTTTCTATATTATCCGATGTGTCCACCAGATCCGTTATTTCTGTTTGTGATTCTTATCTCATGATAGTCCAATATACTTTTATTTCTCAGCCTCTATTATATCGGTCCTAGTCCTTTTTATAGGATTTTTGTGGCCTCCTCATACCGGTCCTGGTCCTTTTATAGGATTTTTTGGCCTTCTTTTCTTGATCCTAGTCCTTTCTATAGGATTTTGGTGGACTCCTTTTCTCTGTCCTCGTCCTTTCTATAAGATTTTTGTGGCCTCTTTTTCTTGGCCCCGTTCCTTTTTATAGGATTTTTGTGGCCTCCTTATCCCGGTCCTGGTCCTTTTATAGGATTTTTGTGGCCTCATTTTCTTGGTCCTGCTTCTTTCTATGGGTTTTTTGTGGCCTCCTTTTGAACTGTCATTGATCTACGCACATTCTTTCGCCATTGGACGTCTTATGTCGTGGGCTTCTTGTGCTATGATCATTTGTGACATGCTCTTTTCTTGATCAAATATTGGTCTCTGTCGGTCTCATTGTTCGATCGACTCTATTCACTCTTCGCTCTGGTTTGACTCTACAGGTTTTGAAGACTCTTCATGCTACAAGACACTTTCAAGACACGGATTCTGGATTATCATTTTGTTTTCTAGTGTACACTTCTTCAAATGCAGTGTTATTGCATACTCTTTGCATTTGAGGGGGGTGTTAAGGAGTATTAGTATAGGTCTAGGAGTCTGTATAAGTCTAGATGTTATTTCCTTATTCCCCAAGTCATGTGTAATATATATATATATATATATATATATATATATATTCCCATTGGGCTATCAATATAGACAAGTTGCATATTCATAACAAATCTCACCGGTTTTGCTGATAACAAAGAGGTTAAATGTATGGTGTGGAAAAAAGTAGGAAAATAATATGAAAACAATAGTAGCAGTATGAAAACAGCAATTGCAGTGGTTGTATTATTAGTATAAGAAAATAGAACGGGGTCCACAGTTCACTAGTGGTGTCTCTCCATAAAAGATAGATAACATGTGTGGTGAACAAATTACAGCTGGGCAATTGATAGATATTGAAAGATGCATGACATGATGATTACTATGTGATTCATGCGGGCATTAAAGCAAGACTCATAGACCGTCATCCAACTGCATCTATGACTAATAATCCACCCTCCGAATATAATCCGAACAAACGTTGGGTATTAAGTTGCAAGCAACGGATAATTGCATTAAGAAAAGTGTGTAATGTAAACAATGTAAACATCGTTGTTTTCTCCCTAATGGCAACAACACATCCTCCATCTGTCACGTTTCTGTCACTCAAGCACAGATGTAAAGGAGGCATGAACCCACTATCGAGCATAAATACTCCCTCTTGGAGCCTCTAGCATCTACTTGGACAGAGCATCTAGTAACAACGGAGAGCATGCAAGATCATAAATAACATACACATGAAGATAACATGATATATTGATAATCAAGAGACATGGGATTCAACATTCATTGGATCCCAGCAAACACAACATGTAGCATTACAATAATATGATCTCGATCATGTGAGGCAGCTCACGAGATCTAAACATGAGGCATAAAGTGGAGATAACAACCATCTAGCTACTGCTATGGACCCTTAGTCCAGGGATGAACTACTGACGCATCACTCCGGAGGCGGGCATGGTGGTGTAGAGCCCTCCGTTGATGATTTCCCCTCCCGGTAGGGTGCCGGGGAGATCTCCAGAACCCGCTCGATCTTGGATTGACGATGACGGTGGCCTTGGATGTTTTTTGTGGAAAAGTGATATATCTCTAGGGTTAACACACCGGGTGAAATAAATAGGCAAAAGGGCGATGGCGGTGGACGCCCGAGGGGCCCATACCACCCTGATACGTCATAAACGTATAATTAATTTCTGATGTTCCATGTTGTTTTCATATTATTTCCTACATGTTTGCTATACACTTTATGTCATTTTTATCGATTTTCTGGACTAACCTATTAACAAGATGCCACAGATCCAGTTTCTTGTTTTCTGCTGATTTTAGTTTCAGAAAAGTTGTTCTAGAAATATTCTCGGAACTAGAAAATTCGAAGCCCAAAAGTTTTAGAAATCCCGAAGGTTCCAAGGAGTCCCGAAGAGGCCCGGAGAGGAGCCACAGGGGGAAAACACCATAGGGCGGCGCGCCTGGGGGTGGTGTGGGCCCCTCGGGCGCCCACTGCCATCACCCTTTCGCCTATTTATTCCCCCCGACATATCAACCCTAAAATATACCACCTTTTCCTGAGAAACAACCGAGGCTGATGTCATAGTCATACCAAGATCGGGAGGGTTCTAGAGCTCTCTCCGGCACCCTGCCGGAGGGCTCTACACCACCATGCCCTCCTCCGAAGTGATGCGTGAGTAGTTCATCCCTAGACTACGGGTCCATAGCAGTAGCTAGATGGTTGTGTCCTCCACTTTATGCCTCATGTTTAGATCTCGTGAGCTGCCTCACATGATCGAGATCCTCTTTATGTAATGGTACATCTTGTGTTTGCTGGGATCCGATGAATGTTGAATGCTATGTCTTCTGATTATCAATTTATCATGTTATCTTCATGCATATTTTATTTATGATCTTGCATGCTCTCCGTTATTAGTAGATGCTCTGGCCAAGTAGATGCTAGTAACTCCAAGAGGTAGTATTTATGCTTGATAGTGGGTTCATGCCTCCTTTGCATCTATGCTCGAGTGACAACAACGTGACGGATGGAGGATGTGTTGTTTCCATTAGGGAGAAAACAATGATGTTTACTTCTTTTACATTGTTTACGTTACACACTTTTCTTACTGCAATCATTTGTTGCTTGCAACTTAATACCCAACGTTTGTTCGGATGATATTCGGAGGGCGGATTATTAGTCATAGATGCAGTTGGATGACGGTCTATGTATCTTGTTGTAATGCCACATGAATCACATAGTAATCTTTATGTCTTGCATATGCACTACGGTGCAGTCTTCATTTCTGTCAATTGCCCACCTGTAATTTGTTCACCACACATGTTATTTATGTTTCACGGAGAGACACCACTAGTGAACTGTGGACCCCGGTCCATTTTCTCATACTGATAATACACACACTACTTGTGCTGTTTTCACACTGCTTCTACTATTTTCACAGTGTTTCTACTTTTTTCATACTGTTCTCATACTGTTTTCCACACCATACGTTTAACCTCTTTTTTATCAGCAAAACCGGTGAGATTGACAACATCACTTCTGAAGTTATTTGATTGTGTTGTGTAGGTTCCACGTTGTTGCTGAACCGGTAGTGAACCCTGCCATCTCAGCTGCACCAACCTTCTGAAGTTACTCCTGACTCCTATTGTTCGATTAAACCTTGGTTTCTTTCTGAGCGAAAACTGCTATTGTGCTCATCATACCTTCCTCTTGGGGTTTCCCAACGAGTGCAAGACCTGCACCATCAAGCTATTTTTTGGCGCCATTGCGGGGGAGGAAGAGAATTTCTGCAAGGGGAGACTCTCACTTCCAATCTCTTTACTTTGTTTTAGTTTTGCTTATTTTATTTTATTTTGTCTTGTTTGTTTCTCTATATCAAAAACACACAAAAAAATAGTTCTTATTCTAGTTGTAGTTTTTTTCATGTTTTTAATCTTGCTCAAACGAGTACTCATGTCCCTTTTACCATGTCACATGAGGAAATGATTTTCAGTTTCAAACAAGGGAGTGATGAGGGTTTTAAGGAAGCTTGGTCTAGAGTTTTTGACTCCTATTGCAAAATTGAACCTAAAATGACTCTAAGCATGTCTCTTCGTAGCTTTTATTTTGGTCTTGTACTTTTCTATAGATATGCTTTGGATACTGTATTAGGGAGACTTTCTCCATTGTGATGGAGATCAAACTTTTAATGCCATAAAAAATTTAATTGCAGCCTATAGCTCACCTAGTAGCTCTGATAAAGCCTTTACTAGTATTGCTAGATTGAATACTCTTGAGTCATGTGTTTGTTGTTTAAAAAAGGTTATGGTTAGATTTGTGAACACCTTGATTATGTCCCAATAAACTCTGAAGCCTCAAATATAATTCGTATAGTAAAAGTTGCTATAAATGGTGAAACTTTTCATGCTCGTTGTGATATTATGTATGAATTTTGTCTTATGCCTAAAGAAATTTATGAATCTCCGAGTCTTTGGGGACTTTTTGAGAGAGGAGAAGAAATACATCTCACTAATAACACTACTATATTTCCCATTGGGATAGCCAAGGGAGTGTTTACAAAACTCCTAGGACAAACAGTCTCCACTGATTATCTTGTTATTGAATGTGTAGGAGGAGGCCAGATTACCCTTGGAAGATCTCCGTTGAAGCTCTTAGGAGCAACTATTCATATGTGGAAAGGCACCATGACTTTCACTTACAAGCCATGCTTAGACCATCAGTTCCCTAAAAGTAATAATAAGGGTAATAAAGGTAAACGTAAGCCTCGTAAAAATTTGGATGCTTCTTCACTTGAAAATACGTGAATCCACTTTTCTGGGCCTAGCTAAAAGGCGTTAAAGAAAAGCACTTCTTGGGAGATAACCTATGGTTTTATTTTTTGCTTTGTTTTTCTCTATTTTCTTTGAGTAAAAGGGTTGTATACTTATGTATAAATTTCTTTTGTATCTTTATTTTCATATATTAGTTGTGTCAAGTAAAGTTTCTGACGAAAGTTGGAGTTGGTTTTGGATTTCTGCGCAGGAAACAAATTTCTGCTATCGACCGTAAAAAATGTATAATTCACAGAAAATCGAAATGACGTGAAACTTTTTGTGCTTATTCCTTAGCTAATTCCTAAACTTTTTTGTTCTTTCAATTTTTTTATTTGAGTAACGTAAGTGCCCCTAAATATTTTTTCATTGCAGACTGTTCTGGTTTTGGCAGATTCTGCTATTTTTCTTGCATTTGCTCTTTTACGATGTCAAGTGGATTTCTTTGCTTCACAAACATCAGTGTCTTTAGCTAATATTTAAAAGTATCAATATAACTTGTGCCCATACAGAACCCATGGAATTTTTATTGTTGCACTAACCCTCTAATGCGAATTACTCTTTGAGTGTGGTGTGAAGGGAGTTTTCAAGGGTCAAGAGAAGAGATGATATATGTGATCAAGAAGAGTGCAAGGTCAAAGCTTGGGGATGCCCCCGTGGTTAATCACATAAAATTCTAAGAATACTCAAGCATCTAAGCTTGGGGATGCCCAAGGCATCCCCTTCTTCATCAACAATTTATCAGGTCACTTGTAGTGAAACTATATTTTTATTCGGTCACATCATATGAAATTTACTTGGAGCTTCTATTATTTTTCGTTTTGTTTTCTTTTGTTTCCTTTATGCAATAATATCATTGGAACCTACATCCTTGTTTGGGATAGAGACACGCTCCTCTTTTTCATTTGAATACTCCTTATGCTCGCATTCTTAGTTTTTCTTCTGCTGCAAAAAATTCTTGTTTAGCTCTTGTTTTCATTGCATATCTTATTAAGAGCTATTAGTTTTAGTAGTGTTATGTGAGTACTATCATGTTTTCTTTCTGTATAATTTGGAGAGTTTTTCTTAAAACATATTTTGTATGGAGCTTGTTGGGAAAAGAAACTGCTGCATTTGGTAGAATTATAAACGATGCAAATAGTAGCTTGTATGGACTGTGGCTAGACATTTTTCATATCGTGCTAGATGTTATTTTAATTATAAATCCTAGTGGTTATTTTGTAGCATGATTTTTCTCAAATAGCTGAGAGTGTTTAATGTTCCATTGAAAGAATCATGAGTTGTTCTTGTCATATTGAAGCATAAATTTGTGGTGTTCTCCTTTGAATGTTTTATTTGGTTTACTTGGGGCATTCTCACACCATGTTTATGACTACGAACCAGTCACTAATAGCCTCTATGATAATTTAGTTTTGAACTTTTGCTACCACTTATTCTTTGATTAATGATGTTAATGTCGCTATGCATGATTATGGCCATTACTGCTCTCTTGATTTTTCGCTCCCAGTCCTTTGCTAGCCTCCACCTGTACTGAGTATGAGCTCTACTCGTGCAATCCAACTCCCAAAAACCAAAGTATGCCAAATGTGTCCATCATACCTACCTACATGTGGTATTTAACTTCCACTCCAAAGTAAATTGCTCGTGTGTTACCTTTAAAACCTTCAAAATTACTCATGTTTTGTGTTCCTGTTTTAGCTCATGAGGACGTAAATAGAGAATCTTTACCTCACTTGTTGATTGGACTTTCACACCCTGGACTAGTGGCTTCATCCGCTTATCCAATTGATAGAAGAGCTGGCAGCGGGGTGCCTAGCCCCAAATTAATACAAACAAATTCTCTTTACTATTTTTGCCCCTGATTTATCAGTCAAAGCATAATTGTGTAAACAAAAGAGAAAGAGGGATGACCTTCTACACCAGTTGTGTCCTTCAATGGGAGCCTCTCTTGTGAAGTCTAATTGGCTTGTGACGTACTGTATTTTCTGTTTACCATTCGTTGACATAAGAAAACACCTCCCTAAAAATAGACACTCCTCCATAGTATGTGATTGTTGGCAGGCACCCGAGGATTCGGTTGGCCATGGTTTGTGTAAGATGGATGGGAGGAGTGTCAAACATTTTATACTTCTGTTTAATAAAATAAAATCTCTAGGACATGAGTGATCCATGCTTCCCTCTGCGAAGGGCCCTTGTTTTAGTTTTATGTTGAGCCTCCATGTTCTAACTTAATGCACAGTTGAGAGAGCATAGTTTTTATTCCGAGTTTAATGTGCATTTGTCCCAGAAACATTGTTAATTGATTCATGATGTGTTATTTCTTACTCTCAAATTATTTGCTCTAGTCTTCTTCATAAACTTTGAAGGTGTCCTAGCATTTATGTTTTGCTCCACTCTTAAGGACTAGCGAAATATCACTTTGCCATGCTTTCTCTATACTTGAAACAAACGTATAAATTTTGATGCATTGTTATTCGTGATATTTTATTTGTGTTACTTCTCATGATGCAAGGTGATTGCTATGCTTTATTGTTAAAATGTTATTTATCATTCTTGTGTTGAAGTTCTATGATCTCAGCTTACATGTGCTTTTACATTATTGATGATCAAGTTTATGTTGGTAGCATGGCACCTCACAAATTATGTGTTTTTTATCGTTAACCTACTCGAGGACGAGTACGAACTAACCTTGGGGATGTTGATACGTCATAAACGTATCCTTAATTTCTGATGTTTCATGTTGTTCTCATGTTATTTCCTACATGTTTGTTGTACACTTTATGTCATTTTTATTGATTTTCGGGACTAACCTATTAACAAGATGTCATAGAGCTAGTTCCCTGTTTTCTGATGTTTTTAGTTTCATAAAAGTTGTTCTAGAAATATTCTCGGAATTGAAAAATTAGAATCTCGGAAGTCTTAGAAATCCCGAAGGTTCCACGGAGTCCCGAAGAGGCCCGGAGAGGGGCCACAGGGGGCCACACCATAGGTCGGCGCACCCCCTGGCCGCGCCGAGGGTGGTGTGGGCCCCTCGGGCGCCCACTGCCATCGCACTTTCGCCTATTTATCCCTCCTACATATCAACCCTAAAAATATAACACTTTTTTCCAAGAAACACCCGAGGCCGCCGTCATCGTCATCCCGAGATCGAGAGGGTTCTGGAGCTCTCCCCAGCACCCTGCCGGGAGGGAAATTCATCACCTGAGGGTCTACACCACCATGCCCTCCTCCGAAGTGATGCGTGAGTAGTTTATCCCTGGACTACGTGTCCATAGCAGTAGCTGGATGGTTGTCTCCTCCACTTTATGCCTCATGCTTTGATCTCGTGAACTGCCTCACATGATCGAGATCATCTTTATGTAATGCTACTTGTTGTGTTTGCTGGGATCCGATGAGAATTGAATGATATGTCTCCTGATTATCAATCTATCATGTTATCTTCATGCATATGTTATTTATGATCTTGCATTCTCGCTGCTATTAGTAGATGCTCTAGCCAAGTAGATGCTAGTAACTCCAAGAGGGAGTATTTATGCTCGATAGTGGGTTCATGCCTCCTTTGCGTCTATGCTCGAGTGACAGAAACGTGACGGGTGGAGGATGTGTTGTTGCCATTAGGAAGAAAACAACGATGTTTACTTCGTTTACATTGTTTACATTACACACTTTGCTTACTGCAATTATTTTTTTCTTGCAACTTAATACCCAATGTTTGTTCGGATGATATTCGGAGGGTGTATTATTAGTCATAGATGAAGTTGGATGACGGTCTATGTATCTTGTTGTAATGCCCGCATCAATCACATAGTAATCTTTATTATTTGCATATGCACTACGATGCAGCCTCCATTTCTGTCAATTGCCTAGCTGTAATTTGTTCACCACGCATGTTATTTATCTTTCACTGAGAAAAACCACTAGTGAACCGTGGACACCAGTCCATTTTCTCATACTGATAATACACACACTACTTCTACTGTTTTCACACTGCTTCTACTATTTTCACACTGCTGCTACTGTTTTCATATTGTTTTCCACACCATAAGTTTAACCTCTTTGTTATCAGCAAAACCGGTGGGATTGACAACCTCACTGCTTCATTGGGGAAAAGTGATTTGATTGTTTTGTGTAGGTTCCACGTTGCTGCTGAACCCGTAGTGTGCCTTGCCATCTCAGCTGCATCAACCTTCCGAAGTTACTCCTTCCTCCTACTGGTCGATTAAACCTTGGTTTCTTTCTAACGGAAAACTGCTCCTGTGCTCATCATACCTTCATCTTGGGGTTTTCCAACGAGTGCAAGACATGTACCACACCCCCAGGCGCGTCCAGAGGGCGTGCCACCCTATGGTGTGTCCCCTGTGGCCTCTCTCCGGGCCTCTTCGGGAATTCGTGGAACCTTCGAGAATTCTAAGACTCCCGGGCTTTGAATTTTCCAATTCGGAGAATATATCCAGAACAACTTTTCTGAAACTAAAAACAACAGAAAACAGGGAACTGGTTCTGCGGCATATTGTCAATAGGTTAGTCCCAGGAAATCGATAAAAATGACATAAATTGTATAGCAAACATGTAGCAAATAACTTGAAAACAACATGGAACATCAGCAATTATAGATATGTTTATGACGTATCAACATCCCCAAGCTTAGTTCCTACTCGTCCTCGAGTAGGTAAACGACAAAACAAATAATTTATGAGGTGACATGCTACCAACATAAACTTGATCATCAATATTGTAAAAGCTATTGTAAGCTGAGATGATAGTACTTTGAACACAAGTATGATAGATATAATTTTGACAATGAAACATAACAATCACTTTGCATCATGAAAAGTAAAACAAATAGAATATCATGAATAACAATGTATTGAAAGCTATATGTTTGTTTCTAGCATCGAGAAAACATCGCAAAGTGATATTTTGCTTGTCCTTAAGAGTAGGGCAAAATATAAATGCCTAGACACCTTCAAAGTTTAAGAGTATGATTAGAACACATAATTTGAGAGCAGTTAATAACAAGGTATGAATCAATAATAATGTTTTTGGGAAAAATGCACATTAAACTCAGAATGACAAATATGCTCTCTCGACCGTGCATAAAGTTAGAAGATGGAGACTCAACTTAAAAGTAAAAGAAAGCCCCTTCGCAGAGGGAAGCATGGATCACTCATGTGCTAGAGCTTTTCATTTTATTAGACAGAGGTATAAAATGTTTGACACCCATCCCAACCTTTCTTACGCAAACCATGGCTAACCGAATCCTTGGGTGCCTGCCAACAATCACATACCATGGAGGAGTGTCTATTTTTAGAGAGGTGTGTATGTTTATATCAACGAATGGTAAACAGAAAATATAGTACGTCACAAGACAACTAGACTTCACAAGAGCGGCTCCCATTGAAGGACGCAACTGGTGTAGAAGGTCATCCCTCTTTCTCTTTTGTTTACACAATTATGTTTTGACTGATAAATCAGGGGAAAAAATAGTGAAGAGAATTTGTTTGTATTAATTTGGGGCTCGACACCCTGCTGTCAGCTCTTCTATCAATTGGATAAGCGGATGAAGCCACTAGTCCAGGGTGTGAAATCCAATCAACAAGTGAGATAAAGATTCTCTATTCACGTCCTCATGAGCTAAAACAGGAGCACAAAACATGAGTAATTTTGTAAGTTTTAAAGGTAGCACATGAGCAATTTACTTTGGAGTGGCGATTAAATACCACATGTAGGTAGGTATGGTGGACACTTTGGCATACTTTGGTTTTTCGGGAGTTGGATGCACGAGTAGAGCTCATACTCAGTACATGTGTATGCTAGCAGAGACTGGGAGCGACAAATCAAGAGAGCATAATGGCCATAATCATGCATAACGACAAAAACATTATTAATCAAAGTATAAGTGGTATTACAAGTCAAAAAATAAATGATCATAGAGGCTATTCGTGACTGGTTTGTAGTCATAAACATGGTGTAAGCATGCGCCAAGTCAACCAAATAAAACATTTAATGGAGAACACCACAAATTTATGCTTCAATGTGATAAAAACAACTCATGATTCTTTCAATGACACATTAAACACTCTCAGCTATTTGAAACAATTCATGCTACAAAAATAACCACTAGGCTTAGAATTAAAATAACATCTAACATGACATGATAAAATCTAGCAACAGTCTATA
Source organism: Alopecurus myosuroides (assembly GCA_028641055.1). Lineage (NCBI taxonomy): Eukaryota > Viridiplantae > Streptophyta > Magnoliopsida > Poales > Poaceae > Alopecurus > Alopecurus myosuroides. The sequence goes on along the minus strand of CM054057.1, from coordinate 212,805,453 downwards.
CAAGCTTCTATTTGCATTGTTATAAATTCTACCACATGCAGCAATTTCTTTTCCCAACATGCACCATGTAAAATATGTTTTAACAAATAACTCTATAAATGATACAACAAGTAATAAAGAGAGTACTCACATAACTCTACTAAAACTAACATCTCTGAAGATGCATGAAAACAAACATAAGCTAAAATGATTGCAGTAACTAGAAGAAAAACTGAGAATACGAGCATAACGAGTATTCGTATGTAAAAGCGAGTGTTTCTCTCTCCGAAACAAGAATGCTAGGTTCCAACGATGTTTTATTGCAGCAAGGAAACAAAAGAAAACAGAACAAAAATAAAAGACCCTCCAAGTAAATTTCATATGATGTGACCAGGATAGAAATATAGTTTCACTAGAAGTGACCTAATAATTTGTTGATGAAGAAGGGGATAACTTGGGCAACCCCAAGATTAGACGCCTGAGTCTTCTTATGATTTTCTGGGATGAACCACGGGGGCATCCCTAAGCTTTGACCTTGCACTCTTCTTGATCACAATATATCACCCTCTTCTCTTGACCCTTGAAAACTTCCTTCACACCACACTCAAAGTAGTTCGCAGTAGAGGGTTAGTGCAACAATAAAAAATTCGTGGGTTCTGCATGGGCACAATTGCTAGTTGATACTTTTAAACATTTGCTACAACAGACTGATGGTTTTTGAAGCAAAGAAATCCAAAAGAGAAAATGCAAGAAAAAAATGGTAGAATCTACCAAAACCAGAATAGTCTGTAATGACGATTTTTTTGGGGGCACTTAAGTTGATAAAATCGAAAAACGTAAAGAACAAAAAAGTTTCAGAATTATCTGAGGAATAAGCACAAAAAGTTTCAGGTCATTTCGATCTTTCTATGATTTATACGATTTTTTGCGGTGGACAATAGAAATATGTTTTTAGCGCAGAAATCCGAAATCAACTCCAACTTTCGCTTGAAACTTACTTGGCACAACTAATACATGAAAATAAAGATAAAGAGGAGTTGCTACAGAAGTATACAACTCCTTGACTCAAAGAAAACTGAGAAAAACAAAGCAAAAATAAAAGCATGGGTTATCTCCCAAGAAGTGCTTTTCTTTAACGCCTTTGAGCTAGGCATAGAAAATGCTCACATCAGATATATGAATTAAGCAAAAGAGAGCATCGAAAAGCAGGCATAAAAAAATTTAAGTCTAACCCAATTCCTATGCACAGGAATCTTGTAAGTAAATAAATTAAAGAAGCTCAAACTAGAAATCATGTGAAGGTAGAACAAGAGCAATTTCAAAACTTTCAATAAAATGAGCAATTCTCACTTTTAGCAATAGCAAAACAAGATGATTGGTCACTCTTCAAAGGTATGGGACACATTATAGCAATCATATTTTTAGTAGCATTATAACTTATGACATCAAGTAACATAGGACCATCATCTAGAGCATTATCATATAAATTTTCTAAACAAACTTCCTCATTATCATGCATATCAATAGTTGGAATAAATAGAGGATTATCATAATATTTATCAAAGTAGCATGGATTATCATAAATAACAGTAGCAATATCATTCTCGCAGGGTTTTTTCATAGTAGTACCAAGGTCACAGGTATAACAAGTATCAACTTCATCAAAAAGGGATATTTCGAAAGAATCAATAGGATCATCACATCTATGAGTTAAAGAGTTATTCTCATTGGGAGGTATAAATGGGTAGTGTAGGATATATATCGATTAGGGGTATGTCTGACATTGGTCTAAAGAGCCGGATTACCCGGGTGGCCTGTTGGTAGTGGATCATAGTACATTGGGCGGCCTAGTAAGCCGATGCGAGGGAAGCCGGATTCTAGAAGAACCCGGACCACGGCCCAAAGTGGTGCTGCTTGGAGGAGAAGACGGATTCCATATTTTCCAAGTTAGATACTTTCCGTAGTCTTCTAGGTTTCCTTTCTGTAAGCCCTAACCCGTTTATCTATATAAAGCCGGACGGGAGAGAAGAAAGACACAGACAATTAGCTAGAAGCCAACTCGTCGAGAAGTTGATCCTCGCCGAGTTAGCGAAACCCTACTCACATTGTACTTTGTATACTTCAGGCTTCAACCCTGATTTAGTGATATTGCAGGAGTAGGAACGCCGCCTAGTTGCGTCATACCGAACCCGGGTAAAATTTGGTATTCTCGATTGTCGTACTACCAAGTCCCTCACGTATCTACCCATAGGCTTATGGCACCCCTGTCTATGAACCTTACTATGATGTATCAATAGTTGGCGCCCACCGTGGGGCCAGCGACGTCACGAGTTACGTTTCGATCGGGGATACTCGGAGGAATTGGCAGTACAATAACTGTCGGAAGTTTGGAATTCGACGACGATGTCGGGCACTTCCTCGACAACGGATCATACATGCCAGCGCGGAATCACCTGGTAAGTGTCTGGTTTTACCGATTGGATCTGCAAATATATTTATCGGATTAACTGCAGAGGCAATAGGATTCCATGGTGGAAGTAAATTTATCCCACCCTTCCTATACCCAGTTGAGGAAAACTATGATACAGGATTCTGCTCATATCGCCAATACCCTGCTGAATTTGCTGCCTCTCCGGAGACGCCCGCTCTCACTTTATTGGCATGGTGCAGTCCTAGGTCGCTGAAAACACGGAAGAAAACAATCCCGTGGAAGAGGAAGACAAAAACAATCCCACAGAACAAGTGGAAGATTCCGACACCCGTCAGTGAAACGACGAATTCGGAAGCCGACTCTGTATTAGCTGCCATAGAAGCAAGATTAGAGTTGGAACCTCGGATCTGAAGACATAGATTCCAAAGATGAAGATGAAGACGCTTTCGAGAAAAAGGTCAAATCTATGCAGGGGAACTTCCATGAAGTGTTTATGGCAAAACCGGCCGAAAACACGGATGCTGAAGACGATGAAGACCCCAAAACACCTCCGCCAGATGAGGAAAGAGAGGATGGCGAAACCAGTCCAATTTACCACGATGTCAAGGAATTGACAGAGGAAGAACTGGCAAAAAAACTCCCTCTTCCAAGAAGAAAAAGAATACTGCCAAGAAACGCCAGTATAAACTCTCGATGAAAAAGTTGGCAGATATTGCCAGCCAAAACCTGGAAGTAGGAGGAGGAAGCGGAGTCACACCTGCGGAGAAGAAAAATAAGGAAATCCCCGTTCCACAAATGTCGGAACAGGACGACATTGATCTAATACAAACCACAGTGGGACATGACGAACCCCCTGAAGTGCTACAAGCCACGAGACAAGCTCTACAGCGGCAGCGACAACATCTATTTCGTACTCGGGAAAATCTCTTAAAAACCCAAGCTGATATTAAGTTGCAGCAGGAAGAAATAGAGGAATACAAAAGAAAGAATAGATTTGGCATAAAAGCTACATGGTTACCCGGAATCGCAAAAACCGGATGTGCTACCACCAAAAGAACGGTTCCAAAACCCTTCTTGGCAAAGGCAGGTAAACGGCACCAATGCCAATGGCGAACGCATATACAAAACCGCAGCTGAAAACGCGGAGGCCGCATTCGCCATCCTTAACGATGATCTGTACTCCAACGAAGAAAAACTTCAAGGAGTGTATGCTTTCCTAGGAAAAGCATTACAACAGCAACAGCAAGGACATGCAAGATCAGAGAAGTTGCACGATGACTCGGCCCTATGTAAAACTGCCACATGTGCCGCTGGAGCACCTGGACCTGGCAAACCTGGAGATTCAGGCAATTCTAAGGAGAAGAAAGGAGATCCCAGAAAGGACAAGAAAATCCCGGACAATAAGGATGCAGCATCCAGGACAGGATCCCATCCGCCGAAAGGCGGAAATAATCCCCGTGATTACAAAGAACGGGAGGAACAAAACCGGAAAGAAGAAAAAATAATGCCGCCTCCGAGACGCCCAACTGAAAAAGCCGTAAGATATGACAATCCTCATAGGCGTGAGATATCCCGTACTCCTCTTAGGAACAAAGAAAGGCCAAGGAGTAGAGCTCCACCTTATTCCAAAGGACACGATAACGGACGAAACAGGGATAATCTTGGAAAAGCGCACTCGTGCAACAATGGCCCAGAAAGGAGCAGATCCCCTTCTGTCCATTCACCCGACAGATATTCCGCTCACATCGATAAGGCGGAAAGAGATGATCTATACTTTGGACCCAAATGCTTTACTAACAGGATCCGAAGAATAACTCTACATTCTAGCTTTTCCAAAGTTGGTCCAACTTATCAAAAGTATACCGGAAGTACAAACCCGGATACATGGCTCTCAGACTATTATACTGCCGTTCTGAACAACAAAGGGACATACTTGGAGGCGGTAAAATTTGTCCCCCTAATGTTGCTGGATGGAGCCAGAGATTGGATCAACATGCTTCCGTCAAGAATCGTGGATAGCTGGGATGATATGGCTAGAGTATTTTCTCAGCATTTTCGGGGTACGTATAAACGCCCTAAGAGCATCAACCAGCTAAATCGCTGCGTCCAATTTGAAGACGAGTCGTATGTCGACTTTATATCAAGATGGACAATAATGAAGAATAGCTGCTCTGGAGTAAGTGATGTACAAGCAATGCATGCTTTCATCAATGCCTTGAAACCCGGTCTTGTACCGTTCATGGTTGGTTCAAAAGAGCACAAAGATCTCGGATCTATGCTTACTATTGCCAATGAGCACGCAGCGGCCAAATATGACATCAGAGCGAGAGGTGGAAATATTGATACTTTGGTTCAGGCCAAAAAGACACCTCATCTGAAAACAAAGCTACTCCAGAATCGCAGCCAAAACCGAAAGAAGTTAACCTAACCTTTGGAAAGGATAATGGCAGCAGATGGAAAGGAAGAAACACATAACCTATCTCCTACTCCAAGGAAGAGTGGGAAAAGATTAAGTCGGAAAACTGTGTCCACCATTTGCAATTTGGGAAGCCTACCCACACCAATGCGCAATGCCGGCTTAATAAGCATATGAAAGGCATTGCAGGAACCGGGAACAAGGGAAAACTGCAAGAGAAAATTCAATAAGAAAAAGCCAGAGTCCGAGAAAGCGGACAATGAGTTTGATACTGATGAAAAAATCCAGGAGAAACTGCGAAAAGGTGAACCCAAATTCCTGAGAGTTGAAGAAGAATGCAACTTAACTTTTCTGGCAACTCCCTCAACAAAACAGGCCAAGCGAACACTTCGAGAAATCAATGTGGTGATACCTCCAACACCAAAGTACTTGAAGTATTCAAATACGCCAATCACCTGGGATCAGTTTGATCATCCCGGAAATATCCCAGAACCCGGGACGGATGCTTTAGTCGTAAGCCCTATTGTTCAAAACTCTAGGTTCAAAAGAGTGCTGGTGGATGGAGGATCTAGTATCAACATCATGTACTTAAGTACATTGAAGCAATTGCGCATCTCCGAGACCCAGCTCAATCCCAGCAACATACATTTCCATGACATCGTTCCTAGCAGACACGCACAATCCCTAGGAGAAATTTTCCTAGATGTAACCTTTGGAAAAAGAGAACACTTCCACCAGGAAAAGATCTCATTCGAGGTGGTGCCGTTCGAAAGTGTATACCACGCAATACTCGGATGTCCAGCTTTCACCAAATTCATGACAAGATCATGTTATATCTATAACAAGCTGAAGATGCCAGAGATAAAAGGAGGAGTAATCACCATATCGGGAGACTTCAAATTGGCGAACGAGCTGGAAAAAGGAAACGCCTTTTGCGCTGAACAAGTGATTGCAAAGGAGGAACTGAAAGAGCTGGCAAAGGAAGTATCGCCTACAGAAATGCCGGCAGGAAAAGAAAGCCGGAAGCCTGCAGATAGTTTCAAAGCATCGGAGAACACAAGACAAGTTATCCTAGATCCCAAAGATCTGATAAAATTTGTCGTTGTGGGAATCGGGATGACGAACGCATAGGAAAGCGCGCTCATCAAGTTCCTCCGTGAGAACTAGGATATTTTTTCCTGGTGTCCTGTGGACATGCCGGGTGTACCCAGGGAACTTGCTGAGCATCAATTGAAGGTGATTCCAGGATCAAAACCTGTCAAGCAAGGTCTTCATCGTTTTGACGGAAGAAGACGGAAGGCTATTGGCAAGGAAATTATCCGGCTTCTAGCAGCTGATTTCATCCGGGAAGTAATAGATTGATTGGTCCGTGAACCCAGTATTAGTCCCGGAGAAGGATAGTACTATTCTTAGGATGTGTATAGATTATACGGGATTGAACAAATTGTGTCCAAAACATAGGTTCACGTTACCGCAGATCGATCAAATAATAGATGCCACTGCTGGCTCTTAGCTTTTATGGTTTTTGGACGCTTATTCCGGGTACCATCATATACACATGAGAGAAGAAGATCAAATCAAAACCTTTTCCATAACAACCTACGGTATATACTATTGCATAACCATGCCTTTTGGCTTGAAGAACGCGGGTGCAACATACCAGCGTTGCATGCAACGTTGTTTGCATAGTCAAATTTGCAAAAACATGCACGTTTACATGGACGACATTGCCGTCGTTTCCAAGGAAAAGGATACACTCCTTGAAGATCTACGAGAAACTTTCAAAAATTTGCGCACTTAAAAAATGAAGTTGAATCCATTAAAGTGCGTATTCGGGGTTCCCTCAAGAAAACTTCTGGGTTTCATTGTTTCTCATAGAGGAATACAAGTAAACTCGGAAAAGATCAAAACAATCGTAAACATCAAAAGGCCCACGTGTCTAAAAGATGTCCAAAGATTGACGGGTTCTGCAGCCGCCATAAGGAGGTTTATAAGCCAGCTTGGGGATAAAGCTATGTCATTATACAAATTGTTGAAGAAATACGACAAATTTGAATGGACAAAAGAGGCGTACAAAGCATTAACCCAGTTGAAGGAAACTTTGATGAAAGCTCCGGTTTTGGCATCCCCAAAAGACGAAGAACCCATGTTATTGTACCTAACAACAACTAACAGGGTTATCATCGTAGTGATAATCGTGGAAAGATGCAAATATGAATAGAGCATACCAACAGCATCCAGTATACTATATAAGTGAAGTATTCTTTGAATCTAAGCAAAGGTACTCATATTATAAAAAACTGGCATATGGCGTGTTTTTCGCATCTCGGAAACTCCGTCATTATTTCCAAGGACATTCCATAACAGTGGTAAGCAAAGCACCACTAGGGGATATCATCAACAATGCAGACGCAACAGGCCGAGTCGCCCAATGGGACATTGAACTGGCTACGTTCGACATTAAGTACCAACCCAGGACAACAATTAAGTCCCAGGTTTTGGCAAAATTTATCGCTGATTGGACAGAAGCAATGGAAAACACACCAATGCCGGAGTCGGAATATTGGATCATGCATTTTGAAGGATCCAAGATGAAACATAGTGCTGGAGCTGGTGTAGTGCTAAAATCCCCAAAAGGTGACATTATGGAGTATGTATCACAAATACACTTCAACGCCAGCAACAATGTGGCAGAATACGAAGCATTACTTCATGGCTTGCATATTGCAAAAGAAATAGGAGTTAAGCGTATACTTTGCTATGGTGACTCGGATTTGGTACAACATCAGCTAAACCAAACATGGGATGGCAAAAGTCCCATCATGGCCGAATATCGGAGAACGGTGGACGAGTTTGCCATCTGCTTCCCGGGATTTGAAGTACTTCATATCAAAAGGGAAGAAAATTGGATCGCGGATGCATTAGCCCGCATGGGCTCGGAAAGGGTTAAAATTCTACCGCCTGGTGTATTTGTCCAACATTTGCATGAACCATCAATGAAAGGCGGAGATATTGACTATCCTCTAGTTTCCGACTCAATAGAAGTTTTGCTCGTTAACCCGAATTGGACAATTCCATACTTAAACTTCTTAGTTGATCAGAAGTTCCCGGATGGAGCAGACGAGGTCTTGCAAAGGTAGATACAACGCCGATGCAAAGGATACACGGTAATTAATGATTGCATGTATAAACGCAGCACTATCAGAATTTTTCAGCGATGTATTTCGCCAGAGGAAGGCCGAGAAATCTTGCAATAAATCCACGCAGGAGATTGCGAACATAACGCTCAATCAAAAAACATAGTGAAAAAAGCATTCCGTGCAGGGTTTTTCTGGCTCACAGCCAAGACAGACGCGGAACACATAGTAAACACATGTGCCGGATGTCAGTATTATGCCAAGCAGACGAATATGCCAGCCCAAGCACTCAAAACTATCTCCATTACATGGCCATTTGAAGTCTAGGGGCTAGATATGATGTGACCATTCAAAACTACAAGAGTTGGACTTACGCATATACTAGTTGCAGTGGATAAATACACCAAGTGGGTGGAGACGAAACCCATAAAAAAACTTGACGGTGGAACAACCAGAAATTTCGTCATTGACATAGTCATGCGGTACGGCGTTCCACACAGCATAATCATGGATAACGGGACATATTTCTCCATTGGGGAGTTGACAAAATATTGTCGACAAACGGGAATTCGCCTCGATCTCGCATCTGTGGCACACCCACAATCCAATGGGCAGGTTGAAAGAATGAATAGCTCAATCCTGCAAGGAATACGCCCAAGACTCGAATCTCCTCTTCACAGAGCAGCTGGTGCATGGGTAGAAGAATTACCTTTTGTACTTTGGAGTATTCGAACGACACCGAATATATCAGCAGGGCAAACACCGTTTTTCCTGGTTTACGATGCAGAAGCAGTGTTTCCTACGGACATGATCCATGATAGCCCAAGAGTGTAGGCTTACGATGACTCGGATGCCGAAAACGCACGACATGATGTCGTCGATCTCTTAGAAGAAGAACGAGAAATTGTGCTACAAAGATCCGCCATTTATCAGCAAGGACTACGACGATATCATAGTCGGAAAATCAAACATCGTTCTTTCAAAGAAGGTTATTTGGTGCTAAGATTGATACAAGAAAGGAAGCAGAAATTATCCCCAGTTTGGGAGGGACCGTTTTTCATTAGCAAGGCTATGAAAAATGGATTATATTACCTTGTAGATATTCGAGATATGGAAGATGATCCTAAAAACTCGAATCACAAGAGAAAAAGAAAGATAGATGTCGAACCGGGAGAGGCAAAGAGACCTTGGAGCATCCAGCAGTTACGTCCCTTCTACACTTAGTTCAATTTCTATGTAAACATCTTTGAGATCATGAAATAAAGTTGTCGAAATTCATGCATTCCTGTTTTACTAGGTTATTTACATTCAAAGCACATGTCCGTCTTATCTATTTCCCAATGGTCTTTCAAAATGCTTCAATGTTAACCCGAATTGTGACTGCGTGCTCGATGTTAAAAAACGGAATGCTTTTACAGCCTAAAAAGGACTAAGAAAACCTAGATTGTGCATGCGTGCCCGAGTTTCATAATTTTCAAAATTCCTTATTATTTTCAAAGTATTATATGCTTGTATGTTGGGTCGCTGGAATTAGTAAGTAAAAGTGCCTAAGTATGATCCATGTCTCCGAGTTTCGACTGATTGGTTATACCCAGCCACTTGGCGTGAAGATGAAATACTTTTGAGCCACTTCAAACACTAAGGAAAGTAAAAGCATACAAAATAGAGAACTTAGAAGGAAAATGAGTCAAAACCCAGAAAAACTTGCAAAGACATAAACTTTACTGCAAAAGGGGGAATACTTGTTTCATACAAAGATAGATATCATTACAATAGATGTTACATTGAAAGAACAGTAATGCTTCTACTTTTCTCGGACAGCTACTCAGGACCTAGGCGGCATCAGAAGAATCCGAGTCTTCCTCTTCGCTGTCTCTCACGGGAGTTGCCAGAATCTCTTCCTCCAGGTAGAAGGTTGAGATCGACACCATTTGAGCTATCTTGGTGGCGTGCCCCTTGACAGACTCAAAAATGTCGGCTATTTGCGACTTGGTGTACCCTTGCGAGATACCGGTCGCAACACGCCAAGATTTCGTGATGGTATAATGCATACGCATTAGCCCAAGGGCCATGCGCGCACCATCGCAAGCAGCTGAGCGAAACCAGGACTCCTTCTGGTTTTCCACCTCCTCGATTGCTTCCGGAAGTGTGCTTACTTCTGAGATTTCTTCAGCTTTGTCGGGAATGTACTTGTTCACAAGTAACATCCCCGCAGTCTTCAAAGCCGAAAAGACTCTCCCGACAGCCCGGATTCTGTCAATCCGGGTAAGCAAGGGGTTCCCTTCTCTGTAAATCAACAAGGAAAAGTTAGAAGAACATAGAAGGAGAAAGGAAACATATTGTAAAAAGTATAAGGGAAAATCTGGTAAAAGAGTCACAACTTACCGAGAATGTTGTCCATTTCAACGCCTTCTTCAAGGCGTTGATTCAGAGCATTCTCTAGGTCCAGGATGGTGGCTTTGTCCTTCTCGGCCTGGGCGGAAGCCTTGAACTCGGCAATGCCAACAACCAGTTGGCTAGCCTCCAGCTCCTTCCGCAACTTTAATGTCAATTGGTAAAGTTCGGAATTATCCTTTCGTAGATTCTCGCCATTGCCAGGGTCTTCAGCAATTTGCTTGGCTTTTGCCAAAGAAGATGAAAAGAACAAAGATGGAGAAATCAATACTCGGAAAAAGACTTAGAAAAATTAAGCAGTCAAAATGATAAAAGCATTTACCTGCCAAGTCCTTCAGCTCTTGCTGAACTGAAGCTAACTCCTAGTCTTTGTCTTCAAGAATACTAAGGAGAGTTTTCACCTCCTTGTTCTTGATGGTAAGTTTGTTAAAAAATTCCGTGTTAATCATCTCGGCAGTTTGCTGAAACATGGACAAGAGAAGTATCGCTTAAGTAAAAAACAAGCAAGAATAAGAAGAAAGCATTCAGTCAAAAAGAAAACAATTGGCTAAATACTTGGCGGCTAGAGATATTTACCTGGCTCATTCTCTGAAGACTTTTCTGATTGTCGCTAAATTCCTTTGCATACTCGGCAAAGAGGATTCAGACATGGCAAAGGTCGTCTTGCATGACCTGCTAAGGCGAGAACACGTAATTATTCCTAACTATAAGTCCTCCTTGCGGCCAGGGACGGATTAAGGGAGCTCGAGCAAAGTATTTTGTTGCCCATAGATGAATATATCCGTGTTCGTCAAAATGGTCTTCTTTTACTTTGAAGTCTTTGTCGAAATTCAGGATGGGATCCTCCTTCGGTATGTTTGAAGGGCCTCCCTCATTCGGCACCGCCCTTTCCCTCACATCTGAGTTTGATGCAATGGGCTGGCTAGACGGCAACGGGTGCTCGTCCTCCCGGGCAGCCGAGTTTTCCTCCCCCGCTGCTGTCGGAGTATCCGGCGTTGCAGCAGGAGATGGCTTTGCTCCTCTGTGAGCAGCAGCCTTGTGCTTTTTGCGGCCTTTTCCCTTGAATGTGGTAGGGGTAAGGCTAGAAAGAAAAAGAAGAGGGAAATTCGAGAAATGAGATTTCGAGAATTGAAAAGCATGCAGTGAAAAAAATAGAAATGTAAAGGCCCGGTATTTTTACATGGAAGATGCGATGGCCACGCCGTCAAGGTCGATAACCTCCTCAATGTTGGATGGCTTCTTGTGTTTCCTTCCTCCAGATTGGAAGTTGGCACGAAGCGCATCCAACTCGGCGCCACTCGCCAGTTCAGCTTCAGGGAGGTCGACAAGCTGTAGAAAAAACAAAATCTGAGTAAGGAAAAATCCGAGAAAGAGGAAAAACCAAGAAAGTGCCCAAAGAGAAAAAAAACATACCTTTGGAGCTGGATTGCCAGCATGATACATTTGCCGGCTTTCTTCATACTGGTCCTGAGTGGAAACCAGTTGGTCTAGCCGCTTCTTGAAGTCCTTCTTTGTCAGGGCCTTATTGGTTGCCCTCATCGCGTCGTGAGGGCCCGTGTAAGTACACATAAGCCGAGTTCCACGATGAGCCAAAGGCTGGATCCGCCTTCCAAGCCAGCACAAGACAGTATCCGTGCCGGTCAGAGGGGGAGTGGCGGAAACAAGCTTGGCAATGCGCCTCTTGATGCTCATCAGATCTAGAGGCAGAGTCTGGACCGCATCCACCGTCCAATTATCTTGGGGAGTGGCCGCGGAATTGACAAAAGGAGGAATGCATGTTTCCTTTCCCAAAAACGGGACATCCGCATGATAGGAAAAGGATCCCGTCCAAAACTTGAAGGACTCCGAGGTTTTGATTTTTGGGAACCAATCTTCCCTAAACCTGCGTAAGGTGAAGGAGATGGTTCCGCATGTTGGGAGGGCGCCCTCGGAAGGGTTGAGTTTCACCCTAAAGCAATACTGCCAGAAATCTTAACCTAGGTTCTATTCCTAGATACCCCTAAAAAAGGGCTTGAACCCGGCTAGATAAAGAATAGAATTGGGAGGAAGGTTGTGAGGCTGGATCTTGTAGTGGTCCAAGATCTGAAGGAAAAAAGGCGGATGGCGGGAATCACATACCTCTGTTTACATGAGAGGCGAGGAGAACGGATTCACCATCTTTTGGGTATGGCTCGGTGTCGTCCTCATCATACCGCCATTTCCCTTCAAGAATAAACCCTTCTTTTTCCATAGCCGGAAGGACGGAAGGAACCACGTTGCAGTGGCTCCAATTCCCGACACTCTCTTCCTCTTCGTCTTCACCACCGGTGGTGGCGGAAGCAGTGACCTCCTCGCCACCGGGAGTGACGTTTTCCTCCGTGGGCGCGGAGAAGAGGGGCGGAGGAGGAGCAGTAGAGGTGGACGGCAGCGCAGTTCCGGCCGCGGGAGGAAGATCCCCGCGGGATGGGTCGTTGGCGGTTCTCTCCGGCGTGGTCGCCGCTGCACGGACCGGTGAATCGAGCTGCGGGTCCATGTCATTGATGATGGAATCGATGTCCACGGCGGCGTTCTCCACGTCCGAGGCACGAGGAGAATATCCGGTGCCATTTGCGGGCGGCGCAGCCGTGAAGTTGATCCTCCAATGATTTTCTCCGGGGAGGGCTAGGGGAGAAGATGGAACGGAAGAGGAGCCGGAGACCCCGAGGTGGCTATTTATAGTCGGATGCATGGCGATTAGCTCCAACGGCTATTTTGACCGTTGGATGATCGACGCGTGTAACGCCCCTAATTTCCGGGATATCACATCGACACCGCTTGCAAGCACCGAAATTGTTTCGGGGAAAATTGAAATAGTTCAAGGGGTTTTTCATCGAATGGTTGTTAATAGAATTAACAAATGATTCGAGGTGCTATATGAAAAAGTTTGTTAATAGAATTAACAAATGCTGAAATAAAGAAATAAAAATATTTTATTTATTTATTAAAGAAAAACTCTTGGATTTTCTAAGGGGAGTTTTAAGGGAAAATGAGTGGGTGTGAGTGGAGTGTCCACTCACATGATGAGGAAAGAGGTGGGGGAACACCCATGGGCTGGCCGCACCCCTTGGGCTGCCTCCCCCTCTCCTATAAATAGAGGGCATGAGCTCCCTCTCTCTCACACACTTGCCCACCTCACTTTCTCTCCACCCGCTGCTCCATTCCATGGTCTCCGACTTGGCAAAGCCCTGACCGTGGGATTCTTCACCACCACCACGTCATCGTGCTGCTGGAGTTCTGAGGGATCCTCTACTTCCGCCTCCCCGCTGAATCGAGGGAACAGAGGTCGTCATCAACCGTACGTGTGACCGATCATGGAGGCACCGCCGGATTGCGGTGCACATCTTCTCATTCTCTGAATCGGTGTGAGTACGACTATGCCAACAACGAGATTTGATATCGTAACTCTTTGTGTCTTCGAGGGTATGTTCTTCTTAGACTCTCTCTATGCCCATTGCACTTCATCTCCTAGATTAGATCTTGGCCTTTCAGGTATCTCTCGCGTAGGAATTTTTTTGTTTTCTGTGCAACGACACCTTCATGAAGTCTCAATCCTTCTTGGGGGGCTACTATCGGATATATACCGATTAGGGGTACGTCCGGCATTGGTCTAAAGAGCCGGATTACCCGGGTGGCCTGTTGGTAGTGGATCACAGTCCATTGGGCGGCCAGGTAAGCTGATGGGCAGGAAGCCAGATTCTAGAAGAACCCGGACCACGACCCAAAGTGGTGCGGCTTGGAGGAGAAGATGGATTCCTTATTTTCCAAGTTAGATACTTTCCGTAGTCTTCTAGGTTTCCTTTCTGTAAGCCCTAACTCGGCTATCTATATAAAGTCGGACGGGAGAGAAGAAAGACACACACAATTAGCTAGAAGCCAACTCGCCGAGAAGTTGATCCTCGCCGAGTTAGCGAAACCCTACTCGCATTGTACTGTGTATACTTCAGGCTTGAACCTTGATTTAGTGAGATTACAGGAGTAGGAACGCCGCCTAATTGCGTCGTACCGAACCTAGGTAAAACTTGGTGTTGTCGATGGTCGTACTACCACGTCCCTCACGTCTCTACCCATAGGCTCATGGCACCCCCGTATATGAACCTTACTATGATGTCTTGACAGGTAGCTCCATTTTTCCTCCTCTTGATCATCACTCTCCTCCTCTTTATCATCCAATGGGCTTCCAGGTTCAGCAATTTCTTCTTCCATAGGCTCCTGCAAGGCATCAGTTACTTCTTTTGGGGAGAGCATCTATTAAGATATTTAAGTATGTAGTAATTATAATACTTGTAATTATCAAAGCAATATTCAATTATAGCATAAATCTCGTATTTATAAGGTGCATCATTAATACTTTCAAGCAATTAGGCAATTTTGAATGCACCCTTCCAAGCAATAAATCCCTCAATTTGTTCCACATCATCAAAGTCATAATTTCCCTTAACATAAAAAGATATGGTAACATTATCATTATACTCACATTGAAAAGGGAGGTGTTTATACCTCCTACAGCAACAGGATTTATCAAACAAATAAGTAACATTATAAGTAGAGCACAAGTTTCTAGCAATGATATGCAATTTATTAATTTGTTCCTATAAGTGTTTCCCTCTTTGTGACAAGCAGTGTTCCTTACAATATTTTTGTTGATCTTCCATCAACCCACCTTGCCAATAAGAACTAGTTTCAAAGAAATCAACCATTGATAGTAGGCATGATAAAGAAAGTAACAAGCAAAACAATAAAAAAAGTAAATAGATTGGAAGTTAGAGACTCCCCTTTTAGGAATTATCTTCCTCCCTGGCAACGGCGTCAGAAAATAGCTTGACGAAGCAGGTCTTGCACTCGTTGGGAAACCCCAAGAGGAAGGTATGATGAGCACAACAACAGTTTTCCCTCAGAAAGAAACCAAGGTTGAATCAACCAGTAGGAGAAAGAAGCAAATTCTGAAGGTTGAATCGACCAAGGTTGAATCCGTCATGTTTCTATCACTCGAGCACAGATGCAAAGGAGGCATGAGCCCACTATCGAGCATAAATACTCCCTCTTGGATTCACTAGAATCTACTTTACCAGAGCATCTACTAACAACGGAGAGCATGCAAGATCATAAATAACATACACATGAAGATAACATGATAGATTGATAATCAAGAGACATAACATTCAATATTCATCGGATCCTAGGAAACACAACATGTAGCATTATAATAACATGATCTCGATCATGTGAGGCAGCTCACGAGATCTAAACATGAGGCATAAAGTGGAGAGAACACCATCTAGCTACTGTTATGGACCCGTAGTCCAGGGATGAACTACTCACACATCACTCTGGAGGCGGGCATGGTGGTGTAGAGCCCTCCGATAATGATTTCCCCTCCCGGCAGGGTGCCTGGGAGAACTCCAGAACCCTTCCGATCTCGGGTTGACGATGACGGCGACCTCGGGTGTTTTTCGGGAAAAGTAGTATATATCTAGGGTTAACACATCGGGGGGAATAAATAGGCAAATGGGCGATGACGGTGGACGCCAGAGGGGCCCACACCGCCTCAGGCGCGGGGAAATTCCTCCTCGGAGAGGGGAAATCATCGTCATCCTCCTCACCACCAGCACCATCATCCTCACCATCAACCTCCATCCCGCTGTAACAATTAGGGTTCTATATTGTTGTTTTTTGAACTAGATCTCTCTCCCGGTGTGGATTACTTGTTTGTAATTGATGCTTACGAGACTTTTCGGTGTTTGCACTTCATGACCAAATTGTTATTCTTCATTATATCACCTCTGATCATAATCCATATGATGTCTTGTGAGTAGTTCGTTTAGTTCTTGAGGACATGGGAGAAGTCAAGATGTTAGTAGTGGCATTATGTTGAAGTAATATCTAATGGTTTTATATTTAATTTGTGGTTTTATTCTTCTAGTGGTGTCATGTGAACTTCGACTACATGACACTTCACCTTTATGGGCCTAGAGGGATGCATTGTGTGTTTGGCTACTAATTGTGGGGTTGCCGGAGTGAGAGAAACCTAAACCCCCATTAGGAAACGATGCACGAGGGAGTGTAGGATCCCGGAGTTTAAGGTTGTGGTTAGATTTATCTTTATTACTTTCTTGTTGTTGCCGATGCTTGCATGGGTATAATCACAAGTATGTATTAGTCCTAGTTGTGCGGTTGATACGTCCATTTTGCATCACTATTTTATATCGTTATTTTCTGTTATTCATGGATATATTTCATGTTATGTTACATTACTTATGTTATTTCATCTTATTTTGCATGTTTAATAGTTATGAAAGAAGAAACACCGGAACCAGAAATCTGATGGAAGAAGTACCGTTGAGATACCCTATTTCAGAAGATCAGAAGAAGAGGGTGGATATCGGAGGAGTCTTAGAAGTTTTGAGGAGGAAGTGAGCTGAAGGGCACCCGGAGGGGGCCACCTGGGGCCCACACCAGGAGGCGGCGCGCCCCCCCTTGGCCGCGCCTGGGGGTGGTCTGGCCCCCCTGGCCCACTCATGGGCTCCCCCTTTCGTATACTTGACCCAGAGGGAACCCTACACCCCAGAACATCGTCAAAGAATTATTCCACCGCCGCCTCGAGGCGAAAAACACCAGAGAGAGAAAAACTCTCCGGCAGG
Source organism: Alopecurus myosuroides (assembly GCA_028641055.1). NCBI lineage: Eukaryota > Viridiplantae > Streptophyta > Magnoliopsida > Poales > Poaceae > Alopecurus > Alopecurus myosuroides. The sequence continues at coordinate 212,788,440 of CM054057.1, read as the reverse complement.
GAGAAATCTGCTAGAGAAATTCCTCCCCGGAGAGGGGAAATTGTCGCCATCGTCACCGTCATCACTCCGGGCTTCATCGAGATCATCATCATAATCATACTCATCACCAACACCATCACCGTAACCATCCACCTTCATCCCGTTGTAACAATTAGGGGTCTTTATCGTTGCTCTTCATTAGATCTCTCTCCCGGTGTGGATTACTTGTTAGTAGTCGATGCTTGTGACATTTATCGGTGTTTACACTTTATGAACAAATTGTTATCATCCGTTATATCACCTCTGATTATGATCCATATGATGTCTCGTGAATATTTCATTTAGTTCTTGAGGACATGGGAGAAGTCATGATGTTAGTAGTGAAGTTATGTGGAAGTAATATCTCTCGGCTAGGTATTTAAGTTGTGGTTCTATTTTTCTAGTGGTGTCATGTGAACGTCGACTACATGATACTTCACCTTTATGGTCCTAGGAGGATGCATTGTATATTTGGCTACTAATTGTGGGGTTGCCGGAGTGACAGAAACCTAAACCCCCATTAGGAAACCAATGCACGAGGGAGTGTTGGGTCCCGGAGTTTTAAGGCTGTGGTTAGATTTATCTTAATTACTTTCTTGTATTTGAGGATGCTTGCGAGGGGTATAATCACAAGTATGTACTAGTCCTAGTTGGGCAGTGCATTAGCATAGGTTCACCCACACAACACTTAATGAACCCATAACTATTAATCAACTATATGAAGCAAAAGCACTTGACGAAATTCCCATGTGTCCCCGAGAAAGTTTGGTAATTATAAGTAGAACAACCGGCTTGTCCTTTGCTCTCAAAAGGATTGGGCCACTCGCTCCAATATTATTTACTGTCTTTTATTTACTCGCACTTTATTTATCTGCTATATCAAAAACCACCAAAAACGCATTTGTTAGTGTTTATAGTAAAATCTCTATCCAACCTGCTTGTCAACACCTTCTTCTCCTTGTTGGGTTCGACACTCTTATTTATCGAAAGTACTACGATACACCCCCTATACTTGTTGGTCATCAAGACTATTTTCTGGCGCCGATGCCGGGGAGTGAAGCGCTATTGGTAAGTGGAATTGGTAAGAAAAACTTTTACCGTGAGTGTTGTTTTTATTTCTGTCTACTGTTTTATTTCATTATGGATAATACTTTTGATTCCCTGTTTAGAGGTACTACCACTATCACTACTAGGGTAGTAGGTGACCCGTTATCTGCTGAATTAGATCCTTATAAAATACCTGCTATTATGGAGATGGAACTGTCCATCCCGGTGATCATTTGCTCTTTATACATGAATTATGCGAGTTATTCGGATGTGCAGGTATTACTATGGATCAAGTTAAAAAGGAAATTATTCTCTTTATCGCTGAAAGGAAGAGCCGCTGAATGGTTCAAATTACTGAAGAATGGTGAATCCATTGGATGGGAGTAAATTGTTCCTCTCTTTTATTCTAAATTCCATCCTCCTAGTGAGATTCATAAAGACCGGAATCAAATATATAATTTCTAGCCTCACGGTGGAGAGAGTATTTCCCAAGCTTGGGGGAGAATGAAGTTATTAATGCTCAAATGCCTCGTTCATGAGCTCCCGCGTAATGTTGTTATCAATAACTTTTATGCAAGGTTTTATCCTCATGACAAGGATTTATTGGATGCTTCTTGTTCTGGATTATTCACACGTATGAAGGAAGAAGCTAAAGGGGATCTTCTTGATCGTATTCAAGAAAACACTAAAGGATGGGATAATGACATAGGTATTAAGTCAGGTATAAATTATGATTATGAATGTGTTAAAACTTTTATGGGAACCGATGATTTCTATAATGTTAGTGCTGTTTGTGGTCTTGATTCTCAAATTTTTGCAAATTGTCTTATAGATTTTGCCTCCTATCTTGATATTCCTAAGAAATATTATCATAAATATCATGCACCTTATAAAGATATTGTTCCTGCTAGTAATATAGAAGTGCATGTTGTTAATCCTGCTGTTCTCGAGCCTTATATTGAAGAAATGCCTTTCCGTGCTAAAATTAAAGAACACTCTGTTGTAGTTAGTGAGGTTAATAAGAGCATTAAGAAATCTATTGAACCTGATGAACAAATAACTGTTGAACCTGCAGTAGCAATAGTAAAATATCTTGTTTGTGGGAATGTATAGGATGAATGCATTGTCTTTTGTGAGGATGCCTTAAATATTGTTTCCCATCCTCATAGACCTAAGAAAACTAGTGTTCCTGTGCTTTCTGTTAAGATTGGTGATCATTGCTATTATGATTTATGTGATATTGGTGCTAGTTCTAGTGCTATACCTTATGATCTTTATAAAGAAGTTATGCATGAAACTGGTTCTTGTGAGCTTGAGGATATCGATGTGGCTATTCAGCTTGTTAATAGAGAAACTGTCTTTCCGATTGGTATTGTTAGGGATGTGGAAGTTTTATGTGGTAAAACTAAATATCCCACTTATTTTCTAGTACTTGGTAAGGCTGCTAGTAAAACATGTCCTATTATTTTTGGTAGACCTTTCTTGAACACTTGTGGTTCTATTATAGATTGTAAGAGAGAGAAGATATTGAATAAATTTGATCGAAAATCTTATGGGTCCAATTTCTCCAAATTTGCTGGAGCACCTTATGAATCTAAATTACCTTATGAGAATTTTAGAGTTGAACAACTTGCTTCTATTGCTCTTGCTCCTAATAATGCTTTGCAGAAATATATGGAGGATCATGAAATTGAGGTCTTTATGAAAGAGAGAAATGAGATTGACGATATTCTTCTTCGTCAACTTGTGATACTGAAACATAATTTACCCGTGGAAGACTTGGGTACCACATCGCCACCCAAGGAGGATCCTGTGTTTGATTTAAAACCTTTGCCCGGTGATCTTAAATATGCTTATATTGATGATAAGAAAATATATCTTCTTATTATTAGTGCTAAACTTTCAGGTGAAGAAGATGAAAGATTATTGGGAATTTTAAAGAAACACCGTGGAGCTATTGGCTATACTCTGGATGATTTGAAGGGGATTTCTCCCACTATATGTCAGCATGCTGTGAATATTGAACCTGATGCAAAGCCAGTTGTTGAACATCAACACCGTTTAATTCCTAAGATGAAGGAAGTTGTAAGAAATGAGGTATTAAAACTTATTGATGCTGGTATTATTTTTCCTATTGGTGATATTAAATGGGTAAGCCCTGTTCATTGTGTCCCTAAGAAAGGGGGAATGACTGTTGTGCCTAATGAAAATAATGAGGTTATTCCTCAAAGAGTAGTAGTTGGTTATATAATGTGCATTCATTTTAAAAAGGTTAATAAAGTCACTAAGAAAGATCATTATCCTTTACCCTTTATTGATCAAATGCTAGAGAGGTTGTTAAAGAAAACTCATTTTTGCTTTCTTGATGGTTATTCTGGGTTCTCTCAAATTGCTGTTAGGAAGCAAGATCATGAGTAAACAACTTTTACTTTTCCTTATGGAACTTATGCTTATAGACGTATGCCTTTTGGTTTATGCAATGCTCCTGTTACATTTCAAAGATGCATGTCTGCTATTTTTCATGGGTTTTGTGAAGAGATTGTGGAAGTATTCATGGATGATTTCTCAGTCTATGGAACTTCTTTTGATAATTGTTTGCACAAACTTGATAAAGTTTTACGGAGATGTGAGGAAACTAATCTGGTCCTTAATTGGGAGAAATGCCACTTTATGGTTAATGAAGGAATTGTTCTTGGACATAAAATTTCTGAAAGAGGTATTGAAGTTGACAGAGCTAAAGTGGAAGGACTAGAGAAAATGCCCTGTTCTAGGGATGTTAAAGGTATTTGTAGTGTTCTTGGTCATGCTGGTTTTTGTTGGAGGTTTATTAAAGAATTCTCTAAAATATCAAAACATCTTACTAATATTCTTCAAAAAGATGTACCTTTTGTTTTTTATAATGATTGCAAGGAAGCTTTTGAAACTTTAAAGA